>QRAM01000004.1:642531-815839 GCA_013436055.1 Halocynthia roretzi
TATAAGAGTTTACCCTCTGAAGTCTCAGTACAGAGTCAGTAAACCCTCTGGGCGGCTGCCAAATTGGCCTATTGAGAGTGCCAACTATGAGTTCACCTGTGCTAAGGAATTATGTCGAAGGATCAGGGTGCAAGATAATAAAATAAAAAACAATAATACATCCAGTACCTTCATTGCATGCAAATTTTATTTTGCTGCCAACTGGATAATGGTCACTATGGTTGCTGCGGCCTGCCACAAAATCAAATGTAGCATCATCAACAGTGGGGTCCGGGCAGGATACAGGAAGACACTTTAGCTCTGGAATCCAGCGACCATTTTCCCCACATGTCACAGTTACAGAACGAATGCCTTCGGTGAGCCAGAATTTAGGCTTGCAATTAACCTTCAAATATATTCCGATAGTCTCAGATACATAGTTAAAATCAGTCAAAAGAAGCGTCTTAATGTCCCAAATTTTACAAATATTGAGGAGTAGCAGTAAAAGAAACAAAGGAATGCTCTAAAAAGATACAAAATACTTTCAGTTCATTCCTAAATACTCCTAAATTTCATCATCATTAATTCATTAAGCACATGGTAGAGCAAAGTCTGGTGAAATATCCTACTTGAGCAGTTGATCCCATAAGTGTGTCAGCTGGTTGAGACCAAACTGCATTCGGATCTTCGATATCGAATGGGCAAGATGTTGGCTCGCATTTAAGTCCGTGTGCACTAACACTCCATCTTCCATCAGCTTGACAACTTTATTCAGCACCGAGAGATATGGTATTACGGATAGCTGAACAACATTACACAAATGGTGTCATATTTGAACAACTCACATGGTTGTGAAACGACGACTTCTAAGAGGCCTGAAAAATTGTCCAGCAGGACATTCCATTGTGACTGTGGCTTTGTACCGTGGTTGTTTTGGTAAGTGGCTTCGATTGAATTTCATAACACCTTCTTCAATTACAGGGTCTTCGAGAATGTCACATGTCACAAGAACACATCTGACATCTCTGATGGGTAGGGGTTTCCATGATCCATCCACACAACTAACATTGACAGTGAAAGTCTTCACAGAAACAAAACATCTTATTTTTTATATCTGAACAAGCGGTAGACAACAAAAACTTCACTAACTACCAATGTAGCGAATGTAATAAATGTCTCGCAACCTTGTAAGCACCTTTGCTTATCCACCTTCCTTTTGCACAGCGATATTGAGCATTTTCACTTATTCTGTTATCTTCCATCACAGTTTTGTTATAGTATATGATCTTTGATTTAGGAATCATAGGTGGCTGTCCGCATTCCATTGAAAAACATTTCTTGTTGGTAGGCCACCATAATCCAGCAACAGAACACGAAATAGTAAAGGTTGTCACACCGGATCCCACATGGAAACCTAAGTATAGTGTTTAAAAATATGTATGTTAACAATGTCTTCGAATTATAGTATAGTGTTAACATTCCATATAAGCTGTACTTGGAAGTCGTGGTAATGAATGGCTGTATGTATAAAATATCATTTTTTTTCAGCTATAATATAGATTTCTGATATTGCTGAGGTATCTTACACACTCGGAATGTTTATTACTTTACCAAATACACATTTGCAACCTTTATGATAAAGTTGAATTACTGAAACACTTTATAAATAAGAATTACAGATACCTTCTTCACAGCGATAGTTCCACCTCGCACGAAAGTAATTTGATCCATGCAGAGCTATCGCGTGAGGAAAGTCAGGAGGAATTGGGCAAGTTACGTCTACGCAACGAACGAAGTTGACTGGAAATGGCATCCATATACCACTGTCCTATAAAAATTGATAATAAATCTTTTAATTTCAATCAGGCAATGGTCTTCATGTTGAATTCTACATGAAAAATATTAGCGATAGCTACATTCAGTGACGATCTACCATATTACACATTTTAATTTCCCATTATACCCATCGCATTTCCGTTATACTGTACAATAGAAGTACCGTTAGGAAAAAAATTGATTGAAATTCAATACTATGGTGTGAATACATGTTTTGATGTAGCATGGCATCTGAACATGTATTTTAAAACATCCAAAATGTCACACACCCTCTTAGTAAGGTGCTACCACACTACGGTACTGTATTCCTATTAGAAACCTACAACGGTAAATCAATAATTAAAAACAGATTGGAAACATAGAGTGATAGGAATAAAATTAGCACTTGGTGATCTCGGTAGTATGTCGTTAACTACGGTACAATTTATTTATATTACATTTTATGATGAGTATTGCCCATATATACTTCAAATACAAATACAGTATACCTATACTACAATGTAAGAGTAATCAAATTGTAAGCAACCTACAATGAAAATTAATATTGCTAATACTGCAAATATTTGAATATACCAAAAATTCTTTTGACAAGACCATGGGAAAAATAATATATTCTACATAAGCTTGAGGTAAACCCAACCGGGATTTAAATCGTCTAGTCATTTAATTGTCGCAATATGTACAAACTTCGGAGATTGTATGCTGAAGATATTATTAGAATAAGTCTTGAGCATTTACGATATACATCTGGAAGGAAATTAACTTCATTGAACGTATTCCAGACAAAATTGTAATTAATTGAATGGAACATTCGCTAATTAGCGGCTCCTGCAAAGAAAACGTTATCATATTCTATTGTCTGCGCATGATCACAATCGTCTGTATGCAGACCTCGCACGATTCCGATAAGGTTGATGAAACCTTTCCCAGGTGTTAAGAATAATCACGCGAAAGGTAGCGATAAGATATTGCTATATCCTCTAAAATCGCAGCTTGTTATCTAATACCTGATAGTTTGGCGACCAATTTGTGAAAAAGGGAATAAGGTGTAAAGGAATAACAAACGAAACAACAATTATCAGACAGAAAAAGTGCGAGTCCATTTCTGTATTTAAAGCGTCGCTACATCTCTAAGGACATCAAGTTCATCAGCAACAGTGAAGCAACAACAACAACAAGCAGCAGCAGCTCAAGAGGGAACAATACAAGCTCTGGTTCTTCGTTCTGGAACTTTCTAGGAACGGGTTCGTGAGTTACGAAGATACAGAATCCATTCCAGAATGTTCCCAAACGAATATCAACCCTTCTCCAGAACCACAGGTATTTTATCAAAAAGAAATATATAGATATTATATCACAGATATTAGTCAGAATAAACACTAGAAAATATTTCACGAAGAACTTGAACTCGTCCGAATTGAAACTTACCAAGGAACAGGCCGTATCTTACCGGCTGTTTCTCTTAAGTATCTCATTGGGCGGAGTTACTCTCATTAAAAGCTAAGTTAATGTCAATGTTAAATTTTTGTGATGTATTGAAACTTTCACGAAACAGGCCGTTAAGTATATTTCGGCTGGATTGTCGAAGTTTCTAAACATCGTAGAAATAATCTTCTGGATTCCGAAAGATATTTAGCGATATAGTATAAGCAAGATGGTTGTATGCGCTTTGGAACTTTCCTTGAACAGGCTTTGATAAATTGGCCTGTCCACGGAAGTCCTCGATTGCGTACATACATTTTCACACATAGAAGTATTGGTATTATTATCGTCTAAGAACAGCTTTGGATAGTGGGACAAGATTTGAAAATTATATTCGTCTCTCACATAAGTTGCATTTGAATCATTGCAGTCGAATATTGGAACATAAATGGAAAGAGCTGATGTTAAAAATATCCAGCCTTCCCATTAATGATCCACACATTCGACCTGGCTAAAAACTTCGGATCATATGTTTCTTTTAATTATTATTTACACCTGAACCATGGAACATAACAGGAAATTGCTGCTACTAAATTGATCAGCATTTTCTGATAAGTTCCATAAGTTCGGCTTGTGACAAACGATATTATGCCATTATAAAGTGTAACATGTATAGCGATTGTGGATATGGAATGATAACAAGGATGGATATACTGTTCACAGGTTCTTATTAAGCTGATTGTTCGCACTATTGAGATATGGAACATAAAGGAAAGAGCTGAGTATTTTTCAGCGTTTTCTTATATGATCCACATCTCGGTAAGTGACTATTCTTCATTTAGCAAGATTCACCTAAGTGCTATTTGCAACTCCGAACCATTGTTTCCCGCTTTTATCTCATTTTCGATCATATAATCTCCGATCCATCCATATTAATTCATTTATTCATATCGATATTGGTGTGGAACATACATGGAAATTGCTGCTGTCAATTCCCCTCCAGCCTTTCCTGTATTGTCCTATATCAATATTCGTACATGACTGCATAGTTAGTACAGTGTATCAAGCGTCGCTGATTTGGAACATATACGGAAAGAGCCGAGTCTTTAACAGCCTTTCCGTCGATGTCCTTCATCACGATAGGCTAAAATCGATGGAATACCAGTGCAAAAATTTTACTAATTTACTATACAGTGTATTGTTACCACATTTGGAAATTTCGTATTGGAACTTACCTTGAAACAGGCTGTGTAAATACTGAGGCCTGTTCAAGTAATTTCCATTCCATTCTATCTGACATTCATCCGTTTATATAATATGTATTTTCATACTTTCTAGTGTATTTCTTGGATATTCTGGAACATAAATGGAAAGAGCTGTACTAACAGCCTTTCTATTATGTCCCACTATTATTTACAGAGACAATCTACGATCTTGGTAAGTAATGGAAGTACTGTATCGGTAAACGTCATCAAAAATACTTTCGATGGTATGGAACATACACGGAAAGGGCTGACTGCTCGACACACGCAGCCTTTCTTTGAATGTCCCAAACAAACGATTGGTAGTAACTTCAATTCTAGTCGATTATGTCATAAAATAGGCTTTACGAATAAGCAGATTCCTATGTAAACTTAATGTAAATGCTCAAATTCTGGCGATGTTACTTCGGAACATACAAGGAAAGAACTGATGTAAAATTAAGCAGTCTTTCCTTTAATGTCCAACAATAATAACCGCTGATACCTCACTGCACAGGTACTGATTCTGATAAAGCTTAAAAAGCATATTATTTGCCCAAGATATAGAACATCTGTTACGGGTATTGACGGTGATATGGAACATACAAGGAAAGGCTGTCTGAACAGCTTTTCTTGCTATGTCCTACATCAACGTTCAATGAAACTTCATTACATTTTACATTAGACCTTGTTGCAATGTATCATACTGCACCAAAACAGTTTGGTATAAGCATTATTAGCATCTGTTATATGGAACATTTACGGAAAGAGCCGGATTCATTCACCAACCAGTCTTTCCGTTTCTGTCCTTCATAAAAGATTGCTGTATTCTACAAACTATGAAGCAACAAACTGTCGCCAGAGGATAGACTTGCAGGAAAAGATTCTATATTCACTATTTCCAACGGCTTTGGCAAGGAACATTCACGGAAAGAACTGATTAAACCTCCAGCCTTTCCAGGAATGTCTCACATTAAAGTTGATAACAATTCTTCCTAGTAGTACTACAGCTGATTATAAATTATATGTGAGTAACGGTGACATGGAACATGCAGGAAAAGAGCTGATCTCAAATATCTGCCTTTCTCGCCATGTCCTATATCAACGAGTGCTACATCACTTATCAGCATATGTCATAGAATGGTATCTTAATTTCTATAATGATGAAATACATCGTGGCGGTGGAACGGAACATTCACGGAAAGAGCTGACAAACAATAAACAGCCTTTTCAAAAATGTCCTACACTAACGTTACGATTAAAGTTGATCTGCTTTCCTGGACAAAATACCTCAAGAGCATCGGTAGCATGGAACATACACGGAAAGAGCTGACTTTATAAATACAGTCTTCCCGTACTGTCCCGTACTAAAAATAGCTATGAACACTAAGTATTATAAGAGATAGACTGATATTTAATATAAGATAGTCAAATTGGAAAATTTCGTATTGGAACTTGCAATGAACAGGCCGTCTCCTACCCGACTTGTCACTGCAGTATCCACAATGATTATTTTCATTCGCATCTTAGTTAAAATACCTCAAGAGCATCGGTAGCATGGAACATACACGGAAAGAGCTGACTTTATAAATACAGTCTTCCCGTACTGTCCCGTACTAAAGATAGCTATGAACACTAAGTATTATAAGAGATAGACTGATATTTAATATAAGATAGTCAAACTGGAAGTTTTCGTGTTGGAACTTGCAATGAACAGGCCGTCTCCTGTTCGGCTTGTCACTGCAATATCCACAATGATTATTTTTATTTACCTCTCAGTCATAATACCTCAAGAGCGTCAGTAGTATGGAANGGAACATACACGGAAAGAGCTGACTTTATAAATACAGTCTTCCCGTACTGTCCCGTACTAACGACAGCTATGAACACCACTGATGTATCTTTTGACTAAGATAGATAGATAGACAGACTTATACATATATAAGATTTGGAAATTTTCGTAATGGAACTTGCAATGAACAGGCCTCAGGTCTATTAGTCGGCTTGTCACTGCACTGTCCAAAATGATTATTTTTATTTACCTCTCGGTCATAATACCTCAAGAGCGTCAGTAGTATGGAACATACACGGAAAGGGCTGATTTTATAAATACAGCTTTTCCGTNCAGCTTTTCCGTATTGTTCTAAACTAATGACAGCTATGAACACTACTGAGGTAAGATAAGAGATAGACTTATATTTTATATATATAAGATAGCTAAAGTGGGAATTTTCGTATTGGAACTTGCAATGAACAGGCCGTCTCCTACTCGGCTTGTCACTGCAGTATCCACAATGATTATTTTCATTCGCATCTTAGACAAAATACCTTCAAGCATCTGTAGCATGGAACATACACGGAAAGAGCTGATGGTAAAATTCAGCCTTTCCGTATTGTCCCGCACTAAAGACAGCTACATAAACTACAAAGGTATATAGTGATTCGGATAAGAGATAGGCACACTGATAAATAATATATACAAGATATTTTTTAATATACTGGAAATTTTCGTACTGAAACTTGCAGTGAACAGGCCGTTTTTTCTACTCGGCTTGTCACTGCAGTATCCACAATGATTATTTTCATTCCCATCTTAGACAAAATACCTTCAAGCATCTGTAGCATGGAACATACACGGAAAGAGCTGATGTTATAAATGCAGCCTTTCCGTATTGTCCCGCACTAAAGACAGCTACATAAACTACAAATAGACACACTGATAAATAATATATACAAGATATTTTTTAATATACTGGAAATTTTCGTACTGAAACTTGCAGTGAACAGGCCGTTTTTTCTACTCGGCTTGTCACTGCAGTATCCACAATGATTATTAACATTTGCATCTTAGTTGAAATACCTCCAAGCATCTGTAGCATGGAACATACACGGAAAGAGCTGATTTCATAAATACAGCCTTTCCGTATTGCTCCGTACTAAAGACAGCTATGAACACTAAGTATTATAAGAGATAGACTGATATTTAATATAAGATAGTCAAATTGGAAATTTTCGTATTGGAACTTGCAATGAACAGGCCGTCTCCTACCCGGCTTGTCACTGCAGTATCCACAATGATTATTTTCATTCCCATCTTAGACAAAATACCTTCAAGCATCTGTAGCATGGAACATACACGGAAAGAGCTGATGTTATAAATGCAGCCTTTCCGTATTGTCCCGCACTAAAGACAGCTACATAAACTACAAATAGACACACTGATAAATAATATATACAAGATATTTTTTAATATACTGGAAATTTTCGTACTGAAACTTGCAGTGAACAGGCCGTTTTTTCTACTCTGCTTGTCACTGCAGTATCCACAATGATTATTAACATTTGCATCTTAGTTGAAATACCTCCAAGCATCTGTAGCATGGAACATACACGGAAAGAGCTGATTTCATAAATACAGCCTTTCCTTATTGCTCCGTACTAAAGACAGCTATGAACACTACTGAGGTATATAGTGATTGAGATAAACGATAGATCGATAATATATAAGAAAGTTCGACTGGAAATTTTCGTATTGGAACTTGCAATGAACAGGCCGTCTCCTACTCGACCTGTCACTGCAGTAACCACAATGAATATTTTAATTTACATGTTAGTTAAAATACCTCAAAAGCATCAGTAGTATGGAACATACGCGGAAAGAGCTGATGCTATAAATGCAGTCTTTCCGTATTGTCCCGCACTAAGGACAGCTACATAAACTACAAAGGTATATAGTGATTCGGATAAGAGATAGACACACTGATAAATAATATATACAAGATATTTTTTAATACGCTGGAAATTTTCGTACTGAAACTTGCAGTGAACAGGCCGTTTTTCCTACTTGGCTTGTCACTGCAGTATCCACAATGATTATTAACATTTGCATCTTAGTTGAAATACCTTTAAGCATCTGTAGCATGGAACATACACGGAAAGAGCTGATTTCATAAATACAGCTTTTCCGTATTGCTCCGTACTGAAGACAGCTATGAACACTACTGAGGTATATAGTGATTGAGATAAAAGATAGATAGATAATATATAAGAAAGTTTGACTGGAAATTTTCGTATTGGAACTTGCAATGAACAGGCCGTCTCCTACTCGGCCTATCACTGCAGTATCCACAATGATTATTTTCATTCGCATCTTAGTTAAAATACCTCAAGAGCATCTGTAGTATGGAACATACATGGAAAGGACTGATTTCATACATTCAGCCTTCCCGTATTGTCCCGCAATAAAGACAGCTACATAAACTACCAAGGTATATAGTGATTAGAAGAAGAGGTAAACAAACTGATAAATAATATATATAAGATGACTAGACTGGAAATTTTCGTATTGGAACTTGCAATGAACAGGCCTCAGGTCTCCTACGCGGCCTATCACTGCAATGTCCACAATGATTATTTTCATTGACACATTGATCTTACAAAGGCATCGTATCAATTTACCATTTGTGTTAGTAGGTTGTATCACATTTTGCTTAGATTCACGAATACAATAGGGTTCAATCACGTGCAGTGAATAACTCACCATGAATTAATCCTATTTAGGTATTTATAATTATCGGAAAAAATTAACCTAATGTAAATACCGTTAACAAGACTTAAAATACGGAGATTGTTTTGCTGGAACTTTCCTTGAACAGGCTGAGCAAGTCTAAGTAGACTGTTCTGGGAGACTCCTACAAACCACTGTCACGTTCTACAATACACTCATATACTTTTAACTAAGTTAACATTACCCGCAATTACTTCACATCCGTAATACGGGTGCACAGCTGGTAATATACAATGTTATACAAAAGATTTTATGCTAACCTGGCAGGTGACTCTGATTGTAATATTTGTTGTTCCCTTCATTTTCTTCCCAATAGCACACGAATAAATTGCAGCTTTCAAATATGTCGTGGCTGTATAAGCTACTTCTGTACCTTCAATGTTCAGTGGTGTTCCACAATCAACATCTTTCACGGTGGAAAAAAAGATTAGCCTTGGTTAAATGCTACTGGTTTTAAAGGGGTGTTTACCTTCACATCCATAATCCAGTGTAGATGGTTCCCACTCTCCCATTTCACTGCATTTCAATTCTAATTTCGTGGCCCCGTGGATCCATCTAAAGTGAAGTGATAAAATATGAAAACAAGGGAAACTAAAAAAAAAGGTTTTAAATATCAGTACTGCAAACCTATATCCTTTGTTGCAATAGTACCAAGCAGAAGCTCCAACATCCTTTGAATTAAGCATATTATGAGTCTGAGGAACAACTGGAAGTTCTTGACAAGCAATAACACTGCATGATCGTTCTGTCGGAGGAGGTACCCATCTGAAAGAAAGGAGAATATCATGATCATATTTCTGGCGAATAAAATGATCCAGTTATATATTATAGTAGGTAATTCCATTACATCTACACCTCAAATATATTCATATGTAGCGCAAAGAGTAAGCAAAAAGATTTGTATAATTAAATATAATTTGCATACCTTGCCATAATACAAGATGTTGTGAAGAACTTAGTCCTGGACAGTAATGAAGGTTTATAAATGTATCCAGGTTTGCACCAATACTTTGCCTCTGGATGACTAAGTGCATTCACATACACTGTATACGTGGCATGTTCAATCTAAGAATGATAATTTTTATTATAGATTCATTGATAGAAGATAGAAGTATTGTTTTATGGTTATTTTATGCAAAAATGCAGCAACATACAACAAAGAACACAACTCACATCGGGAAGCTTTCGACAGTCATAAGGAGTGCATACTATATTTTCTATATCTGGAAGCCATTCTCCATTAGTTTGACACACACTGACAATTTCGATCGCATCATCCTCTACCCAGTGGTTATCAATACATCTGTACACTCTTTCTTGGCTGGGATAGAAAGACATAGGTTGTAAGGATTTTAAATGAGTTTCTCAAAATTCACAGATTGGAAAATTGAAGATGAATTCATAAATAATATATTTAAATCAAGACAATTAGCTATTAGCTTAATGGTATAAAAATTACTATTCACTCAGTTTTGTAATATGGACGAGGAGCATCAGATGAGCTATTCATAACAAGTTCGAAGGTTTCAGGAGTAGTAGGAGCTTCACAGGTGACAGGATGGCATTTTATCCTATCAATTTCAGGGACCCAATTGCCTGAAGACTGGCATGTAATTGACTGAATGGTCCTGTTTCCTGCCATCCAGTAGTCTATATGGTAAGAAATTGGAATTCATTTTTAATATAAAATAATTATGGTCAATACACATTTATAGATTCTAAAAGATTTTGTTTAGCATAGTAGCCAACATAGATTTTTAAACAAAAAATTGGCATATAAGTAGCATAAACACCATGTTCATGAAAATTACTTTTCATACCTAAGTTGTTGAATAAGAAGGGAATTCTGAAAACAGTAAACTGTAAAGTATCCTGTATTGCTAAAACTAGCCTGTTTTGTAATAGAAATTTTGTAATTTGTATTTGTTATATCGTGTGACCCATTGATCTGAAATGGAACCAAGAAGACATATATACTCACACAACTGACACAATAAAGATGATTGCCATTATTTTCATGCCCTTAATATGAATGATGTCCCAACCGTTTTTTTACATGTGGAAATTATAGAAGAAATTTACATTAAAGTTGACATGCCTTCATCACAATAGTATATAGCAGTTTTGCCTTGCAAATATTGAGGGGGCAATTTTCTGGACGCATGTTCTATGGAGGGTGGAGCATCACAAAGAAAAGCATCTTCCCTTACACATTGTTGATCATCTGGCTTCCACACTCCATATCCAGAGCAGGTTACTTCCCATGATTTTTCTTCTCTTTTAACCCTCCAGCCCTAAACATGAAACTATTACTGCTAGTAATAGTTAATAATAATATATTCAATGTACCCGTCTGCAAGTGTATTTAGCTTTCTTCCCAAAGGTTGCATCAGTCACAGAGGGTGAATTCGCATTGCGAACCATCTTTAAATAGCTGCAGGATACTGGCACGCACACACCATCTGCAATACATAAGGGCTGGTTAGCATCTTGTTACAGTTCAGGAATTTTTGAAACATCGTGCCATCTCCGCCAAACAGCACCCTGGAATGACTCAACATAGAGGAATCAGTGAGTAAAATTGGAAATCGAATAGTAAAAATTTTGAATTTAAGGTGGATGGATAATGCAATCTCAAATGAAACACAAAAAGAAAGTATTACAATAGTTGATTACTGAATCTCAAACCTGGAAATTCCGGTTGCCATGTTCCAAATTTTGAGCAAGTCAGCTTAGTAGTTTTGTCATATATGTACTTTGCTAACATGTAACCAAACTTGCAAGATACTTCTATCTCTGTTCTGTGATCACGGGAGCGAGTATTGTTGAGGTGAAATGGCGATAGTGGAGGACATTTCACTCGAATGCATTCCAACTACAAAGAAAGATAATGGTAAAGTATGGTGTGTAATATAGCAGAATATATTTATTCAAAAGCTATCAGAATAATATATTTGAGTCAAATTAATGCTTGTTTCTAATAATCGTGGGTCACATTGGTGGTAGTGAACATGCCTATAGGAATTGGTCCAAATGTTTGGTTTCCTATAGTGATCAAATAAACAAACATACATTTGCTCTTATTATTTTGATTACCAGGAATGGATCAGGTTGCCAAATTCCCTTAGAATCACATGTAATATCAGCTTGCAATGACCTATCTCTTTCAAACCACCATCCTTCAAAGCAGCTATATGTAACCTGGCAGAATCAGTACCATATTATTAAGCAGCAAAATGGTTTTGAATACATAGAGTATCATGAATTTACCTTTGTTCCAACAGAAAAACTACCTAAATACCCTTGCACGACTTCAGACACATCAGCATGTTGTAGTATTGGAACTGTGGGGCATGCAATTGGAATACATGCTTGCAACTTTGAAGAAGATATTGTATAGGTACCATCCTTCTGGCAAGTGATGATTTGCTAAGACACAAGTTAGAGAAAGATATATTACCTGTATCTAACTAAGTCAACAATATTGTAATCATAGATGATATTAATATCAGAGTATGACTGGGATAGACTCACTTTAACTATTCCTGGAGATATCCAATATCTAGGTAAACAGATATATTCCACCTGTTGACCATACTGGACAGAGTTTTTCTTCATACTAGAGAACAGCGATTGTGAAGTCAAGCTTTCCGAGAAATTTTCGATGTATTTCGATAACGCCTCACTTTTTCTGCTGGGTTCTACCGGCACATATTCACTGTTACATAGTGACGTGGGCTCTGGACACATGACACGATGGCAGGGGAAGTTATCCGGGTCGGGTGACCACAATCCACTTGAATTGCATGTGAGTGTTAGGTCAAATACCGACTTTTCAAACCAGAATCCCTCAATACAGCTTAGAATAGCTTGAGAATCAATCGCACCTGTTCGAAAATATAATAC
Source organism: Halocynthia roretzi (assembly GCA_013436055.1). Classification (NCBI taxonomy): domain Eukaryota; kingdom Metazoa; phylum Chordata; class Ascidiacea; order Stolidobranchia; family Pyuridae; genus Halocynthia; species Halocynthia roretzi. Next base: position 655,483 of record QRAM01000004.1, read on the forward strand.
TATGAAGAAATCAATTTAAATATCAATACCAAGTCATTTTTTAAAACGTTTTTTTTTTTAGGTAAAACTAAAGTTTATAGTCAAGTATACAGGAGTCCAGTAACCTTCCACATACCTTTATCAACAGCAGAGGAAAAGCTAAACTCTTTTAGAGGAGATGCTATAGGTTTCTTGCAAAAAGAAGGAGTACAAGACAGCTTGGACGGGTTAGGCATCCAATTGCCATCACGGTCGCAATACAGATAAATCGTACTGACACTATGAAGGGAGATGAAACGATTTTTTTCACAGATCAGCTTCACTCTGTCTCCATATGATATACTTTCAAGAGGAAAAAACTTATTGACAGATATGCCTTTGCTATTTGACAGTATTTCAAAATTTCTTGGTGAAATGAAAAAGCACATTCAATCTGAAGATACTGTCTGTGATTGAATACTCGGAATTCTGAGCGTACAAATCAAAATAATTCATTACCTTCCATTAACTTCAATAGTTGCGTATTTCACTTCCTTTGGTCGACCACAACTAACTGGTTTGCATTGCACAGCTTCAGGTGGCGGAAACCACGACAGATCAGTAAGACAGGTCATCGATTTCACGTTGGAGCCATCACTCATCAAATAACCAGTAGCACAGGTAATTTCGACTGTTGAGTTTATAGCGGAATTATTTCCTGTAGATGGGTAGAATATATATATATGTGTATATAAAATAGGAAAAATTCATATTCATTATTAAGGAAAAATGACAAACCAACTAAGGCAGAATTTGGAAACAACGATTTTAGATCTTCCAGGTTTATACATCCAGTAGTGTGACAAGCAATCGTATGTGGGTCCGGGTTCCAATGGCCATTCTTGTCACACTTTACTTCAATTTGTTTAGAGTCTGAAGACTTACGTTCATTGATGCAAGAATATGTAACCTGAATCAATTTTTTTACAACAAAAAACTGTTCAGAAACAGAAATTCGACTGGATCAACCATACGATATAAGAAAATGGTCAAATAAATATTGGTATCACAGATTTTTGATTTCTCCTGAAATCATCTATACCGACTATACATCAGCAGAAATTATCAAACTTCATATGCTATAGTTATGATTTTGAAGAGCAGTGGTAATACTAATCACATAAATAGCAGGATATCCAATGTATACAAACCTTAGAACCAAGAGGCATGAAGCCAACAGAATTTTTATCCCGTGTTGCAAATGGAACATATGCAGAAGGTGAAATACAAGTGATCCGCTTGCAGGACAAATCTGCTGGCAACCAAGTGCTATCTTCACTGCACCTTACTACAATGGTTACCTGATCGCGGGAAAACCACCTACCCTCTTCACACTGGAGCATGAACTGGAATAAGAACACATAATAGAACTATACTGGAAAAGATTTAATTTAAATTGATAGATTTTCAAAGAGATTTAAATTAATTAAAATTTCTCGAGATATGCTTACTGCAGTCCGATAGTTTGTGCCATTTGGATTTGTTATCCGCTTTGCGAAAGCAGGTACTTGATAGGAGGAAGGACACTGAACAACAGAGCACACAAGGGAAGAAGGTGGACGGGACCAGGCTCCATCTCTACCACAAGATATCATCTGCCATCTTCTTCTAGCTTCCTTGAACCACATCCCTTTTTCGCAAGTCAGTTTTACTTCTGACATGTAGGACCAGCCCTTGGTGCCTGAAATACGTGAACAATCCTTTATGCCAAATATCCATAAACTAAAATATCTGGTGATTTAATTTTACTATAGCCAAGGAATGAACAGCAAAGCTCTTGAAAAATATGCATCACCGGCTGAAATAATAGCATGTTGTATTCTTTCAAGTTTCTCACAATAGATGGGAATACATTTAATCTGATCCAGATCAGGTTTCCATTTCCCCAGGTTGGTACAAGTCACTTTCACAGTTGAAGGATTACTAACAGTTGAAACTCTGTAGCCTTCTGAACAAGTGGAAAGCATTGAATGACCATACTGCAGATGAATTTCTGATCCGTCTGTAGATATAGAAAGTATAGAACGGTAACAACTTAAATAAGACTTTCTGATCCAACTTTGTAACTCAGTTTTTCAGACAAAAGATTCCTCCCCTATCAATCTGGGAAATCAGGAGTCAACAGTAAAGATTACCAGTATACTTGTCCACTGCAGGATGTTTGTGAAACATTAGATCAGTTCTGTTGTTTGGAACTAAGCAGGCAGACGATACACAACCAAGTTTTTTAGCAGATGGAATCCAATGACCGTCTTTAGTACAATACTGTTCCACTATCATGGAAGTTTTTCTCCGAGAACAAATATCTAAGAGAAAAAACAATAAAATTCATCAAAAATAAATATTTGAAATATCATGAATGCACTGAAATGACAGTATAGCATATTAACAATATATAAAATGAAATACCATTGCCTTCCAAAGTAGACCACTGACCATTGACATAGGACGGGTTATTAGAGATATGTACTGAACCAATAGATGGGGCAAATCTTAAGTTTGTCAGTGTGTAATCCGTGCTTGCACCATTTAACACGACAAAGAAAGGCTCACCATCCATTTCAGCACAGCCCCATTTCTGAAGATAAAAAAAGGACTTAATATTAAGATATTTTTAGTTGTTATAGTTTTTATTTGATAAATTACAACAATTAAAATTTACATACAATTTGAATTGCATACTACCCATACCCAATTACATACCCAGCAAACTACCTTGTATTTACATCAGATAACAGAATTTCTCACCTGCCGTTCATCTTCCATATTGCATTGCTGCAGTAAAACTTCATATTTACCATTGAGTCGAACTTCTAACAGTGATACTGCCGAGGTCACACATAAACCAGTGGCTATATGTTGCAGATGACGATCGTTACTTGGCCACCATCGCCACTGTACAACGTCTGTGACATTATAAGCACAGAAGTCATAATCGAATGTCCTAATGGAGCGATGATGATCAGTAGAATTGACACCGAGGCACACGAGCAGTTGATGAACATAATTTAAAATCCTACATTGATATAAAACTGTAAATCATGTGTCAAAACGAACAAAAAGACCACTTCATGAGACATGAGCTCACATGAAATTTGGATAGCTCTTATATCCAGTTTTACATTGATGTGTTACGGTAGCACCTAAAATAGCTTCGGACTTATTCCTACTTCCAGGAGCAGCAATCAAACTTTGAAAATTAGCGTTCAAAACTTTAGGAGGTTTTGGGCATACTGTCGGACCACACACAAATCCGTCAACTGGTGGCTTCCAGCTAGTATATAGAAAAGTATAGCAGAGTGGTGGTAATGATACATACAAGTGAAGATACTAGAGTACAAAATGAATATATACCTTCCATGAGGATCACATGTGGACTTATATACCCCTTCAACCACAATTTCACCTTTTCTGTACAAGGTAGCTCCATTAGTGCAGCCAATTGTTATTGCTTTTCCAACACTGGAAAAAGTAATGTGTCTAGGATTAGTTTGGAATGCCAATTAAGACAATTTCTGGAATATAAATCCCTAGAATAGGTCCACCCCTACACTTTGCCAAGTAATCTCATCTGAGAGTTTGCTAGAGTAAATTTTGAAATCCTATTTTCTTAATCAAAGTACATCACTTCCAACAAATAATACAGAAACTGTAGCTTATGGGACTCAACCTAAGCCTAAAGTAGTATTTTGATACTGTAAATGACTAACAATGACCATGCTAATTATTTTGTATACCATAATGAATACATAATTGAAACAATCGAAAAATTGTTGGGTGTAATACCTATACTGCAAGCAATGGTAAACAATATTTTTACCAATTTTTAAATATTTTATATCATATTATGAATAAGCTGATAGAAATTATTTCAGAATCCATTACAAACCCTTCTCCTTTGGAACTAATGACATTTTTTACTTCTGGACACATGATGGAAGCACATCTTATCTTATAAGGTGAAGGGAGCCATTGCCCATTCTCGCTGCATGTATGAACACTCTCATTGACCATTCTGCCATCCTTAGAAACAATATAGAGTCCGAACTTGCATCTGTACATGATTTGAAATTGTTTTAGGTATAATAGTACTGAAACTGATCAGGTTGCAGAAAAGTATCAATTACTTGTACAAAGTAGTGCTTCGTAGTGCAAAAGAAACACCAATAATAACTGTGTTTCTCACATAAGGAGGACGACCACAATTAACAGGTTTGCATTTTCCAACTACTGGTCGCCATTCGGCGTCCACATCACAAATGCTTGTACGAGTCGCCATACTGCCTCCAATGACGTAGCCTGTATTGCAGGTGACTTTAATTTTTGTGCCTGTCTCCACTTTAGTCATGCTCTATATATATAGGAATTATATACCGATATAGAAAATAAAAGTATTATAAGTAACGAATATACTAAACAAGCCATTTTTCATGAACATCGGTTTTCAACCTTCAAACATGAGATACACTAATAACCTATGTAATAAGAATGGAATTTTGTCTGCTTTTTTTTGGATTGAAACAACCATTTCTCAATGATCTTTATCAAAATTTGCCCCTAACAAAGAAAACCAGAATGCAGCGAAGATGAAATCCTATAAAAGACCACTATAATGCCTTCTAGCAATCAAAATAAGAATTTTGATATACTACAATGGCTTTTCTGTTGTACACTTTACCAAGCAAAGTCACTCTACTAGTTTGACATTAAGGGCCATAAAATAAAAATATATGGGATTCAATACAATATAGCACTGACTAAAAGAGAATATGGACAATCTACTGGAAATTTGTGATGGGATATATTAATGATGCAAATTGTAATAATCCACTTACTTCAGGTAGCGAAATCGGATATGCGTGGGCAGGATCAAGTGGACGACTGCAGTGCAGAGGTACACATAACATTTTTCTGTAAAGAATATGGTAATTGTAACAAATGAAAAGTAAAAAAACAAATGAACTACTTAACAATAGTTTTTAATAATTATTCAGGGTAATTAAATGTAGTTAATTAAATTCAGGAGAATGTGAAAGTACTCACGATGATGAGGAAGACCATGTGCCATTTCTCAGACAAGTGATCATTTTGCTGGCATCACCATCTGAGAACCGATATCCAGGATTACAGACAAAGGAAACAGTAGAATCGATAACAAACCCATCTGCTGGTACGTGACCTTCAATCTGACATGTTACAATATTAAAATTGGAATCGTTATATCATATTGATTCTATTTTACAATCCTAAGTAATAGAATATATATCTTTCACCTCTTTCATTTGGCTATCGTTAGATTTTTTCACGTTCCTCATTCCAACACGATATCCATTCTTAATCGTCTCAGCTGGAGTTGTACATGAAAGTCGAGCTTTAACAGAACAGATCACTTCGCTGACCGGTACTTCACATGGCATTTCCATGACTTCAAGAGAGATAAGGATTATTAACTTTAATGTAATCCAACATTATTAATTTAATCAAAGCCCAACTTAATAGACAGCCCAAATATCTATGGTAGCTATAACACATTTACCATAATACCTTGGAAAAACTTATCTGCTTTTCTCACACCCAAACACCATTTTCCAAATCCATCACTCAGATCAGAAGTAGATTTCTTGCACCATGCAACAGCTTTTGTTTTTTCGTTTTCATCACACTCAGACATACTACCGCCATCGCAAACCCAACTTCCTAAGTGTGGTTTCACTGGGTTTTCAGATCCTGTCCATCCACAACGACATGACTGGTACTATGAAAAACAAATTACCATGATAAGATTGGAGTTATAGATACGTACAACTTATGAGAAATCTAGTACAAGCCAAACTTAAAATCAACAAAATGTAATTCTCACATCAACTGAAGAAAATGCTATCGAATCAGCAACTACGGCAGACTGTAAAACACAAGGTTCAGTCGTATTATCTTCATCTGAGCAACTGTCTTCCCATGATCCAACCCCGTCAACACGTTCTTTACAAGAAGTTGAGAATATTTCTTCCCTGGGTTGAAACACTGGCCGACAAATACTTCTGTTTTTGTGGGGGCCTATAGGTAATTTAAAAATGTATTCTAATATTCCAATATATTTAATATTACCTAAAACACCAGAGAATTATTGAGATCAGACAACTAACCAAGATTAGCAGCCATGTACCTTCCAGCCTTCCAGCCAAGCCTTTCTTTGTCCTTAAAAATGTAATTCGCAACAAAATGAGAAATCGGAATAACAATAACATCTCAATAAGGTTTTAAAGTAAGAATATACCGCAGACGAAACTGCCTGAAGATCTCCAGGACTAGAGTCGTGAGAAAAGTCAAGATATAACTTTTCCTTGATGAGAATAATATGGTTTGATTCACACCTCCATTCCTGAAGAGGACCTTTCCAGTCGCACAGCTTCAAATTTACCTTGGGGTTTTCATAAGCTAGGAAACAGTACTGGCTCAATTAATTTATTCAGTCTATATCAAATATTATTATGCAATCCTTAGTAGGTACAAGATGAGAATTTGCTTTGTTGAAAAACTTGTGACAACCTCTTACCTAAGCAAGAGTCAGTGTATGGATGATAGAGATGTCGAGGTGTCATCCAACGGAACAAAAATCCACCGTCGTCCGAATCATTTTGAGGACAAGGTTGCACCTACAGGTCCATTTGAATTTGTATTATTTTACAACAATACCCATTTTCTTATTCAATTCTTTATATTAAAATAAGTGTAAATTATAAAAATGTACATACCTTGAGTTGACCCTGCATAACAGCATGGAGGCAGTAAGTAATGTTTGTCTTCGTAGTCACAGTTTTTGTTATCACAGTAACATTTGATGTGGATGCATTACTATGTGTTGCATTAGTAACATTCACCGTGCCATTGATGGTACCATTGCCATTTTCAGTGATGTTATTCAGTTCAGTATTATTTTGGGGAACAGTGACATTGAAAGTAGAGTTTTGTTCAAGCTCTAATGTTTCCAAGGTCTCCACATAAAAGCTTGCCTGAACATAATCGTCAGCAGTTATGACTTGTTCACTCATTTTTGATCTATTCGAAAAATCAAATTAAATTATTGGATTTTGCTAATATCTAAAAGCAAAATAAGTGTTACTACAAACCTGAAAACATTAGTATCATTGCCCATGGCAGGAGACAAAACTTCTTCAGTCGCAATGAGTATTTGTTCCCGAATGTTATGCACCAGGTATGGTTGAGTTTGAGGTGACAGCATAACTGCCGGAGGAGGTAACATCGAGCCTTTCGGACAAGGTAGGGCCGACTCTCTGAAAGGAAGTCCAGATTCTGTTTGCAAAATCTGATAAAAAAATGAATTGAAATTATATAATAATGCAAAAAAAGTAATAGTTACGTTTCGACAAGAACTAATTTCGAATGGCAGTAATACCTTGAAGCACCATCTTGATACTGCCACAAATCCAGCTTTGCAAGGCGAAACACAAGATATTTTGCTGATGTCATTTGTTGTGAAGTTATTCCTCTTTATGTAAAAATTTTCAATAGGAAGATGATCAGCTTTCCATGTGTTGTTGCCAATGCAAGTCAGTGATATAGAATTCTCTCCATTAGAATACAAGTGGCCGAGAATGCACCTGGCATATTTCAGACATGAATATATGAAAAAAACAAAGGCACTAACTACAGATAAACTCGGAAAAAGTGCAATTTCTCCATGATGTATTAGGACTATGGGTACATGGAACATTCAAACCAACAAGTATTTTCAATACAGCCGTTCATATTGTATGGCATGTACCACTTGATTAATGTACATGTACATGTAGGTGATTCTTCAGCTTACTTGTATACAACTGAAGAATTTACTGGAACACTATCTTTCTTTGGTTTCAGAACAGCACTTCCTACTCCAACTTTTGGTATGTCACAGGTTATAACATTGCACGCTGGTAGAATTCCTTGCCATTTACCCTGTATTATACAAGTAAAATTATATTCTGTGAAATTGGACTAAGTCTTGCTATTTGCTATAAGAAAAGTTCCTGCACTCAGCCAACCGACAATTTGGCAATTAGGACCTATTCGTTCATTTTTCATACAATCCGACTTTTAATATGTTGGCAAATAGCAGGACCTATAAAATCATTCAGCATGCTCAGAATGTACACAGTACCGCAATGACAACTTACATCTACACATTTAAGATTATATTCCAAGTTATCGTCAATATCAACATCTTTATTGAATGTTTTATAATATCCTGATTCACAGCCGAATTTGACTTTAGTATTGTTCGCATAATTCATTCCTGGTTGAGTGAACGAAATATCAAGTATCTTTCCCCTGAATAGGAAGAAAAACAGTTCTTCACAATAATTTACTGAATCAAGTTATATTTTATTATATGGGCAACAAAGTATGGTTTAACTTGTAAATCTACAATAGTGACATATCACCTTGAGAAGAAAATGATTCAGGTAAATACATGAGTATATTTTAAAATCAACCTGAAGGGTACAAGTGGAGGTGAGCATCGGACTTCACATGGCTGGATAAAACTGCAATACTCTTTGACATGGCTATCGACCCAGCACCACAAGCCTTCAAGGTCATTATTTGGATTTCGGCAAAATGAATGATCTGGTGCAGGGATTCCAGAACTAAAAGACAAGTTCTATATTATCCTATTATTTATATCACTTCCTCTGGTCTATAATAAATTACCAGGGTGAACAGTGGTTCACATGAACTTTACCATTATCACACACAAATTTACTGTTTTGGTTCAAAGTACACATGCCTCAGTTAGTAAGTGTTAAATATATAATAGTATATCCCATTCTGTTCAAAATAAAAAATGTAAAACTAAGTAGAGACATTATCTCATATTATTATACCTTTTCTGATTCAATCTTTCCTGAAGTTTTTTCCAGTTTAGGCATTTTTTTCCCGAGCTAGTATGAGACACAGTGCCTTTATAATCTGCCCCATTTCCTTTCACGCATTCAACAGGGGCCTCACAAATGTAAGGCAGTTGCTCTATGCCTCCTGTCAGTTTCCAAACTCCGGTTTTAGGAGAAAGTATTATACCTAATTCTGTTGGACAATCCGGCACACTGCATTCTTCCCATCTTGTATCTGGGTCTGTTGTGAGACACCAATGAGGATGAACTTCTGATCTGTAGCTCTTAGGGGTCCTGATATATTTGTTAGATAGTAGTGATTCAATACAAAAAATTTGGTGACATGAATTGGTGGTCAGGTTTTAGAAGTATAAACAGATAGGAAGATAGTATAGAATGCTTAATTAGACAAAAAATAATAATGAGTTTTATATCCACTAGCACATCTAATTATTATGATTATTAGTATTCAGTCATTACACCCAAGATTACAAATAATGAAAGAGACAACAGGACTTACCTACAATAATTATGTGCTACTGGAGGATATGTGTGCTTATGTGGATATTGCATGTCCCAGGATTGGCAGAGTTTCCCACTAGCTGTATACTGGTGGGTTATGTAACCACCCTTCAGATGCATGCAATCGAGTATAGATGGCAGCTTCATCTCCACTCCTAAGCAAGATATATTAAAAAGCACTCATTTCTTGCTTAAAACTGGCAACGAACTGAAGATGATCCTCACCAAACTTTTAGCTATGAATAAACCCTGGCTTATTTAAACATAAAAATTACCATTGTTAGAGAGAGCATTCCATTCTGATGCTCTTCCATTACTGAGTACTATAAAATTGTTTTTTGATGTGCCATCTTCTGATATTGAATTCAATGACAACACCATTGAGGGGTTGCTGGCAAGACCAACCTTACTTCCACTTTTACCTTCTAGTATAACCCACATCTGGAGCCTGAGAAAAATAAGCTTATATAATTTAAATCCGAGTTGTGAGAAACTTGAGATTCTTACTCATCGTTAACGTCACATGCACGAAGAATAGCATGGCCACCGACACCAACTTCAGATACTGCCAAACAACAGTTAAATCCTGCTGCTTCAGTCAATTCAATGTTGAGTAACATTCTTCCCTCTTCACTCCATGACCACCAGCCTTTATTTTGCGATGTCAATTCTGTGTATTCCTCATAGGCCACTTCAGTTTCATCACATTTCAATTCTTAAAACATAGAAGTCAAATTTTCAGATATTTCAGCACCTGTACACGCTTGTAATCATTACATGTGACACTGTCTAGTGCTATTTTTTTTACTAATTCGGGACTATTGTTATTACTTATTATGTTACCAATAGCTTGTACTGCCATCTTGGTATCTTCCTCTGATAAAGCATTCATCATTAAAAACTTTCCATTGGAATCTTCTTCCATTTCAGTTTGCTTTTCCCAATATTTTTCATTGTTCTTTGATGGCTTAGCTGCACATAGTCTAATACGTCCTGCAAAAATTTAAATGTTATTTAACATTACATTGCTGCATTTTTATATTGCGACTGGTGGATACTGATAAATAACAATATTTCACTCCAGGTATTGGATTGATCAAGATGCATGTAGCATTTACTTGATTCTATTTCTATACCTATAACAAGTTAGCATCATTTGTATTAAATCTATATTTCAACATATAATTTACTTACCAGAAAGCAGGAATCCACACATTGGAAGAATTGTAAATTTATTCTTTCGATAAGGAGCTATGAGATATCTGTCTGATATATCACCTATTACGATTTGAAAAATCAATATTAGAAAATAAGTCATATATTACAAAAGTTATCTTGTCAGAAAATACATGGACTATAGATATACCATAAACTGACACAATCCAGTGCTGTAATTTGTCTTGTTTTGCACATGGCAGAAGTATAATTGTAGTATCATTCTTAAGGGAAGAACCTTTTTCGACAGATAAGCACTGTCCGCTGCTACGGTGGATTATCAAATTCTCCCATAATACACTCCATCGTTGTGTGGCATCATGGGAATTACACTTTGACAAAGTTACCTAAGTTAAAACATTAAAACAACTTGAAATGAAATGAAATCTGTTACTTGAGTAAAATACTAATGTGATCACTAAGAAATTGAGTTCAATAACTCCTCTGTCACCTCGCTCTTGTCTTCAACAGACATACAAAGATCTTCATATGCGAACCGAAACCAAGACCCACTCCAATCTCTTGTAGTTGGTAAGTTGGCAATGTCCCCGTATACTGTTATAGCTACCCATTCCAAAACAGCAACATCACGAAAAAATAAACTACCATTTTCATAGGCCAGATGTAGGTCTTTGTCATCTAAATCAAAGTATTGCATGATGTTCTTTTGTTACAATTTGTAAAGTAGGATTATGTTGCATAAAAATGTAATTGAAAACAAGCATAATATTAAATTTATACCGGGTATGTGGTAGCACACATAATACCTATGATATTTACAATATCAAACCTGGCAATATAGCATAGTCTTCTAGTTTCCATTTAATCCCGTTGTCTCTGATAGAGCAATCATAACCGATTATCTAAATAATATAAAATCTGTGATTCATTAAATAATTTTTGAAAAGTTTGGGCTGGTTAAAGCATCGAAAGATTTACAGCATTGGCTGATGTAGCGTTCATGCTGCTGCTGTTATTGGTACTAGATATAACACTCGAGTTATGCTTCAGACATCTTCCCGTTCCGACATGAATGAAGACACTGTTCATCATCACCCATGAGGCACGTGGTGAAGAACATGAAGAAATTACAACCTGAAAAAGATATGTTCATATATTACATATAACAATTAATAATTTAATTCTTAATAAGCATCTAAAATTGGCATTTCACTTCAGTCAAGGCTTCAGGTACTGGTAGTTAAATTATTCAGGATGTCAGGAAAAGATTTTTGTTGTACAAAATTCAAATACAAATACTTAGCATACAGTGTATTCATCCTCTGCAATATCAAGACAGCCTTCATCTGCCAGCTGAAGTTTGAACATTGAACCAGAGTCATTCTGCCAGCCTACAGACAATAAGTAAAGCATTAATTTCATCATATCTAATTACCATATTGTTTGAAGTAGCAAAGTAAACAGTACAACCTTTTGCCAGCTCTTCCAAAGTTATATCATGCCAAAGTTGACTTGATTTGAAGTCACCAATGGGCTGCTTATCAGAGCTATAGTTGAAAGTCATAATCAAACTGCTTCGAACCTGAATAGTAAGTGTTCATTAGAGCCTATTTTAAAAGAGATTCAAAAGAGGGAGCACAGAATGCCGTTCACCTCATTTTGGAGGCTCCGGATAGGTTAGAAATAAAATTTAAAAGAAATAAAACCCTTACTCTAACCAGAACCCCAAAAAATGAGGTAGAACTATTACTTCATATTTCTTTAGAACCCATACTATTGTAGCTAGTAAATAGTACATGTATTGTGACTCCAATATAGGCATCCAATGTACTGTTCACTCCGAACAGAACACGCAATGCTTGTTGTGTCTCATTCGTTTTGTCAGCAGCCAAGGTACTGCGTACGGATACACCTTGTTCCTTGATGGATGAACAAGCCTTGTAAGCGTCTTCCAAGTTCAGTTTCCTCTTTTTTTCAACTTTGTAGCAAACCCATGCTGAAGTAATCAAGTAAACATGAGCTAGATGATAATATTCTTGAAATGACAGGAATTCTTCATGAATGAATACTGTTCTATGAATCTGCAATTAAATGAACTACTTACGGAAGCTTGAATTATCAAATCCTGGAGGGCACTCTGGTCTGCAAATCGAATGGTCACAAGGTTCCTCATCATTATTTTCTCCTTGGCATGCACCGTGGCCTTCTCTACCATGCAAACATTTTCTGAATCTACGACGGATTCCAATTCCAAGGCTAATGCATTCCGATAAACATTCAGACCATGGGTCTGCAATCACATCAGCAGAAAGTTTAATTAAACAAAACAGGTATACACACTAAAATAATATCCAAAAGGTAGTTGTAGCATATAAAAATCCATTGAAATCATTTGCAACCTTATGGTATCAACCAGCCTGCACATTGGACTTTGTGAGAATACAAACTGAAACACCAGCAAAATTCAACCTGGTGTTCAACATCTTGGTCACAGAAAACAAAAAATAGCAAACAAAAATGATAACCACTCTGTGGTAATAAACTAATATCATTACACTTGCATTAATAATCTTTATTTTACTTTTACCCATAAGATAATAGTAATAAGTATCAAATTCACAGAACTATAAGAATATCACATTCAAAAAAACTCAGATAATCTCACCCCAGGAAGTCCAACCATTCTTCTTGGAACAGATAGAATCATTAGTTTCATGAATGTACCATTCACGATCTGGATTATCAGAAAGAACTGGATCGTCGTCATCAGTTGTATCTAAGAACCTGAAATTTAAGACCAATTTATATTGGAGCAGAAAAATTGTCTCCAACATTATTTTTCATGAAACATTATCAACACAGCAGATCATTTTGTGATGCTCACCTCTTTTGAGTAGAATTTGAGTCGAGCAATTCAAAAGAAGAGTTGGTGCAAGTCCACAACTGCATTGTATCGTTGCTATCACATTTGCTGATTGTCAGAGAGTTCTAATAGGTGAGAGATTAATTTTACAGAGAAGGTGTGCCATGAAAATAAACTCAAACAACAATTATAATTTGCATCTTTAGAAGCATGGTATACAGCATGGTATACAGCATGGCTCAATTCCAATATTTATTATGCCGTGGTAAAATATATTTTAAAGATAATTATCATTATATATTATCTAGTTGATATACTATCTATTTCTTGTAATATAAATAAGTATACGTGATATAAAAGCCTTATTATCTGCAAGGTCAACTTTGTTTGTAAATGTCATCACAACACATTAATTTTTTTTCTTTGAGAATTCCACATTATATACCAGACACTGTAGACAATGTAATATAAACACATTAGTATTTTAGTATACATTAGTAGTAGATAGTGTACCTAATTTTTAATTCCTTTATCAATGATACTCACATTCGGCAGAGCAGTCAAACATTTTCCTGAGTTGATATTTCGCATATTATGAAGATGATCCCACTTCCATAACCAGTGTTTGAAATCTGGATTTTCAAGATTAGCACAACGCCAAGTGAGGGTTACTTCCTCAGGAGAACTTGGTTTTAAGCATCGCACAGGATCCCCACGTGTTGTAAACAAAAAAGCTGTACGGTAAAAATATATTCAATCATTAATATTAGGACACTATCGACTGGACGTACAATGAATAAAATTTTGAAGGGATAGAGCTCCATCTACATATATAAAAGAAGAATCGTCTATCTTAGGCCTAACGCTCTGCTTGTAAAAAATAAAAACAAAACAATAAAAATGTCACACATCTTACAGTCATCAGNGTATAGAATGCTTAATTAGACAAAAAATAATAATGAGTTTTATATCCACTAGCACATCTAATTATTATGATTATTAGTATTCAGTCATTACACCCAAGATTACAAATAATGAAAGAGACAACAGGACTTACCTACAATAATTATGTGCTACTGGAGGATATGTGTGCTTATGTGGATATTGCATGTCCCAGGATTGGCAGAGTTTCCCACTAGCTGTATACTGGTGGGTTATGTAACCACCCTTCAGATGCATGCAATCGAGTATAGATGGCAGCTTCATCTCCACTCCTAAGCAAGATATATTAAAAAGCACTCATTTCTTGCTTAAAACTGGCAACGAACTGAAGATGATCCTCACCAAACTTTTAGCTATGAATAAACCCTGGCTTATTTAAACATAAAAATTACCATTGTTAGAGAGAGCATTCCATTCTGATGCTCTTCCATTACTGAGTACTATAAAATTGTTTTTTGATTTTTCATGTTCTGATATTGAATTCAATGACAACACCATTGAGGGGTTGCTGGCAAGACCAACCTTACTTCCACTTTTACCTTCCAGTATAACCCACATCTGGAGCCTGAGAAAAATAAGCTTATATAATTTAAATCCAAGTTGTAAGAATTTTGAGATTCTTACTCATCGTTAACGTCACATGCACGAAGAATAGCATGGCCACCGACACCAACTTCAGATACTGCCAAACAACAGTTAAATCCTGCTGCTTCAGTCAATTCAATGTTGAGTAACATTCTTCCCTCTTCACTCCATGACCACCAGCCTTTATTTTGCGATGTCAATTCTGTGTATTCCTCATAAGCCACTTCAGTTTCATCACATTTCAATTCTTAAAATATAGAAGTCAAATTTTCAAGATACAGCTGAAATTGTAAATAAAGGTTATGGTAAATAAGCTAATTTTCAGATATTTCAGCACCTGTACATGCTTGTAATCATTACGTGTGACACTGTCTAGTGCTAATTTTTTTTACTAATTCGGGACTATTGTTATTACTTATTATATTACCAATAGCTTGTACTGCCATCTTGGTATCTTCCTCTGATAAAGCATTCATCATTAAAAACTTTCCATTGGAATCTTCTTCCATTTCAGTTTGCTTTTCCCAATATTTTTCATTGTTCTTTGATGGCTTAGCTGCACATAGTCTAATACGTCCTGCAAAAATTTAAATGTTATTTAACATTACATTGCTGCATTTTTATATTGCGACTGGTGGATACTGATAAATAACAATATTTCACTCCAGGTATTGGATTGATCAAGATGCGTGTCGCATTTACTTGATTCTATTTCTATACCTATAACAAGTTAGCATCATTTGTATTAAATCTATATTTCAACATATAATTTACTTACCAGAAAGCAGGAATCCACACATTGGAAGAATTGTAAATTTATTCTTTCGATAAGGAGCTATGAGATATCTGTCTGATATATCACCTATTAGAAATATTAGAAAATAAGTCATATATTACAAAAGTTATCTTGTCAGAAAATACATGGACAATAGATATACCATAAACTGACACAATCCAGTGCTGTAATTTGTCTTGTTTTGCACATGGCAGAAGTATAATTGTAGTATCATTCTTAAGGGAAGAACCTTTTTCGACAGATAAGCACTGTCCGCTGCTACGGTGGATTATCAGATTCTCCCATAATACACTCCATCGTTGTGTGGCATCATGGGAATTACACTTTGACAAAGTTACCTAAGTTAAAACATTAAAACAACTTGAAATGAAATGAAATCTGTTACTTGAGTAAAATACTAATGTGATCACTAAGAAATTGAGTTCAATAACTCCTCTGTCACCTCGCTCTTGTCTTCAACAGACATACAAAGATCTTCATATGCGAACCGAAACCAAGACCCACTCCAATCTCTTGTAGTTGGTAAGTTGGCAATGTCCCCGTATACTGTTATAGCTACCCATTCCAAAACAGCAACATCACGAAAAAATAAACTACCATTTTCATAGGCCAGATGTAGGTCTTTGTCATCTAAATCAAAGTATTGCATGATGTTCTTTTGTTACAATTTGTAAAGTAGGATTATGTTGCATAAAAATGTAATTGAAAACAAGCATAATATTAAATTTATACCGGGTATGTGGTAGCACACATAATACCTATGATATTTACAATATCAAACCTGGCAATATAGCATAGTCTTCTAGTTTCCATTTAATCCCGTTGTCTCTGATAGAGCAATCATAACCGATTATCTAAATAATATAAAATCTGTGATTCATTAAATAATTTTTGAAAAGTTTGGGCTGGTTAAAGCATCGAAAGATTTACAGCATTGGCTGATGTAGCGTTCATGCTGCTGCTGTTATTGGTACTAGATATAACACTCGAGTTATGCTTCAGACATCTTCCCGTTCCGACATGAATGAAGACACTGTTCATCATCACCCATGAGGCACGTGGTGAAGAACATGAAGAAATTACAACCTGAAAAAGATATGTTCATATATTACATATAACAATTAATAATTTAATTCTTAATAAGCATCTAAAATTGGCATTTCACTTCAGTCAAGGCTTCAGGTACTGGTAGTTAAATTATTCAGGATGTCAGGAAAAGATTTTTGTTGTACAAAATTCAAATACAAATACTTAGCATACAGTGTATTCATCCTCTGCAATATCAAGACAGCCTTCATCTGCCAGCTGAAGTTTGAACATTGAACCAGAGTCATTCTGCCAGCCTACAGACAATAAGTAAAGCATTAATTTCATCATATCTAATTACCATATTGTTTGAAGTAGCAAAGTAAACAGTACAACCTTTTGCCAGCTCTTCCAAAGTTATATCATGCCAAAGTTGACTTGATTTGAAGTCACCAATGGGCTGCTTATCAGAGCTATAGTTGAAAGTCATAATCAAACTGCTTCGAACCTGAATAGTAAGTGTTCATTAGAGCCTATTTTAAAAGAGATTCAAAAGAGGGAGCACAGAATGCCGTTCACCTCATTTTGGAGGCTCCGGATAGGTTAGAAATAAAATTTAAAAGAAATAAAACCCTTACTCTAACCAGAACCCCAAAAAATGAGGTAGACCTATTACTTCATATTTCTTTAGAACCCATACTATTGTAGCTAGTAAATAGTACATGTATTGTGACTCCAATATAGGCATCCAATGTACTGTTCACTCCGAACAGAACACGCAATGCTTGTTGTGTCTCATTCGTTTTGTCAGCAGCCAAGGTACTGCGTACGGATACACCTTGTTCCTTGATGGATGAACAAGCCTTGTAAGCGTCTTCCAAGTTCAGTTTCCTCTTTTTTTCAACTTTGTAGCAAACCCATGCTGAAGTAATCAAGTAAACATGAGCTAGATGATAATATTCTTGAAATGACAGGAATTCTTCATGAATGAATACTGTTCTATGAATCTGCAATTAAATGAACTACTTACGGAAGCTTGAATTATCAAATCCTGGAGGGCACTCTGGTCTGCAAATCGAATGGTCACAAGGTTCCTCATCATTATTTTCTCCTTGGCATGCACCGTGGCCTTCTCTACCATGCAAACATTTTCTGAATCTACGACGGATTCCAATTCCAAGGCTAATGCATTCCGATAAACATTCAGACCATGGGTCTGCAATCACATCAGCAGAAAGTTTAATTAAACAAAACAGGTATACACACTAAAATAATATCCAAAAGGTAGTTGTAGCATATAAAAATCCATTGAAATCATTTGCAACCTTATGGTATCAACCAGCCTGCACATTGGACTTTGTGAGAATACAAACTGAAACACCAGCAAAATTCAACCTGGTGTTCAACATCTTGGTCACAGAAAACAAAAAATAGCAAACAAAAATGATAACCACTCTGTGGTAATAAACTAATATCATTACACTTGCATTAATAATCTTTATTTTACTTTTACCCATAAGATAATAGTAATAAGTATCAAATTCACAGAACTATAAGAATATCACATTCAAAAAAACTCAGATAATCTCACCCCAGGAAGTCCAACCATTCTTCTTGGAACAGATAGAATCATTAGTTTCATGAATGTACCATTCACGATCTGGATTATCAGAAAGAACTGGATCGTCGTCATCAGTTGTATCTAAGAACCTGAAATTTAAGACCAATTTATATTGGAGCAGAAAAATTGTCTCCAACATTATTTTTCATGAAACATTATCAACACAGCAGATCATTTTGTGATGCTCACCTCTTTTGAGTAGAATTTGAGTCGAGCAATTCAAAAGAAGAGTTGGTGCAAGTCCACAACTGCATTGTATCGTTGCTATCACATTTGCTGATTGTCAGAGAGTTCTAATAGGTGAGAGATTAATTTTACAGAGAAGGTGTGCCATGAAAATAAACTCAAACAACAATTATAATTTGCATCTTTAGAAGCATGGTATACAGCATGGTATACAGCATGGCTCAATTCCAATATTTATTATGCCGTGGTAAAATATATTTTAAAGATAATTATCATTATATATTATCTAGTTGATATACTATCTATTTCTTGTAATATAAATAAGTATACGTGATATAAAAGCCTTATTATCTGCAAGGTCAACTTTGTTTGTAAATGTCATCACAACACATTAATTTTTTTTCTTTGAGAATTCCACATTATATACCAGACACTGTAGACAATGTAATATAAACACATTAGTATTTTAGTATACATTAGTAGTAGATAGTGTACCTAATTTTTAATTCCTTTATCAATGATACTCACATTCGGCAGAGCAGTCAAACATTTTCCTGAGTTGATATTTCGCATATTATGAAGATGATCCCACTTCCATAACCAGTGTTTGAAATCTGGATTTTCAAGATTAGCACAACGCCAAGTGAGGGTTACTTCCTCAGGAGAACTTGGTTTTAAGCATCGCACAGGATCCCCACGTGTTGTAAACAAAAAAGCTGTACGGTAAAAATATATTCAATCATTAATATTAGGACACTATCGACTGGACGTACAATGAATAAAATTTTGAAGGGATAGAGCTCCATCTACATATATAAAAGAAGAATCGTCTATCTTAGGCCTAACGCTCTGCTTGTAAAAAATAAAAACAAAACAATAAAAATGTCACACATCTTACAGTCATCAGGGCCATCTGATATGTCACAACTCTCTTCATCAATTTCACCTAAACAGTCTGGGTAGCCATCACAAATCAATTTTCTTGGCAGGCACGCTGCAGGAGAAGTTCCATTGAGAGGAACACAACGAAAACTTGACGAATCGCATTCCTGTACATTAGCATATGAGTTGAAACACATTCCCTATTCGGTTTTTATATCCACAGAGAAGTTATAATTTTTATTCTACAAAGACAAATCCAAAAAAAAATTCATAGTGCACCTCATCTACATCTTTACAGTTGGTACTCCAACATTTCTTAATATTCGTGGTAGATCCTGGGCAATGAATATTTCTATAAACACTGCGACACCTGCGAACTTTGACACGCACTCCCATTTTCTTGCACTCGGTGGCGGTGCAGTCACCCCATTTCGACCATTTAGTCCATCCACTGGCTGAAAAAAATATAGGCATAATTATGTCTGCACGTTACTTTAATCTCTATTCCCAATAAAATTAGATATATTGGCAGGCAGCTGGACTGTGTTATTTATGTCCCCTTTTTTCACTTAGTGATTAAACAAACAAATATATTACTCAGGAAAAGATTGGCTAGTTACTATGGGTGTTGATAGGGTAATATTTCTAGGTCAACAGGTGGACTGATATTTCTAATGTAATAAGCCCAAAAACTTTTCCCAGACCCTAACAGCAGCAACAATGTAACTTTCAAACCAGTTAGGGCCAGTATGCATAACCATAAATATGGGTTTGATATAAACGAGTTGAACCCAGAACTCGGTCATTCAGCAACTCCTGTGCAACCTGTATTCTATCTACTCATATATATCATCATAATTTTCCGCAACGTTATTAATTAACAATCACGTAATTTCATGTGCTGCAAAGTAAGTGAGTGAACAGGAATAATAAAGTATGCACTTTTTCAGTTCATGTATCAATATACACAACATACTACAATAATCGCAGGTTTTCTGGCAACCACGAAGGGCAGTGAGACTTAAACATTTATCGTCCTCTTTGTACTTTTGACAGACACCTGCATCGGTATTCAGATCAGTGCACTCCAAACCTGAATGGACAAAAATAAATTTGCTTGTTAAATTTCGAAATTCCACGATACTCGATTAACTACCCACCCGTTACTGAAGACGTGGACAACAATATTAATATAATAGGTAATGAACTAAAACATGCAGCCATTTAAGTTCATTTCTTTTAAGCAAGTTGAATATAGTAGCAGACGACAGCCGACGAAATACGTGGCTGTAGTCATAGTAACAATCGTTCGAATCAAGGCGATTTCCAACCGCCAGCGCGTCGCTTGAGTGTAGTAATTGATTGAAAAAAAAGTCCTAAAGACTTTGCCGTTGATATTTGGGAAATCAAAAACCCAACCATGTCTTAAAAATAAATATTTGGTTCTTATGAGAGCACTTCATAATGCTTGAGATCATTGAATTTTAGATTGAGCTTTTCAAAAGGTATTAAGTATTTGTACGGTACCGTACAATAGATTATGCGTTACTTCAGAACAGTACATTGGCATGGTATTCTCTCTTCCACACAACATCTTAGTGAAATATCAACAAATCATATATATTCCTGTCATACAGTAGTATATTTGATAAATACAAAGTTGAAGACAACAGATAGCTGTGAAACAGGAAAAGGTTTAGTTTGAGTGAATTGTCAAATCGTCATATATTTAATTAAGTGATAATATCCTTCTTTAAACATTTCGACTAAAATTCCAGTACAGAACCTTTGATGGCAAAACATATCAATGTTATCAAGGTCTTACGATCAATCTCAATGCAAGGACCTTTCAGAAATTTATAGGAGATAATATGCAAAAGAACAATACAGGATAATAGAAAATGAACAGAAGAACAGCAATGAAAGGTGTTATCATAGCCAGTTATATATTGTAATACTCTGCTATCGGAACTTGTCATAAACGTTGCTTAAACGTACAAATACACTTCACATAATATAATTATTCTTTTCTGGGAGTTCCCGCTGAAACTAGAAACAAACTTTGCAACAAATCTTGTACATCAAAACACCAGATTCAGTTTCAAAATTGTAAAAGTGACGGAATGTTGTTGAACATGAAATGTTCAACACAAGGAACACCTCAATCAATGTTTTGAAGTGATTGTCAAGCACAGCAACCACTAATTTGACGCAAGCTTGCTTTGCGATGGTTTACGAACACGAGGTAGTTCTGCCGGAGTGGGCATGTGGTCACCGGTCACTTCTTTCGGCTCTACTTCTGTACGTTTCACTTTACCGCCACCCATCTTTGCCTTAGCCATGTTATAGTCGCCGGAATCGAAGTATTGTTTCTAAAAATAACAATCAAGTAAATTATACAATTGTCACCTACAATAGATGCAATTAGTTTTAAAGATACAAAATATTGAGTGAGGTTAATAATTTCAATCCCTTAAATATTTGCTCATGTAAATATATTCTAGAGTCTTGAAAGAAATATCGAGTTAGGTCATACTATATTGAATTTCTTGAAGCAAGCCTTATTCATCAATGAGTAATTAAGTATACTTGAAGTTACAGGAAATCCTCAGTAGGAATAAGATTTCTGATGATCTAGTAACCCACAACTGTTATTAAACTCAAAATGATATCAAAGAGTAAGGAAAGAAAATTGTGGAATGGAATGGAATGGAAAGGATGGAATGCTACCTTCTGCCGTGCAAGACGCTGTTGTAGGAAAGCTCCTCCTTTCGGAGGCAGAGTATATTTTTTTGAAAAAAGCAATTGCTCTTGCTGCTTCTCAATCGATATAGCCTGATAAGATAAAATGGATGGATTACCGAAAACGAAATATTATACAACGTATTTCCATAATTTAATCAATATATGGTGTCAGCTGTACTTGATTTTATGGAACGCTTTGGACAGACACATGCACAATTCCTCTATAAATCTATCAAATCAATATTACAGAGTTTTAAATACGTGGAAATCGGTATTCGATATATTTTTTTAATTCTCTTGGAATTGTCATTTTTACACCAGTGTCAAATCAACTGATTTCATTAATTCATTTGTAAAATAATGATCTCATAGATAAACACTAACATTACTGATTCATACATGTTGTAGTAAAAGATTACAGGACGTATGCGTAGATATTGCATAACATAAGAAGCTAATATCTACTATTCCAGGAAAGGATTCTCAATAGTGTGTACTTATACTACACCACTTACAGGGTCAGCAGGCTTCTTGAAATCACCGGAATCAGAACCACCTTGTGACATTTCTGTAACTGTGGACATATTACAAAATAATGACTGTTACATAAAACGTACAATGATGCAGAAATGTTAGATATCTGGAATAAAAAAGTAGCACATAAAATGAAGCATAGTCTGGTCCCTTGGAAAACCCAGCTCATTTTGGCTAGTTAAGAGTAGATTAGATGAGGACGGGTTTGGGTGAGCATTAAATATAAATAACGCATACCCAACTCTCAGCAAACCTAAGCTCATCTAAAATACTAAAATAATGTAACTAGTTTTAAGAGGGACCACACTAAACTACGACCTAAAGTTGTATGGTGAAGTACGAGTATCTGAAGTTTCTGAAGTATGAAAGACTTTATTCCAAAGTTACCATTGCAGTATATCTTGCTAATATTACAATACATGTAAATACTAACTTTCAAGTCAGAAATATTCAAAACTACCCCCTGCAAAGCCCTTATTAAAACTCCCCCATGGTGATATAATATGACCATTCAGGAATTATATAAAAGGTAAATGAGCTTTGGAGGAAAAGCTTTCGAGGGCATGACTTAGCAAATTTATTCTTTTCATTGTGAAGTGTATGTACAATATGAAGTATTAATTAAACTATGATAAACATTCTTGAGCCGCCCATTATACATCAGATTTCAGTTTTCTAATGTTGCAATGGATGTGCGCTTAACGACATGGTACCAAACATGTTTTTACGAGGAAAATAATGAGAATAATAGAAAATATAAATAATACTACTAGTACAGTAGTGTGTGGTCTCTACGAAACCCGGTTATGTTAGGCGAGTTTTGCTGCGGGTTAGGTAACACTAATCCTACCCCTCACCTCAACCTAACTACATCTAAACTATCCCTAACCTAACCGCGTTTGCAGAGGGACTTCGCTTCTTAATTTGTACTTTCAGTTTCATGCTGAATGCTTTGAATCTTAACATGTACACGTTTGCCTTAGCAAATAAAACATGATTGAGTTTATGTAACTTAATTTATCATAAATGCAAGGCTATTGTTGTAACCAATTTCAAGTAGCATATTCATGCCCGATCATAGCATATGACCTGCTATTTATGACCATTGAAATGTGGTCAATANTACATATTATTTTTTCAAAGTGTAGCAAAGAAAATCCTTGGTATCACTAGCCGGGATTTAAATAATATTTAAGATATATTTTCTCGCCCAAAAAGGTAAAAGCACAGTAATCACAAGAGTTGAGGAACCTGACACAACCAGCAAGAAAGCAAGCAAATCAAAGTAACCAGGAACATTCTTTCCGCCAGTAAAAGAAGAAAGGATCGTCTGGGGGATAATATCGCTGGCCATTACAGACTGTAGACCGATTTTCATTTGTCGTAGATCGACTATTACTAATACCAGAACTTTGTCCACGTAAGTTTTATCATTACTGAGTAAGTAATTGTATGCAGGTACGAAACATTAGAAATATTTAACCCGAAGTAGATCATTATTCCGAGATGGTAAGTTCGTTGTTTAGGCGGGTATATTTGTAATCCTTCACCTTTTCCAACGAAGTTCCATCCGCTAGATGGATCCGCTAGATTCGCAAAAGCTTGATTAGTCATTGTCGCAAATTTTTAATTGAAGCATATATTATTGGCTTCTATACACTAAGCGCAAAAGTTTATCTGTTTGTTTGTATTGGAACAACGTCACCATTTTCCAACGGAACTTTTCCAAACCACATGCATACCCGGGCAAGGTTTGGTCGCTCTTCGAGTATATAATATATATGCGTATAGAGCACATACTATTTACTAAACTTTCACACAAACTTGAGAACGTTTCTTTATGTATGTGGTAACGTGGTATGATTAAGTGCAACGATGGTTTTTGGTCACGGTGGTTAATAAAACCCTTTACAATACAATGATAGGCAGCGTTTTCCTATAGCCCAGGTTATTGTCTGAATATGTAACCGATATTGTTTTTTTAACATATTCATTGTAACCACTAAGTGCCCTAAAGAAATTGTCAATTATTGTGGAGACATCCTTATATAGAATGTACTAATTACGGTCAAGCAAACATATTTCCAAGTCCTGGCGTATAATGAACTATTACTATACGGTCATCTACACCATAAGTCGAAATTGTAGTTTCACATTGCCTAATTATATCTTCCGATTTGAAACTAGAAATAGCGGTTTGGCCTGAGAAATTAACCTCCGAGGCTTATGAGAAATGTTATAACTACCCGGTAATAACAAGTTTCAATCAGTGTTTGTTAAAATTTAAAAAATTCTCTAGTTAGAAAGAAGCGAAAGAAAATTACATGAGAAAATGCAAATAAATCATACCTTGTCTCTCCGTTTATGTTATCTGAGACAATCCCAGCACTTGGTGACACTGGTCATATATGTAATAGGAAATAACTGTGAAATGAGTTGTAATGGGAAAAATATTCGCGGCCAGAAATTAATTACAGCAAGTCTAAAATTGGACGTTTCAAATAAGAAAGAAGTGTTAAAATAGGCTAAGGTAAAAATGATCTTGGTTATAAAATACATTTCACATCAAATGTGATCAGTGGTCATAGATTTGTACCAGGTGTTGCGAAGGTTCGATTCGGTAGAATATATTTTCATTTATAACTCGAAGCATAGCGAACTAGAAATGGAAAGCTTTTCCATTCGACTACTGTTTACCTGTTTTGCTATATCAGCTTTATGCAGTTTAACGAATTGCAAAAAGTCATCAAGTAAGTCGTTACTGTATTCTACATATCTACACTAACCTTTTTTTCGTGAAATGATGAAACTGAGATAATAGTAATGTGGTCTGCGTTGGAAAACATGCTACAATATGAACTATTTAAACAGCGAAGTTGCGAGAGCGCACATTGGATAGTTGAAAATTAAATTAAATAAAATCTAATTATAGTATTAAAGTCTATAGTACTTGAACTGCAATAAACCTTGAATTAACCTAAACCTAAAATTCAACTTTTGAAATCACAGAAAACAAATGTACCGAGAATGGAAGCGGATGCATGTTGTACGTGATGATCAATTCATGTGATCTTCCATACGCTAAACAGTACTGTATCAATGCATGTGGTCATCCATGTCCTAACAAAGGTGGACAGGTCTACGACAGCGCACCAATCCCGGTAGCGACGGTTCAACCAGAAGAAAATCACAGACCTAATCCACCTTCGCAGCATTATGGTGGGACGAATGAAAATATCTTACCCGATTTTGAGTCAGGGAATGTTCCTGATTTTAATGACGATGAAGGGTATTACTATGATGGAAGAGAAGATTTTGGTCCGGTAGTAGGCAGAGCAAGGGTGTTATCGACACCAGGTAAATAGAATATTTCATATAAATAATAAATGTTAGATGTTGTAAAAGAAAAACATAATTCGAGACATACCGAAAGTACCTTTACAATTATAACATAGATATACTTTTGGCACTCCTGCACATAATTTTTAAGTGTGGCGTAAATATATTTGTCATCGCAATGATATCATAAAATTTAAGTCACATTCTCGCCTTATCAATTGCAGTTTAAACCTCTCAAACTAAAAATAAAAGACAACAATGGTGTATGTGAGTAAGTCGGAATATCTTGATGTATACTACTATATTTTTGTCAAGGTGTGGGCTGGACATCTTGGTCGTACTGGTCTATTTGCTCAGTGACTTGCGGAAGAGGAGAAAAAACAAGATCCCGAAGTTGTCAATCATTATCTTGTGACGGTGATGCGATACAGAAATCCTCATGCGCATTGATTTCCAAGTGTATAGAAACAAGTAAGTATGCATTTCACGAACCCGTCTTATATGTTTCTTACAATGTTTTTTTACATAATCTTAGAAATCAAGAACAGTTTGCGCTTAGCCATGAACTTATCTTCTTTTGCTTTTATACCCATTAATAACGATCTGAAATTTGAAGACATTATTAACCACATTTCTGATTAGAGGAACAAAATCTAATTCATTCTTTTCCAGGTAATATTTTCGGCCAAATGCTGGAATGATAGGAAATCAATTAATTTAATCTAATTATACTGACGATGACGGAAATGATGTGAAGTTATTACTACAGTTAGGTGCTAAATATAAGTGTGAAGCATTATGTTCAAGGTAGCTCTTTGATTAATGTAAAGAGCGATGTTCAAAGTAGCGGTATATAGTAAAAACCATTTGATGAATTATTAACCAAAATTACGTGATTAAAATATTAAGTTATCATTTTCGTAAAATTAGACATCAAACAAGTGTATTGATAATTGTGTATAACTTATTTCAGTAATATAATGGACAATGGTCTGCTTTGAATATACTGTAATATGATATAAGTGTGATATAAAGCCTCGGGCATGTTTGAAGCTTGATTTAGGGATGACGTTAACAAAATTAATGTCAGCTATTAAGTAATGACGTTTTCATATTTAACATAGAACCATGGACAAGGCCGTGCCGTGATAACAGGAAAGATTGCAGCCCACTTACGTGCTCTACAAGCAAAAAGAAGTTCTGCAGATCGACATGCGGTTTATGTTATCGTAAATATTTTAATACATTTAATCCAACACTTTCTTTTTGCTACTCATCCTCGTGGTTAATTATTTTTGTTTTACCATATTTCTACAGGTTGGACAAAATACGGAAGAATGGACATGTGCGGGGTTTATAACGGAAAGTGCGAAAGGAGACGATTCCGACATTGTCTGTTGGGAAAATGTCTTGGGCTACCCTTTAAAATTCGTACTTGTGGCATAAAATTCTGTCCTTTTTGTAAGTATTTATAGTGACATTGTTAAATAAATCTGGATAATATACATAAGTTGCAGATAGAGTGATGGGAAAAATATTTTATAATATATTATATACATATGTGTATATATTTTCACGAGATTAACTAGTTTAATGCTTGGACTCGATAAGTTAATCAAGAACCAAGAAAGAACCGTGTAAATTATTGTATAAAATAATGAATAAATAACCATAATATTTATACT
The DNA here is from genome assembly GCA_013436055.1 of Halocynthia roretzi. Taxonomy (NCBI): domain Eukaryota; kingdom Metazoa; phylum Chordata; class Ascidiacea; order Stolidobranchia; family Pyuridae; genus Halocynthia; species Halocynthia roretzi. The sequence goes on from QRAM01000004.1 coordinate 683,291, forward strand.
TACCGCCTACTATGTGTTACGATTAACAATTTTTGACTTACGAGCGAGTTTTTAGGAACGGGACTCACTTGTCAATCGAGGAAGTGGTGTACTTATTTTTGAATAAATGGCGATATAAAAAACCTCTATAACTGCAACGCCATTTTACTAATGAAGTTGAATTATAATTCCATACGGATATTCTGTACCCCGCACATTCTTGCGAGTCGCATTTACAAGTATCATTCATTACGTAAATTAAAGTTTTAATCCAGATTGAAAACAGGAAGTTGGTCATGATTCTCCTACATATTTTTAGGCTATTGTTATGAACTTTCCAGGAAGAATTCCAATTAGGTGACTTTCCAAATTGAGATTTTAGTCCATTGGTAATGCTAGAGAACATAAACAACCGAAATATCTGCGTAGGAGGCGGATATTTGTATTTTCATTTCCTATTTAAGCAACGATCTCGCGGTCAACAATTAAATATTATTGGTTTGTCCAGTAAATACCACAGGAATGCAATCAACTATTTTTTCAATTACAGTGAAACAGTGGAAAATGTGGGGTACTTGGTCATCGTGTTCGACGTCTTGCGGACAAGGAAAAGAAATGCGAACGCGACAGTGCGACTGGATCGGTTGCTCGGAAGCCCAAACAGAACACAGACCATGCACTCTAATGATTCCTTGCCCGATAAGTACGAATTCAATTTAGACTTAATTTTACAATAAGCAAAGATGCCTAACTGGATGGCATGTCGTCTATGTTCGGTAGCTCACTTTTGGTTCTACTTCAAGCACAAAGTTTCCTTTGGCTGTGCTATATAATTGTAGTATATGGTTACCATAGGCTTCATTTAAATTGTATGATCCAAGGGGTAAGAATATTCTACACCCTTGCTATACGTATTAAAAGATTGAACATCGATTTTAATCGATCAATTTTATTTAAACACTAGCACTAAACACAAACACTATTTCCACACCTTACTAGTCCCAGTGTGGTTGAAATGGGGGAAATGGAGTGCCTGCTCACCGCCATGTGGCCCCGGAACAAAGTCAAGGGTTAGAGAATGCTCAGTTACAACAGCATGTGTTGGTGACGCTATCCAGTCCGAAAACTGCAATACGAGAAACTGTGGAGGTAAGAATAAAATTCAATTGAAATAGAAATAAAAATAATAACGTCGGTAGTCTCTATCATCGCTTTTCTGACAACTAGAATGTAAGAATGAATTTCCTGAATATTGCCAAAAACATCGTTCTTCATGCGATAGTTGGATATGGATGAAAAGAAATTGCAAAAAGACATGTGGTCTATGCGTAGTAGCAGGTAAAAACAGTTTTGGCTGAAGAAAAATAACACTTTTACTAACACCGAAACCAATGTACCTTATACGAGAATATTTTGTGTGTCCAGGGCCGAAATAGAAGTCAAACTACAGAGCTCTTGGTATTTTTCCAGGAATAATAAGTTAAACAATCCGTGTAACTCCGATAATGACAACATCGTAATTAAATAAAAATATACCTCGAATAGTGAGAATTAAAATTTAATAACAGCTCTTTTCAACTGAAACTGTATTTCATGGCAACGATTCAGTTCATATGATATAATTCATACTCGCAATAATAGATCCTATTAACCTGAGCCCATTGATGAGTTTCGATGCCAATTAAAGATTAAATTTCCTCTCGTCTAGATTACTAGACCGCCGCTATTTTTAATATGAAAAGCGGACATTATTGTTGTAATACGTTCATAACAGATCCATCGGAGAAATTTCATTGGAATTATCCGAAATTTAGCACACTGATATCACCACCTTCATTCCCCACTATATCTTGTTAACCTAAACTTGTAACTCGTCTTAAGACGATGGTTTATTGTATTACCATACATGTTTTAACCACCATGCATGCAAATCTTATGATTAATGGTGAGGTGAATAATAACAGTAATAAACGGAATTATGTGCCGAGTTTATTTTCAATCTTGCCACATTCTTCACTATTTCCATTCTATTTTGCATAATGGAAACATTTGACTTCACGTATGTTAAAATCTTAGTAAGTTGTTAGCCCACTATATATATATCTGTATATCATATTTATTTTACCAAAGACAATTTGTTTAATTGTAGGCTGGTCGCAGTGGTCAAAATTTAGCTCCTGCAGTTTGACGTGCGGCCCAAACGGAATAACAACTCGTACCAGAATTTGTCGAGGAAAGCAACCTTGTATCGGAAATTCTGAAGAATCGAAAGACTGCGAGCCGCAGGATGATTGTCCAGGTATAAACGACAAACATTTAGATTTGAATGTGACTAAGGCTGAGTGTTTTGGTAAAAGAGAACTGCATCACGCCGATAGTATCGAACTCACATCGCGACACAAATCTTAAGTCGCTGGTAGCTCATGAGCGCCAACTAACGATTTTCAAAGCACAGGAATAGCAAATGCTATGAAAATGATTATTCTCTCATTTCAGAATAACATAATAGGGAACAAAAATAGGGGTTTTATAGCAGTTCGCTATTATCCGCGGTATTTCCTATCTGCGATAAGCCATAAAACTTAATCCTCGCGAATACGAGGTGACTACTGTATAAATATCTATACATACTGATACATGATTTGCAACCGCTATAATTTTTTAGAGTATTCCCAATGGACNCGATGGACGCCTTGTTCTGAAAGTTGCGGGAATAATGGGCACATAGGACGAACGCGAACGTGCACAAGAGGAAAATGTACCGAAAATCTAGAAGAAACAAAGCCTTGCATTTCAATGCCTGATTGTCCTGGTATGTTTTTATACAAATTAAAACTAACGAATAAGTTTAATTAACGTGGGGAGCTAAGGCAACCGCTAATTATTTCAATTACTTGAAAAGAGCGACGGATTAAGCTATACATTATATAATAGCATCCACAATTTTACCAAAAATAAAACACAGAGCATCTGTACTACTACTTTTATTTACATTCTTGTAAAGTTGTTTTTCTTGGAGTATTACATCAACTCAGAATGATTGGCATTTTTCTGAGCATGGAAAATTGGAGTGAAGTCTAAAGATATTTCGTCCTTTCAAAATTGATTGTTTTTCAGCCCTAACTTCTTGGGGATCTTGGTCAACATGCTCAAGATCTTGCGGAGGTGGAACCTATACTAGACGAAGGCGATGCAAAGACTTTTCTCAGTGCGGAAGCGAGATAACATTTCAAAAACAAGGCTGTAATACCGTTAGCTGCAGTACGTATCCATAAAAAAATTTGCAAGTTAACTTAAAGTTATCGACACTACTTGATTAAGCGTGATCTTTTTATTTCAGATCGGTTCACGAAATGCAATCTGAAGTGTGGTGGAGGATACAGGTACTCATACGACTCGAGTTGCAAAAATTCAAACGTATATAATTGCAAAGGTCGATTCGAAGGATGCAACTACAATCAGTGTAGCATGTGTATGTATCTGTTGTTTTACTTCGGGAAGTTGGAAATATGGGTTTTAGGAAAAAGTCACAGCATACACATCTAAAAATATACACACTCAGATAGACACCTCTACATTCAACCCCAAGCCAATATATATATATATATATATATATATATGTGCCTTAAAATCCTATGTTTTTCAAAGTATTTTTGTGAACTCACACATTTTTAGTTTATGTGTGCGGAATAATTAATCACTGGCACTTGTTTTGACAGCTTATTCATGTAATAATTGTAAGAAAACTGACATTAAATATTGTACCTTCTAATTATGGGAAAAATTACTGTGCTCAGGATGTAGGATATTTATTAACATTATTTCTAACATGACCACTGATATTCTTTAATTAGAGAACTAATTGGGGTTGGCCGGGGCCAGTTTTTGCTTCCAATATCTATTTAATCTCTTATACGTCTGATAATAAGTATTCTGCTGTATAAAACATATATTATAAGAGATAATACAGAACATATACTAACGATCTGTATTCGCATGCCATTACGAAAACTGTTTTTTCGATACTGATTACGAATATACTTCAGTGTCTTACTAATACAAAGTTAGTATTAACTATACGGTATCTCCTCTTCCAATCAATAATATTGTACTAATTTTATCACAGCCACCTGCTCGGCTCAATACAGTCTGGTTCATAGATACGGTTCAACAAGTTGTTGCAATAACGCATTGAAAGACGCGGGTTGTGGATTCGTTCCTATTCGTGAAAGCGTAATCATACCAAAATATTTCGGATATAATCCAACAGCGAGAATAATAAACGGAAAAGTATCGGAAAAAAACGCATGGCCGTGGATGGTACGAGGCGATTTTGAGTTTATTAAAGTTTTTTTTGTGACTCAAATCTTATCTTACCCTTTACTACATTACAGGCAATTTTCATGCCTGTAGTCGCTCAAGGAATGCTATGCGGTGGTACATTGATTCATCGAGAATGGGTTTTAACGGCAGCGCATTGTGTAATGTAAGTCATGTCCCTTACTCTACTGATACCGTATTTCTTCGAATATTAGAATTTGCACAAATATTTTTATTACGCCCTCGGATATAAGAGGCAGAAAATGGGTAAATAAATATAGTCGAAGAAATACGGCATTTTCCCTATGCTTACGATGGAACTCTATTTTATTCCAACACTTTTTTTATATTTCTTTGATACAGTACGGGCGGCGGCAATATCCCAACAGCAGGCATGGCAGTTTATCTTGGCATCAATAATATGAAAGACATCAGACCAAAAAACACGATCTCTGTTTTGAGCACAGTAGCACATCCTCAATACAACTTTCCTGATTTCGATATCGCCCTATTGAAGGTTCGTAAAAGTATTCCAATAATCAGACAGAACAATTCAAACCGTAAACACAAATAACTTTGGTTGGTATTGGCTCTGATCTAACCTTCATATCTATTGCAGATCAAGCCAGTTAATTTCAATAGTGCCATCCGCCCGGCGTGTTTGCCGAAGGGGGAGAAGGTTGGATTGAATCAAAAGTGTTATGCAACTGGATGGGGAGTTGGTACGTATATATATATATGTATATATATTACTAGATTTATATGCTACTGCAGAACTGTCAAAATGTCTTGTGAATGAGAATTTTCTATACTTGGTATATTTATATCATATATCAAGATATTACGAAATTCCGGGGCGTGATTAGTCAGAAAATTCATATAATTTATACAACGCTGATTTCATACAGTCAACCACAAAACACAAACTACCAGCAGGCAACTTCTTGAAGTCGGCTTACGCGTGTTAGGAGATGATGTTTGCAAAAAAGCGTACATAGGTGGCGGAACTGGAACTCTTATTAAATACGGTAGCCACAAAGTTGTCTGCGCTGGAAGCGTTTACGAGAGGAATGATACGTGTGGGGTAGGTGTACAAACACATTTTGTTCACAAATCTCAGGAACAGAAACATGGAACTGTAAATTAACTTCTTTTTTACTATTGTTCAGGGTGACAGTGGTGGACCACTTATATGCCAGCGTTGCTCTTCGTGTTCCTGGTATGTAGCTGGAATTACCTCGTTCGGACCTGCGAATTGTGGTACGCCTGGTACGCCGGGAGTATACACCAGGGTATCCCATTATGAAAACTGGATTTACTCACACATACCAGGTTTGAAGCCTGGTCCTAACGGCCAAAAATCATGCAGTTCGTACACTAACGTACAGAGGCAGCATTACGCACAGCCGCCACAGAAATTGCCTCTTAACATCTTCCACCAATACTCGCAGCCGATAGTGCAAGAACAGGTGCCGAAGCCAATGCCAAACTATGTACCTAGATATTCTTATTCACGACTGTTCCCCTTCAACGTATATGGGTAATCTGCCAATTGCCACTGTTGTGAGTAAGCAAAGACATTCCAAGCAATAGTGGGACATATTTGCAGAGATAGAGATAATATTCCAAGCGATTTATTTCTATAGAATAGGAAACAGTGTTACTGCATAACACTTCAATATGAATTTTGTAGATGAGTTTATTTAATAATATTAATCTGAAACTACAAAATCCTAACAGGCTTGACATTTGTGAATCGGTGTAAATCGTAGTAGAACTAAATATTCCATTGGAATTTCTCGGTCGGATCAAGACATGGGCTGCGGCCCAGATGTCTCCCCTATTTGGGGGCCTAGAGATTAGTAAAAGGCTATTCTATTTGTGAATGTATATTTGCAGCAAACGATCTACAAGAAAATCAACACAACACTGTGTATGTATATATCGTATGACTGTTCGTGATGTCATACAAACTTTAGAATTTAAATAAGTCTAAATTTCTTTGAAAATATTAATGTGGATCGAGGCACAAATTTATCTTACATAGATGTAGAGTAACATTGAAGCTTTCAGTGCAGTGATATTGCCGTGGTTTCTTATATCAGTATGTGCGTTTCAGTACAGTTGATTTTTTAATCAGTACTATTTATAATATAATGAATAATTAGCAGCTAAATATTTTCTATTATGTATACCTTTTTGACGACTTCGGATTCTAATAAAATTATACTTAACAAACATAAATTGCCTTAGGAAGCCAGGAATCGTATTTACAAATGCATTTTTAACAGATACTTGAATCTCTAGCGCCAAATTGCGGAAATGATTTCATGACAGAACCTACAAAGAAGGATTAGTTTATATTGACTGGGAGAAAAGCAAATCTTGGAAAATTTGTCTCGTTTTCATCCAGATAAAACACACTTAAAATGAAAATAATATCCAGATAGAACATTAATACCAATATTTAAGTTTAATACGATTGGTAGAACATATACAGGTTATCGCAAGTTAGGAAGCGACAAATGAAATCAATGAAATTGATTACAAACATGCAATCAAAATATCAGAATTTTTCCCGTAATCAAGAAGGCAGTTCAACTTTACTGTTAGGGGTAATTGCAAGTTTGAAGGGACAATCGTTGGTGTAGTATACAGTACTCAATTTAATATTATCAACCAGCTATATGGACAAGTCATTCTAGAGTTAACTATTACAATGAAGTAAGATATTTTTTGGTAGAGATCTTTTTTGGTTATACTTAATTAATTTAATGTAAAAATTTCGGTATAAAGTACATCTCTGTAGGAGTATTATTATATATTTCCTGTAGTTCACGAAACCCGTAAGTTTTACCACTATTTACATGAAATATATTTTAATGTTTCTAATACGTTCACAAATCATGGTTCTCTGACGTACTGATACGTTGATTGGTATCAGTTTGTGCACTAGCGATGTCACTTCGATTCTCAAGTAGAATATAATCCAAGACATGATTTTAATACGGAGACAATCACGATAATTGTCAGAAATTATAATTTAGGGATATTTATACAAGGCTCATGTCGCTTTTTGAGCGTATGGTATTGGTTTTCCCATTTTCGCCCGTGGGACTAATTGATAGTTGTGACGTGTCTAGGGCTAATCTGTTCTAATTGCCCTTAATGTGATCTGTTCCAAGTCAGTGAGGTTAAGTTTTACACGTACATGATGAAGAAGAGCACAAGACATGGGACAGCTAACGAGAAAGAACTAGAAAATGGCTTTGTAGTTCAAAGTCAACGAGAGCTGTAGAGCTAAGATTACGAATTGCAAAATAGTTTTATATTATAGTCTCAATATCATTGAGTGAGTTTCTAGCAGGTTTTAGGCATTCTACATATGCAAGAACATGAGGCAAGATCGATATACTATACTGCAAAAAGACGTAATATGTCATTAGGAAGAGGTGATACTGTTTAGTCGAAGCAGTAGTAGAGTGGGAAAGCATCATATTCCACTAAATGATAAGCCTCTTTAATTGATAACTGGCCATTGACGGCTCACAAAAATGCCGAATTTTCTTTACTAATGTGTAATTCCTATTTTCCAGTTAATCTAGGCTAATTTTATACCAGATACCCTGTTTCATCTGTGCCTTCATCTGCGAACACTAAGAAAAAATTGCAATGAAGATATCGAAAATATTTTCTATGGTGGTTTTCATCGCATTGGCGTTTTTGTCAGATGTGATTCATTGCAAGCAATTAGGTGAGGTCATCCTGCATATGCGAGATCGATAAACTACTATAGTAGATTCTAGAGTTAACTATTGAAATGGAACAGATTTTCATCCTTAGCTCAATTGCAGATCGACGATATCTCATCGAATCGCAAAGCATACCAATAATGCGTTTCGTAAAATACCGAAAGGGTAAATTTGATGTCATGAGACTTACGGAAAAGAGGGGAAATTATTTTATTGTTCACACACCGGGACTAGACAAATCGAATAACTCTTATTCGTTCGAATCCGCTGAAACTCCGGGAAAATTTCTAACGACAACTAAGCGAATGCAAATTGCTTTCAAAAAAGAAAGCGAAGTGAAATCGTCAAAACAGAACAAGGCGGCAGCAACATTCAAATCCGTCGGAGATATTTTCAATGTACGGATATTTAGAAACGGTTTATTTATATACAATAGAAGTAGAAGTAGAACCTTGGTTATTGTCATATCAGATCAAATATTAAGACATTCTTTTGCGGAAATTCCGTTTACCATAGATTCCCTTTACCGCAATGAGTACAACAAATGATATTTTAAGCAAAAGGCAAAAGAACCAGACCCCATAACTTGATTATAGTGATAACGCGATTTAATTACAGCATTAATATTGTACTAATGTAATCCTGAAGTTGCAGATAATCAAAGTAAAAAGAAATTGTCGACTAAATTTAATTAAAATGATTCCTACGTGTAATAAATATATTAACAGTAAATATGTTTTTTGTGGTGGTTCAGTTCACTCATATAGAATCCTCCAAAAACTCTCGAAAATGCATAGTCGGATATAGAAATCGATTGATGATCGCCTCCAAATCTTGGCTGGAAAGCACCGTCGTTTTAACCAGATTTAAACTAACGCCAGGTAAGTAAGAAAGCTCTTACAAACAACCTAAAAAGGTATTCGAACTATTCCCACTTGCATTATATCAGATAAGGACACAATAATTTACAAATGGACAAAATGCAGTGCTACGTGTGGTACTGGTGAAAAAATCGGAGTCCCAAGCAATTGCCCTGCTTCTCAGACATGCAAAAATAAGAGTGAACAGTGCAAGAACAAAGCTTGTCCGACAGGAAGTAAGTGTGGAATAAGAATGATCGACAATTTTTTACTTTCCAACCCTCTAACCATTTATTTCCGCAGAGATCAAATATTTATGGACCGATTGTAGCGTTACTTGTGGCAATGGAACAACAACGGGGGTGCCTATGAATTGCCCGGAAGAAATGAAATGCCAAATCAAAAAGAAAAAGTGTAACGAAGGAGATTGTCCTAACAAAGGTTCCTTTAAGCATTTCATTCACAATTAAAGTACGCACTAGTTTTGTGTCACGTTCAACAGTAACAATGCAAGAAAATAGAAATAACCCAGCATGCGTTTATTAAGCGCAATATATAGTTCTACAAGCATTCTTAGCTATTATAATAGCAACCTATGTAACCTTAATATAATGACTACATCTATATATTTAGATCCCAAAACCTACCTATGGGGCAAATGTTCAGTTACGTGCGGCATGGGAACAAAGACGGGAAAACCTGCAATATGCAGCACTCCATATGACTGCCAATCTATTACACAAGATTGTACTCAACCTAAGTGCCCAGGTTCGTAAACTTACAAGTAGCTTAACATACATGTATTAACCTGTAAGGTTCTTTACAGCTGTAATATCATTGACCAATGTATATGTTACATGTGTACGAAGTTTTCATTCCTATTTGCAGAAGAGGTGACTTACACTTGGACCCCGTGTTCAGCTACGTGTGGAGGGGGACAAAAAACTGGGACTCCAAACAACTGTATAAAAGATTGCCAAAAGAAAATAGAGTCGTGTAATGTACATGATTGCTTTGACAACAGTAAGTACAACTTCACGCTGGTGTACAAGATTATTAAATTTAGATATATCTATATCTGAACATATATCTATATCTGAACTGAAATTCCTGAACATTCAATTTCATGATGCATATTCCTTTTCTTTATCTTATTCGGTAATTCATTACGAACTTGTCGATGTCAGGAATCTTTAATTACAACTTTTACGACTCTGAAATCTTACTAGCCGGAGGCCGAAATTGGTAATTGATTCAATATCATTCGAATCTCGGCAGCAAGATAGCACGACTCGACTCGAGACTCGAGACTTGAATGCGCCATGACTCGACCATACTAGTCACCCAAACTTCCACCTTTACATTGCTTAACTTCATTCTACTATGATTTTCAAACAGAAATCGGCTTTGACAATTGGTCATCGTGTAGTAGATCGTGTGGAGGCGGGACTAGATACAAAGTCCCAAAATGCAGCTCCAACTCTATAAGTGACTGTCCCAAAGTATACGAGGACTGTGAAGAACAAGCATGTCCGGAAAGTAAGTACATTACAATTACTGTACAAGCCTTTATTGAACAGCAAACGAATTTCCTATGAACATTTATTTTTACTTTAGTAAAGAGCTGTCCAACCGGTCAAGAGTATAGATACAGGACAAAATCGGATTGCTGTGTCAGGGACCGTTTTGGAGATTGTGGTTTGAACGGACAAGTATTTGGACCAAGGATAATAGGTGGTTATCGAGCAGCGATGGCAAGTTGGCCTTGGATGGTAAATATTAATATATTGAATATTGAAAATTGCAGAATTATGCTGTTGTTACATATGCAATTATGTTTTGCGGTCTTTAGACATTTGTTTAGAAGTTTAATTTGTGAAATACAGTATGCTTTTTAAAATTACAAATTAGAATTTTTTTTTATCAATTTCATCGACAAAAAATTCAAGGCTGAGAGACCGATTCCTAAAAAATCGAAATTCCGAATTTCCTAGAATCATGCGATTCCAAACCTTTGTCTATTTCAATATCCGGTGCTTTATTTTCTCCTAAAGGCTCTGTTGTCATTACGCGAAGCTGATGGAGTTTACACCTGTGGAGCGACTCTTCTGAACAACGAATGGGCGGTTACAGCTGCACACTGTCTCAGGTAATCGTCCTGGGTTTGGTCAATAATCCACATAGAATATTGGTGGCTAACGTAATATCGAGTTAGTAACGCAGTATTTGAAATCCTCACATTGAAAATATTTTTACAGGAGTTCAAACGGAGACAAAATTCATTTGACCTTTGGTACAAATGATCTAAGGAATCCATCTGTACATATGCAAACTTCTGTTGCTGAAAAAGTAGTCATCCACCCGGATTATAAATTCCCAACAGCTGACATAGCTCTCATCAAAGTAAGTAAATAATATGACTTTAGTTATTTCAAGTATAATATATTAGGATGGCTTATGGTGGCATGTAGATTCTCCAAGAAGGGATGGACGGAAAAAATAATTGGGAATCACTGATCTAGACAGCGCAAATCAATTTTAATTTCAAAATTTCAGCTAAAAACACCAGTAAATGAAACTGCATCAGTGCGACCACTTTGCTTGCCAAGAGGAGAACAAACATCAACCGATGCAAAATGCTACACAGTGGGATGGGGAATTTGTAAGTGTTATAATGAAAGATTTATTATGTAACGATGCTGTATATAGTTCAAGCCGATTTTTTTGTAACAGCTGGCAGGGCTGATATGGTAACTCAAATGAAATCAGACTACTTGATGGAAGCTGGAATGCGTAATTTACCAAGAGGAATCTGTAAAAAAGACTATAAGGGATCCGGCTATGAACAGTACATCAACAAGGAAATTTTTTGCGTTGGTTTGGTGTCTGGAGAAGTGGACACTTGTTTGGTAAGTCATACTGTCAAATTAAGCAACATGGGTATTTAACAAGAGACCAAATTGTCATCAATTATCTGAAAATGTTTTGTTAGACAAATTCTAAAATAGTACGCTGTTTTTTTCATGGAATACTTTCGCTACATATATTGTTGTAGCGAAATAGTGTTGTAAACAAAACGGATTGTCAAGGTTTCATCTATCTTGATACAAAATTAGGCTGCCTAAACCCATAACTTTTTTACTTATTCACAAGTAATGCTTCTTGTTGCAGGGCGATAGTGGAGGACCTCTTATGTGTCAAAGATGTTCATCCTGCGCATGGTATTTAGCAGGCATCACCTCTTTCGGACCACATAACTGTGGCGAAGCTCTAGCGCCAGGTGTCTTTGTTAATGTAGTTGAATTTGAGGGTTGGATAGAAAGTGTTATTAAAACTGGAGATAAATATGATACTTTTGCTACGTGTACGTAGATCGGTAAAGCATTATAGAACAATACCTTGTGTGACTTAAACGTACTGTGTCTATTCAGCAAACGATACAAAATGACTCAGGTTGTTTATCAATGCATTCTGTTTTTGAAATATTTTTTTATGGAACTGCAGTGCAGATTTTGTATGTTTGGGAGTATGTGCGTCCGTCGTCTTATCATCATCATCCCTAGATCCCATAATCTTTTTTTTTCTAGACTTTTTTCGGATTGCCGACTTATAAAATGTGCTAGATACTCATAAAACTGGCAATAAAAAATCAAAAATACATTTTCTTGTTTCATATAACCGTATACGCTTAGCAGTACTTTATTCTATCTATTTTATCGCTAGGTATTTGCAATTGCTTTACTTCTATTTAGTACTCAGTCGACAATGCTGCACATCTAGCAAACGTATTCGAAAAAATATCGGTACTCCAACTGTAAGTTAATCGGTTACTCGTAATTTGAGTGAAAATTAACTATAACTTGAATCCTTAGACTCGAAGCATATGCTTAAACATTGCTGGGATGCTATTTACTCTACTTCCTTTCTATAGTAGGTGATGCTTATGAGAATTGTTATCATAGGAATCGCGTAATGCTATTACAGAAGCACTTAGAGCAGGGGTTCTTAAACTGAGGGGGGAGGCGCGCCCTTTCTGGGGGGAGTGCAGGATTTGCTGGGGGGCGTTGAATGCCAATAAGGAAAAAAGCTTTAAAAAAATTGAAATTTTCACTGCATATTTAATAATCAATGGAAGTTTTACACTGATTATTTAGTCCAGAAGTGTGCAACCTGCGTCCCGCGAGCCAAGTGCAGCCCGCAAACCGAATTTGTGCGGCCCGCGGGGAGCTGCGGTCCATACCATGGGGGGCGTGAATTTATTTCAAAGATGTAAAGGGGGCGCAGCCAAAAAAGTTTAAGAACCCCTGACTTAGAGTCTTAGACCATGTGATAAATCACAATGCTCTCCATACATCCTCTTATATGGAAAGGACATCTTACTATACCATCTATGTAAATTAGGGAACAATCTCAGTTAATTCACGAAAGTTTGATCGCCGCTATACGATAAGAAAGTTCAGATCTAGCCTAAAGCAAAAAGTTTTCGAGAAAGTTCTCTGTCGGAATTTGTCCTAATTAATGTAAATATCAATTTCCGGGAATCAAATAAGCCTTGCGGTATAAAAACAATACTGACTGACTGAAACTTGATTAGAGTATTATTAATGAAGACACATGACAATATGTACTTTCCCCTTACTCATTATCTTGACTTAAATCAGCACCTGATGCGTATACTTGAAACACTAACTACAAGAAAATTATATCATTGGAAATGATACAACTAGCTTTACAATTAGACAAGTACTTTCGGGTTAGTGAGTGGTTTTGATAAACACCGAAGCCTGCGGCGGTTAAATTCACTGAACGGGCTATTGTGCTTGATCAGGATTACAAATCTTCTAGAATCTAGCAAAGATGCAGTTTTATATAAATATCTATACACAGAAAATATACCAAACGAGCGAAATTTAGTCTTTCACGAGTTATAGACGAGATCTAGAAAATTCTCTTTCCTACTGCTCTGTTGTATTTAGCATATAAAATGAAATTGTCATATGCTGTTTATTTACTAATTATATTTTTGCAAAGTTCTACGATTCTTGCTGACGGTGAGTGGTTTTATTGCTGTTTACTGAATTCGCCACTGTACTATTAAGGTGACATAAAGTATTTTTCATTCTAAATTCGTCTGCAATTTCCGTGCAGTTTGAAATTTTTGTAGGAATTAATCACTTTCAAATGTTTATTGTTGGTATGTTTATAAAATTGACAAAACAGTGTTCAATGTCTTCTCAGAGTGGGGACCTTGCACGAAATCATGTGGAAGAGGTCGACAGATGCAGAAACAATTAAATTGTCTCTTTGAGGGATTTTGCGGAGAGAATTGGAGAGCTTGTAATGTTCATCCATGTAAGATATCTCTTTCATCATTATATACAGTATCGCGTTCGTGGAAACTATTCAGCACTGTACAGCATGGTGGATATTATCACTTGTAGCATTGAAGACATATTCTTTCAGTATGACATAATACTGACACAATCATACCCGCCTAACGCTCATTATACGTTCCTGAAAACAGAGCGCTGTGTGAATCAGCCCTAGACGGGGTCATGTTGGAATTTGTTTTATATGACATATGTTCTTCATGATTCGTTAAGATGGATTTTTCATATACAGTATAAGCATATACAGTACTTCCTTCCCGACATGATAGACTAATGAACTACAAAATAATGTATATGGAACTGAGCACATGCACTCCAAATAAATTACTGAACGAACTGAACATGTCAAATGAGTCATTGGAACTCTCGAAATGGTTCTCTTGTTTGATATTAACCCAAGACTAGTAATATTTCCCGCTTCGGAACTTCAGTTACCGACTAGCGCTATAGTGAAACAGTGCAAAGCGGGACAGCTTTAATCGAGGTGTTACTGTATCGTTTACATAAACGTTCTCAGAAACTCGAAATTCGTGAAAATCGATGCAGGTCATTTAATAACAACCCGTGGTTTCTCGTGGTTACCTACAATATCAGGTATCTTTTCTATAACATAGATATGGAACAAAGACGCCTCCATATCACAACACGACTGTGGATTAGGGAAATTCCGTATGAGATGAACAGTTTCGCTCGACTATGGAAACTATAATCTTAAATATATAGAGTAGCTTATATACGGTAGAAGCCCCTAGGAGAGGTATTGAAACTGTGCCAATGTCCATACTACGAGTATATACCAGATGTACCATTGACACAGAGAGATTATCTTTCCTCTTGTTACAGAGAGGACTTGAATTCTCTTTTACATTTTACTTCAGGTTTGAATGAATGGAGCCCTTGCTCGAAAACCTGCGGTGGAGGAACGAAATATATTTTAAAGACATGTCCATCTAACATTGCGTTAAAATGCTTAAAAACGTATGAAGATTGCAACACGCAAAAATGCAATCAACGTAAATAAATTCATTTCGCACTTACCATAATTGTAAACTTAATTATCTTTAAGACTAAACAGAATTATTTAAGATATATTTATATACTCAATAGGCAGTACCCCAAGTTCGGGATACAAATACAGATACCAAGATAAATCGAAAATTTGTAAGACAGCATCGGATTCATGTGGGCGTATATCCAATACTGCACAAGCAAGAGTGGTGGGCGGACATAGAGCCAAATTGGGACAGTGGCCTTGGGCGGTAAGGATTTGCTGTACCCGCAGTTTCCGGTATATAATCCCCATAAAGGCCCATGATCTTATAAACAGGAAACTAAAGCAAATATGCGGTTTTTCGATGGGCTTATTTACGGGAAACTCCGGTCGTTTCGTCACAAAAGGGTGAAATATCGGTTACAGATTGACTCAATTTTGAACTAATATGCATAAAAAATATGTTTCCAGGCTTTGATCAAGTACAAAGGGGATACTTCTTGTGGTGCCACACTTTTAAATGCACAATGGGTGCTTACGGCTGCACATTGCTTATAGTAAGTATTATACGCAATATCTTCTAGTAAAATGATTCTACTACAAATTGGAAATGATATACAGATTTACAGACAATACGACTCCTGTTATCCTTAATTCGTAATATGATTAAAAATTCAGACTGAAAACAATTATGTTACGACTATATGTGTGGAATGTAAAGTACAAAAGTATCTTGATGATCCGAAAAAATAAGTGAGAGGACTCAACAGTACAAGCCCGCACGGCCACGACTACTAATTGAATCAATGGAGACTGTGGAGAATCTGTGCGGGTCAGAACGCAATTCATATCTCCCAATATCATTTTTCCTTCATTTTCTACCAGCACCTACGAGCGCGAACATCTGACTGTAATGCTGGGATCAATTACGATTAAAAATCCGGCTAAATCAATCAAAATCATTGCTGTTGAAAGTTATACAATACATCCAGATTACAAAGATCCTCTCAATGACATAGGTTTGGTGAAGGTGAGAAAAACGATAACAGCAATCTACTTTAAGTACAGTTGTTTACTGCGTTATCGACTCGGTATTCTACGAATTCACTTTTCATTACTTTATAGCTAAAGTCTCCTGTGAAAGAAAACGATTTCATTAAACCAGTCTGCCTACCAGGAGGTGAAATCATTTATGAAGATACAGCGTGTTATGCAATAGGATGGGGCATAGGTAAGGAAGGTATATACGCTTCACAGAGTAATGGTACGATTTCTGTATGGACGGAATGATACAGACTGTCGTACACAGTGTGTAAATCGAAAGACTAATTATTAAATTCAATGAAATCGAAATTATCTCAAAGGTACAGATTGAAATATTGGAGTTTTTACATATTATCCAGTACTACTTACTCTCATTCCAGCTCCCAACTATATTCATATGGGAATATTAGTTCATAGATTCTCCTTCATATTTTCCTTCTGTTCTTTTTTAGCAAATAAGAAAGGTCTTCAATCTGGCACCACCTCAGATATCTTAATGCAAGTACGATTACGAACTCTTTCCCTCGACGTATGCACTGTCGGATATTCTAATACGGGATACAGCGGTTCCGTAACAGAGGATCATATATGTGCAGGAATTATCGCAGGCGGTAAAGATACTTGCAGAGTAAGAGCCATAGGATAGCATCATTTCATAAAAACTTCCATACGAAAAGTACCATCTAATTGAAGCCTATCCAATTAAACTTATTAGTAGGCATATAGTACATCCTGTTGGGGAGGAGGGGGTGATGAAGGTAGAGTTGCAGGGGTGCATCATACATGTCGGGAAAAAATATATAGTATATAGACTGTATACAAAAAATATTGTGATCCACTGCATCCTCCACTGGGGAGAGGGCAGATTCAGTTTCTGCCCCCTAGCAATTGGAATTTGCCTTGGCCCTGCGAGCTTTATTATATTACACATGTTTTTCAATTCATTAATTTCAAAAATTCTAAATTCTACATCTTGTGATCATTTTTTTTATAGGGAGACAGTGGAGGACCCCTACTTTGTCAACGATGCTCCTCATGCACTTGGTTTGTGGCGGGAGTGACGTCATTCGGATCCAATGATTGTGGCACTGCAGGAATGCCGGCCGTATATGTAAACGTTGTGAAATACGAAAAGTGGATCAAATCCCACATAACCGGACTTCCACACAAGTCATTTCGCAGTTGCATTCTTTAGTAGAATTGAACTATGGTAAAGATACTCCAAATCGAATGAAAATAGTCCTATGTGCCATTGTCCTCTCGAGGTACTACAGTGTATATGAAAGATTATAAATATAATATTTGCTCTGATTGGTGGTATTTTGAACTCTCTCAAAAGGTGAAGTAGTAATCAGTAGTAGGATTTTTAGGGAGTAATTGTTTTGATTTCAAATTGAAGGGAAAATTCACAAATATGCAACCCGACTCCGCGAATGAATGTGTTGGATAAAGGAAAACTTTAAACTATATATAATTCAGGTTCTGGTTCTGGTTCTGCGAACTTTTTTAATTGTAGTAACCGAATTCCACCATCGAGTAGAATGAATCACATATGTAGATCTACAGAACAAACCACGTAGAAGAAGAAGAGACGTGGGGTATATATGAAACAGACCTATTTTCCCGATTCCATCAGGTTATACAGTATAGCAATATATGGAAGTATGGAACAGACTGTGTTGTGTGGTAAGCTGTAATGTCTTCGTCAGAATGCGGATTGGAATCGTGGGAGGAAGTCAGATTCCTCCATGCTGGAAAAGATTTTTAAAATTGGTCTCAATTAGGAATCGGGAATTTGTATAGCCAAGTTCATGTAGAAATTCAATGAACATTTATTGAGTCGCATATTGTAGATCTATATTATTTATCTTTTAGATAATGATAATTACCATAATATCGAATCAAAATACTTGTTAGTCTTTTAATAAACGAATGATGGCTCTACATTAAAATTTTAACTTTCAACTTCACCATTCATGCTTTTATAAATCGTCAGAGAACAACATTGGACTAACTTTCGTTCATGTGCACGAATATAACAATTTAATCATGCATAGTCATAGTCTAAGTTTAAACTAAACTTAACCGGTGATTCATAATTGAACAAACTAGAAAACAAACGATTCTAGATTTAATATGCCTGATAGCAATCTCTCATTTCGTGATCAGTACTAAAACCTGATTGACTAATAAGAATAGCCGGTGGTCTAGTAAGTCCCTTTCAAGATTAAGCAACAATTAATAGTCATCAGCGTTATAGGACGGTGTTTGTTATTATAAACTGATCAATTTTGCCGACGGAAATTTCTGTTTACGGAAAATAAAAAGACAAAACGAGCTAAACTTGATAACTGTGATCGAATATGCAGTGTGCCGCAGGCTGAAATTTGACATGATATCACACTGGCAATGATTCGTTTTATAAAAATAAACTTTCGCATAAGAATTTTCACCAACTTGCGTGGGTGTATACCCGTAAATAATCTTACTGATTAACTAATACCAGTTTAAGTATGATATAAAATTCAGTTAAATCGTTTTAATTGTCACAGAGCAAGCTTATACCTTTAGACGTAGTGTAACTACAAAGGAGTGGATATTTGTATACTTATCAGTAGTACAACAAGGTTATTGAATACGATAAGTAGTGTACAGTAAATTCATATATAAGAAATACAAGTATGAATATTGCGAGAGTACTACTGCTGTTTTTTGCTGGGATACAGACTCTACAAGGTAAGCTGTTATTTATCCCTGATTTATCTTGATCCCTGAACATTTATTAAACCCCCTCTATTTGTATTTAATTGTGTTAAATTCTCTGTCTGTATACAATTATATGGTTGCGTTTAGTTATAGTAACAAAGTCTTCGCCTTTAAGTAATAAAAATATAGTCTGATTTGATCAACTGATCTGAAGATGTGTTTTCTTTACACAGCGTCAACGGAATACATGATAAGAACGATGAATTCAAGGCCGTATTATTTGAAGGCGGAAAGTGGAGATTTCGTTATGTGCGAAAGAGGAGAAAAAAACGCCGAAAAGTTTGAGTTGATCAATCCAGGTCTAACATCGTCTTATAAACACGTGTCGTTTAAATCTACGATTGAAAGCAACTACTATCTTATGCATTACCTAAGCGATGTGTACCTCGACTCACTCAGAAGAAGTGCATCATTTCAAGCGTCTGCAAGCTTCATCGCGAGAAAAGATTATTTTATCACGGTACTGTTATTTTTCATCTGGGCTAGGATTTAGGAATTGATTCATGTAACAATATTTCTTGTTATTTTGATATGTTATTATATATTACGTGCATTTAGGAACTTTATAAAATTAAGTTTGATATCACAACTATTTGCATTTCACCAACAGGGATCAACAGCATACGAATCCTCTGAAAATGCTAACAACTTTCTGGTTTGCAAATCAGGGAGATTGAAACTCGTAGCATATCCGAAACACCAAGATTACGAAAGTGCCAGTTTCGTAAAGGAAGAAGGTGAACATCTCGGAAAAATCTCTTTAACACAGAAATAACATCTGTTGAAAATCTCCAAGGGTCGATTGATTACCGTAGTGTACTACAGAAAAGTAGCTAAAGCAATGTCCCCAACCAGTACAATTCCTAAGGCGTTAACAAGCTTCTCGATATTACCGCATTATTTTGCCTAATAATACGAGATAGTACGACACCTTTACAGCAAACTATAAGTGATAAATATCGATGCCTCTGATCTTAATTTCAAAGAAAATAGTTTGAAACTACCACAATGTACGCCAAAGGCATTATAAATGAGATTCAAAGTTCGTTACAAAGATTTCTTTTAAATTTTTTCTAGTATTCAATGAAAAAGACGCTAAATGGGGAAAGTGTACCAAAACGTGTGGGTACGGGAGGCAAATGAGATTGCAGCAGTCGTGTTTGGTAAATGGATTTTGCGGAGAAGTATGGAGGGCATGCAACTCGTTTCCATGCGGTAAGTTGAATTTGAGTAAAGCGGAACCTCAGTTATCATTAATTAGTTCACTGAAGTAGGACGAAAAACAACAAATATGACGAAGCAGTCAAGCAGAATTTCCCATTGGAAAACATGTAACTAAAATGCTACGCTGCACTATTCGGTCATTGCCATGGTCAAGAATAATTGAATTATTGATCCAAAGTATCCCAAAACTTCAATAGTACCACAAAATACTAAATATCATTGCTTCAATATCAAATATCATCATACAATATTTCAGGAAGTGGTTACGATGCTTGCAAACCAAACCCATGCAAACACGGAGAGTGCACCCGTAAAGTAGAAGGTTATGTCTGTTACTGCTATCCCGACTACACGGGAAGAAATTGCGATATCGGTATGAATTATAGTCTCTTGTGAGTGTGGGTTGTTGATTCTTGAATACCTGAAATCCAAATGATGGAATTTCATAATAACAAAGTGTACATGTAAAACATTTCCTCTTTTTCTCATCTTGTTCTCTATCCAACAATAACAATAGACACCACGTAATTTCATACGTTCAGTCCCACCCCCGAATAATATAGTAGAGTAGTATAATACTTTAAATTACGATCTCTTGCGACAGGTATTGCCAATGAACCATGCAAACCCAACCCATGTTTGAATGGCGGTTCTTGCAGTACATCAGATTCAACATTCCGCTGCAACTGCCGATCAGGGTTTAAAGGAAGAACTTGTGCTACTCGTAAGTATAAGTTATGAAATTCTGCACGATATGATCGACCACTGCTTGCCTTAGGATTTTGAGCATTAAGTTCTAACTTCCATTTGTCGAAGATGATGAACACGTTGTTTGTTTGAAATCTAGGATAAGCAATCTTACCCAAATATTTTTGGCAAGACCATGAAAACTTCATTTCTAATCTATTACTCATTCTACAGGTGTTGCCAATGAACCATGCAAACCCAACCCATGTATGAATGGCGGTTCGTGCAAACCAGCAGGTTCAACATTCAGCTGTAACTGCCGATCAGGGTTTAAAGGAACAACTTGTGCTACTCATGTTTCAGCGGACACTAGCGGATGGAGCACTTGTTCTAAGCTGTGTGGCGGAGGAACCCGAAGTAGACGGAAGCAATGTAGCGAAGCTGACAAGTCTAAATGCCCAATGGAATACGGAGATTGTTCGACTGACGTTTGTGCATATGGTATGAAAAATGAAGATCGACTTCAACATTTACTGGCTCATATACTACAATATATTTTTGCTTGCTAGCAACGTGTCGCGGCAACCAAATTCACCGCTACAATGACAAATCACAGTGCTGCAATAAACACACAGGAGAGTGCGGCGCTGATACCAGAGTATTTAAAAGAATTTTTGGCGGAAATAAAGCGGATCACGGACAATGGCCGTGGCAAGTAAGGAATAAATATGGCAAATTTAAAAAGACTTGATTAAGTTAATAATTAATTAAGGGATAATTTAGCCATAGAGATCATTCTTTATGACATAAAAAATTCTTAGAATTCTGTGCTTCCTTCTACGGTATTTCGTTATATTCTACATACGAAATCAAGCTCAAGGAGCTGAAACAAACAGATTCACAAAATTCAGCCAGTCATTTCTCGTATATACAATACAACCACGATCGGAATAAGCTAGTGTATTTGTTGTCATAAAGTATTAAAAAAGCGGGACCTGTAGTAAAGTTCATTTCCGGCGACTCAAATTAAAACATGTTGAACACGATTACTAACGAAGAATCAAGCTAGATCAATTTGATACCTAAAATTCATCGATAAATACAATCAAAACGAGGGGCGAACCCGTGGCACCAGTTATTCTTTCTACTGTGTTACTTTTGCTATGAACACAACTTCTCTTACATACAATTACTATTATTACATTTTATTGTATTATATATTTATATATATTCAGGTTGGTATTCAACATATTCCTAGTGGCAAAGTCTACTGTGGAGGAGCTATCATTAGCGATAGGTGGATAGTGACTGCAGCTCACTGCGACCAGTTAGTATTAAAATAAACGTTACTTTGTATATATATAACAGTATAACATAAAACAGATCAAGCCCGAAATTTCACTTAAACTTTTTTATAGAAAGGTTGCTTTGAAGGATTTGCAGGTTATAGCTGGTACAATAAAAGTCATCAAACCAAGTTCCACCATAAAGAAGTACGGAGTTTCAAAGTTTATCCAACATCCTGACTACACCGATCCCAGAAACGACATAGGGTTAATTCAGGTAGCTTTTCACTTCATTGCATTTTAGATTAATTATAATGGATATCGTAAAATATCCATTATAAACCGGCATAGCTCATACACATCCAATCATTTAGTCTTTTCTATTTCCAGCTGAAAACTCAGATAAAATATACCACGTACATAAAGCCAATCTGTCTTCCGCAAGGAGAAAGAATCGAAGAAGATATGACATGCTTTGCTACTGGATGGGGAGTATGTAAGTTGGATTGTAGTTCACATACAGTAATGCAATATGGACAGTATTCAATATCATCGTATTATTGGGCGAGACAGTTTTTTTGAAGTAATGGAGGAGAATTTTATTATATTTCGTTATTAAATTACCTATACCGTTTTAATTCGGCCAGTAAAACCTTCAGAACTAAATCTATCATGTATCCTTTACATGACACAGCTAGTAAAGAAGATCTGAAGACGCGTACGCCTTCCAACGATCTTCTACAGGTTGATTTAAGAATTCTGCCCTTGGACGCGTGCAAAGTAGGATACAGCAAAACAAACTTCAAAGGCGTCATTAGCGAGAAACACATTTGCGCGGGATTGCTCAGCGGTGGAAAAGATACGTGCGTGGTAAGAGTATAACTGAAGCGAAGTAGTTAATGAACATCCAGAATATTTTGAGAACTTCAGATTCATTTTGATATTTATTACAGGGCGATAGCGGAGGCCCATTGGTTTGCCAAAGAAAGAAAAGCTGTACTTGGTTCTTAGCAGGAATTACTTCGATCGGACCCAGTGAATGCGCGCGTGGAGACGTACCGGGGGCTTTCACGAATGTCCTTTCTTTTGAATCCTGGATAAAGACTCAGATATCTGGATCATAATTGGGCAGCTGCTGCATTTGGCCGAAACATGTGTTTTTAACGTTTTTCTCTAACGCCATTTAGCCAGGATAAATTTTATGAAACTTTATTGAATTTTTGAAATGATGAAACAAGAATAATAAAATTATTATGGAGGTTTCTATATAAATCTACCAAGCACTGGATATTTTTATTCCCCGTCTAAACTTTTAAACAAAAGGCTTTGTTAAATTTCGTCAAGTCCTTTTTGGAACAAATCGAAAATTTCTGGGATTATTTTATAACCTCCCATTGAAAAAATAACACATATTTGCCGCAAGTTTATGGCCGCTAAATCCTTACCAAATATTAATATTATTAGCTCGGAAATGTAGAAAACCATCATGCCCCAATTAACACATGAAGAAAAACTTGCACTTGAACCTAAACTTGATCAAAAATCTTAGCTGCGGAATTGACACTAAAACGGCGAATCACTGAGTAATATTGACTGTATTAAAACACCTTTATATTAGTTTAGTTATGAGTGATGAAACATTTCTAGGTATGCTCTAGAAAACAATGCAGAACCAATATATTTTTTACCCAAACGGTGGACGAATTAGGTACTTCTCGGAATCCCATTCAACGGAGTATACTACACCCATTATTTATTTGATTTGCATTTATAGTCTATACTAAATACAATGAAATAGGTTATACACGGAATGAAAACGAGTTTTAGCCACAAAAAAACTAAATTCCTCATACGTAAAGCCATCTCATGGTTAATTTTAAGCTCAGGGCTATTACAAACCGCTTTCGACGAAAATCTGCGAGAAACTACTAACACGATCAATATAGGATCTAGCGACATTGCCGTTGTAATTCAATGTAATTCAATGTAATTCATGTATCTAATTCGTACAATACAACTGTTAACGAAAATGTAATTGAGCCAACGGGATTTATGAAAATCAAGCCTGCGGACATACGACGTCATACAGATAAATCTCAACCAGGATAAACTTTGTTTTCTTCAAAAACAGTGTCACCTCCAGGCAATAAGCAAGAAATTGAAATAAATTAAAAAAAGATATCCGTTTCACAGTTAGCATACTAAATGTATTTTTACACCAGAGAATTTTCTGGGACATAATACCGAATACGAGTTTCCCGAGGCTATAGTGTATATAGAATAGGAAATATAGAAGATAATATATATTATAGGATGAGAGGAAGATCGAAACAGGATGATAATTCGGCAGTTTACGAAATTTCTTCGACAGTAGTTACTAAACGACTCAAGCTTTTTCTATTTTAGTGTCAGCATATAGGAAAGCAAAAGACATGACTACATTAGCAATGCATATCATTTTAATAATTGGACTCGGTCTACTTTTACAAGTCAAGGTGAATACAGGTAAGTAAACCGGTAGTTACGTTAAGTACGTAAACAGTTCAGTGTAGTTCAGCTTTTTTTACTAAATTTTAATTTTCTCCAGCTCAAGATACAGTAATATTGAAGACCATGGAATTTCCGCCAAAATATTTAACTGGGAAAAAGGGCAAAAATCTATATTTTACGACTTTCAAAGACCAAGCACATAAATTCATAAGAATAGAGCCAGGTCTTTCTGGGGAACCTGGCACAGTAACTTTCAAGTCAGCAAATGCGAACAAGTACCTCAAAGTCTCCCCTTCGAGACCGTTCATGGACAAGAAAGTGAACAATAAAAATGGCAAGCAAGCAACTAGCCTATTCATTACGAACAATTTATTTCATGAGGTAAGGAATGAGAGTAAGTAGAATATAAGATAGTAACAATGGGATCCTAGAAGAAGCTTATGTTTTCTCCAATATATAGTAGGTCTATTTTACTGTGGTAATTATTGAAACAATTGATAGCTACAGGTTAATTTGAGCTATGATAAGGCTCATTTGATGTATATATACAGTAAACAGAGTACATTCTTTCCAAGTTTAAGAGTTCACCTCCCGGCTTAAATCCTTCCTATGAGAGCCAAGTGCCCCCCACTTGAGAATCACTGTTATACATGCATAGCTTTACAACGATTATTAGCATTTACGGAAATTTTGAATTATACAGTATATCCTAATTTATGACTCCATGGCGCCGTATAGCGGATACCGAGCTGCCTAATCCAAGAAATCTAGTCAACTTGTTATCAACTCATTATTTGCACTTCCTTCCACAGAATTCTTTCTCGCTCCAAGCTTCCAAATTCAACAACTATTATTTGGGAAACGTGAACGACCAGCTAGCGTTCATCGCAGGGAATACCAAGGGTACAGAACTAGCAATCAGCTTTCAAACAGGTTCTTCATAATGGAATAATTTTTCCTCTTTCCAATAATGTAAATCAGCGTACCTGAATCGGGGTTCCATGGAACCCTAGGGTTCCGCGAGTGGTCGTGAAGGATTCTACGAGGAATAGTGATAAATATACTAATCATACGTAAATGCATTTTTGAGTTATAGTCTAAGTTACTTCTAAATGAAAACTCCGTGCGCACAGTTCGAATGTCGAAGCATCGTTCGAACTCTCATCGGAATTTCTCTCACATTTAGAGTTCGATGCCTGGAGCGTTCGAACTACGAGGCACCACTATATAATAACCTATACGGCGCATGTAAGCTCTACTCCATTTCAACTGTCATATTACATCCAACAATTGGCAACAGTTTTCATGCTGCAATATTTTGTAGGGGTTCCTTGTTGGTTGAGAAACATTGATATAAACGGAAATTAAAATTTAGAATATCGTACTACTCTAGCGATAATGGTGTTTCCTGTGCTTAGATGATGGGAATTTTACGACAGACACCACCAACCTCCCAAATCAAGGTAGTACATCTCAATGAACTACATAGAGTGAATCTTAATCCAACGCACTGTATTATTACGGCAATATTTTACATTGCTACAGAATGGAGCGAATGCTCCACAACTTGTGGTCCTGGAAAACAAACAATAACAAGATGCAAAAAGCTGAGATGTTTCAACAAAACAAGAAAATGCAAGAACAAGCGTTGTCCAAAACGTATGAGAGCCATTCCTAACTAACAATGAAATACAACACTGAATTCCGCTTACTTGCAGGACATTCAGTTATTTCTGACAACAACTGATTAACAATATTATTCGTCTAAAATAAATTTAACTGTCTGCGCTTATTAAAGACATATGGTGATAGACACAAATTTACAGGCTACAATTCTACATTCAACTCTTCGTTTTACTAGAAATTAAGGTCAGTTATTGCAAACCCAGTAATCCCTGCGTGAATGGAAAATGTGTGGAGAGCGACGCTGGATATGAGTGCAAATGCAGAGTGGGATACACTGGGCAAAACTGTGAAACTGGTATTTAATGGTCACTACGATATTTAGGTTTAAGTAAGTTCTTAAATTAGCGTAATAGAAGATGACACCATGTCTTTTATCCATACTGCAAACAGCAATAGACCATTGTGAACCCAATCCCTGCATTAACGGTCAGTGCAAAAACTACAGAGGTGGATTCATCTGTGTATGCAAAGTTGGATACAAAGGAGCAACATGCAATACTGGTTAGTATTCTTCTCTTTTGATATTAAGACTATGATTGAAATGTGCTGGCTGGTTTCATAAATTTAATTAACAAGTTAAATGTTATTCAAGAGACTAAATCATATCCTCTGTTTTACTAGATCGTTGCACTCCAAATCCATGTGTCCATGGTGATTGTGTGGTGATGCCTGACGGTAAACGAACTTGTGCATGTGAGAAAGGTTACGAAGGAGGGTTTTGCAAAAAAGGTATAATTGTAATATTGCAACTAACATAGTGAAGGGTTTTGTAGCAAATATTGAACAGTGAAAATGTACCTACCACTCGTGATCAAATATTTCATAGGGATAGGCTTGATTAGGAAATAATTGTCAGATTGTTTTATCGTCTATATCTGGTCATCATTCCTCGTTTCATTATTAG
Organism: Halocynthia roretzi; assembly: GCA_013436055.1. Classification (NCBI taxonomy): domain Eukaryota; kingdom Metazoa; phylum Chordata; class Ascidiacea; order Stolidobranchia; family Pyuridae; genus Halocynthia; species Halocynthia roretzi. The sequence goes on from QRAM01000004.1 coordinate 710,670, forward strand.
TGTATATAGCTTACACTTGAATGGGACGACAGAATAACTAAAATTACATAATATTTGGTCAATGTCTGAGTTTGATCGAATCGCAGAGGACAAATTATTGCGCTTGACCTAGCTTTGTACATTATGAAATAATTGATCACGAGGGGTCAGGACTATATTGTTCACCGACAGCCATTAAATACTGTAAGAAGAAACCATGTGGAAAGCGCGGACGATGTACAAATACGCCTGATGGATATACGTGTACCTGCAAAAAACAGTTCACCGGTGAAAACTGCGAGATAAGTAAGTACACGGTAGTATCCTTTCCAACATATACTCGATGTTATCATTGTTGCTACTACAGAAATAGATGATTGTTTTGCCACACCTTGTAAACATGGTCAGTGCCTAAAAGTGGTTGATCGCTTTATGTGCAGTTGCAATAAAGGATACTGGGGACCAGCCTGTGAAGAAGGTAAGCAGGGGGAGCTGCAGGGACCGATGGGAAACTTTTTTCGGGCCCTATATATACAGGAGTATAAGCCGAAGTATAATAAGTTTATGTATGTAACTATGTAATTTTCAACTATACAGTAAATTATTGCGACAATGATCCTTGTGTCCATGGATCATGTCAGAATGATAACGATACCTTTCTATGCTCTTGTGATGAAGGATTCACTGGGATTAAATGTGATGAAGGTGCATATTAGTAATGTATTCAACTGTATATCAGTCATTGGGTCTACTTTTAAGAGCAGTTATTCCTAATTAAGCGTTGCCTACGGTGGAGGAAAAAAGCATATGTGATGTACTGAAGCCATGTCAGAATAATGGAGACTGCATCAAAGCAAATACAGGATTTTACTGTCGATGTAAATCAGGATACAAAGGAATTCTGTGTAACATTCAAGAAGGTACACCAACACCATCTTCAAATTCTATTGTACATCTGGCATAATAATGAAATTTAGTTACAAAAGCCATACTGTTGTCATGTATGAATCTGAACTAAATTCCAGGTAATATTTTATCTTTTAGAATGGGACCGTTACAGTTTATGTACGAAGACTTGTGGAGGTGGAAGCAGATACAAAATACCAAAGTGTTCGCTCAACAACATCACAAAATGTCCTAAATTCTTTGAAGGGTGCAATTACAACATATGTCCTACGAGTAAGTAGAATATTTCTAGAACACCTAAACTTGCTATAACTTACAGACCGAGGTGGAAACACATACAAATACTGTGTCAAGGAACATGTCTAGGAGAAACCTTTCAAACAAATAGGATATGTCACATCAATATTTCATTTGCCCAAAAAACGCTGTAATTCCTTCCATATCCATTATTTTCAGATACACAATGCCTCAGCGAAGGTTTACGATTCGCTTATCGAGATGTATCCGCTTGTTGCACGGTTCCAGAAAAACCCGTTTGCGGAGTAGCACCATTTGTAATATCAAAACGCATCATTGGTGGATATAAAGCCCCTCTGGGAAGGTGGCCATGGGCAGTAAGTGGACAACACTAAGCAGGATACGGCAAACAAGCAAAAGAAGTAAAGAATAATCTTTTTTCTTTTAAAGGTATTATTGCAATTAATCGTATCGGCAACGTCAAATTCAACATGCGGCTCGACTCTGATACATGAACAGTGGCTGTTGACAGCGGGTCATTGCGTTGAGTAAGCTTATTTTTATGACATGTTCAAAAATGAATCGTGAATGAATATGTACTTTATTTAATAATTACGATGCTTTGTGTTTAAATCAGGTTTCTAGGCCCAGAAAGGATCTACGCTGTGCTGGGTTCCACAAATTTCCATTTGAACCACATTAGTACGCAAGTTATTCAAGCGGACAAGCTTATAACTCACGAAGATTACTTTTTTCCAAAAGCCGACATAGCGCTTATTAAGGTAGTATTCATATATGCTTTAGTCCATAAACAGAATGCCTATGGTACACAATACCAATGCATATCTTGCTCTAAATTCCAGTTGAAGACTCCTGCAGTAATTAACAACCTAGTGAGGCCAATATGCATGCCTGCTGGAGAAACTACTCCAGTTGATAAAAAATGTGTTGCTGTGGGTTGGGGAATTGGTAAGAATCTTGGAAGGAAAACATTAGGATTATGGAATTTCTGTACCATTTCTTATCTCTTTTTACAGCTAAACAAGAGGAATCTGTGATATCCACAGCATCAGACGACCTTATGGAAGTCGTGATTCGACACCTCGACCCTGAAGTATGTAAGACAGGATATTATAACAGCACTTACGCTCCTTATCTGGATGAAAAAGTGCTTTGCGCTGGGAGTATTGACGGTGGTGTAGATACATGTATGGTATGTACATTGTAATATATTACAACTTTACTGAAAAACTTTCTTCAGCTAATGCTTTTCTATATTAGGGTGATAGTGGAGGACCACTCATGTGTCAGAGATGCACGTCGTGCTCTTGGTATCTAGCTGGACTGACTTCGTTTGGTTCGATAAATTGCGGAGTGGCAGGGACGCCTGGCGTATATACTAACGTATTAGCTTACGAATCATGGATTAGAAGTCACGTACCACTACAAGATTCAGGATCGAAGCTGTCTTGCACTTCTTCTAATGTGTTATAATGCGAATGAAAACATAACTTTCGTATTTACAGTATAATTGACTATTGTACTAGAGATCACCCGCCTCTGAGATCTATAAATAACATTTGAATATAGTAATTGAACAGAGGATTCTATGTTCTGGTGAGGCGATGCATGTAGGCAAGATTAAGGAGAGATATAGGACGAAATTAACATCTACCACTGTTGGACAATGAGAACAATAAAAAGAGTAGAAAACTAAAACAGTGATGCTAAAATGGCATAATGCATATACGTATTAAAACCGGAGCCTTGAATTTTCAACTGGAGCCTTAAACGAAGAACCCTAGTTTAGCAAACAAGTAGGGTAGGTAGCCTCGATCCACCTTGCAAAATTTCTCTCGGAGGCCCTTCATTCTATCAAAATATTTTCGAAAGATGCATTGCAGTACATAATTTTAGCTACCCTTCCTTCACTAATCCATTAAAAAAAATTCTTAATCTAAGCATTGTACATTTAGATTTTAGCAGATCACAATTTACTCCTATAGACCTATACACTATACAGCATAAATTAAACAAGAGTTTGCTTTAAATCTAGCAGGCTACAATGTACTACTTCTATATAGTACAAAGTACAAAAACGCTGCTGGCAAACAAATAAAATCTAGTAGTGCTACAAAAGGAATTTTTGAGATGAAAATTGACATCTATTTTGCAAGAAATTGAAAACGAGACTTTCAGGAATTGTTCATGACAGTGTCAGATGTTGAGTTTGACACCGCAACTGTGAGGGCCCGGAGGGGGGGGCTTGTAGGGGAGAACATGTTTTTTGGGTAAAAAATGAGATTTTTAAGGCGCAAATTCACATCAATTTTTTGCAAAATTGAAAGCAAAACTTTCAGGGATTGTATTGTGCGAAATTGAAAACAAAACTTCCAGGGATTGTTGATGTCAGTATCAAAAAAAAGGGAGACGAATTTTTAGGTCAAACAAAGGACATTTCAAGACGAAAATTGATATCTGCATATATATTAAAATATATATTGAAAACCGAGACTTTCAGGAATGGTTCTTGACAGTATAATAATCTGGGTGACGAGTTCCCTGCAAGTCTTCAGAACACTATACTCTCTAGCTCTTTATTGTCACCTCGCGGATCACATATCCGGAACATTTATTTTTTATAATGACGTCATATTGTTTTTAGTTACAGCAATTTCAACTTCTCTCTATTGTTGGAGGTAAAGTGGATAGTTTAGTTTTAGGTTTGTGTAATTTTGTTATGTATAATCAATGAGTGACGATTTTGAACTTCAATAGTTGTTAAGCGGTAGGCACTCTACAGTTAAAAGAACTTCAGTTTATCTTCATAGTTATATCTTAATCGTTACGCCTGTAGTTAATTGACTTCACTGCACTGCTGTTGAATTGATTTTTGCAGACTTACGAGAATGGAATAGCTCCATTGTACCTGGTCGTTTACAAACACAAGTTTACTCAATGATTAAAAACTATAGGCGTATAGTGCTCCAATAAGTATCAATACAGAATAATGTACAAAACTTTCTCTTTTATATACAGCAAAACTAATAAGCTAAACTTAATGTCTTGTCATTATAATAATCAATAACTTAAATCTCCCCAGAAATCATCTGGGGGTAATTGCGATGGAATCGGAACAAGACAGGGTCAAGAAGATATTCCAGTGTTTTTTCATTGCCGAATTAAATTCCACAAATGATACGACACTGAAGTATGTCTACCCAGAAGAAGATGGCAAGGAAAAAGAACTTCAAAAATTTCAAGAGTTTTGTTTTCCTTTCGAGAAATCCAGCCCGTCGATCGGTAAAAGACAGCAGCACTTCACGTTTATGCTGACTGACTTGGAAAAGCGGCATAAATATGGATTTTGCAAACTTACTACAGGAAAACTATGTTATTGTTTTGTTAGCTATTTTCCCTGGTTCGAAATATTTTACAAAACATTAAACTTAATGTGTGCAGTGTACAGTCGTAATGACGTAGACACTGTCACCACATTGTTACAAGGATTACACGACTCTGCTGTACCTAAACTAAACGAAATAATTACAATAGGCACTTCCCTATCATTCAGTTTACCCAACGAGTCCGACCTTCCATCTATACCGGAGAATAGAAATCTCATGGAGTATTACTCAGCAATCAAACCCCGGAACATGATGGAAATATTTGCGGCTCTTATGTTTGAGAGACGCGTGATGTTCACTTCTTCGAGTCTGAGCATATTGACCGGCTGCATTTACGCCGCTGAATCGTTGATAAACCCATTGTCGTGGCAACACATATATATTCCAGTCTTGCCACCGAAGATGATAGACTATTGCTCGGCACCCATGCCATTTCTTATTGGAGTTCATTCATCACTCATGCCATCTATTGAAAAAGCATCCATGACAGAGGGTGTAGTACTTGTTGACATTGACAACAATCAGATAACTACTCCTTATAACGACTTAGAAACGATGCCCAGTGAAGTGGTTTCATACCTTCGGTCTTTGCTTAACAAGCCAAATGTCGCAGTGAGCACACAACTTTCCCAAGCATTTTTGAAGACTCAGGCTCGATTGATAGGAGGTTATCGCAATGCTTTGAAATTCCATATGGGAAGTTTGATCGTTTTTGATGAACAAACTTTTGTGGACATGCACAAGTCAAGTACGAGGAGGACGTTTGCTGAGGCTCTTGTGCAGCTACAGGCATTCCAGCAGTTCATAGAGAATCGACTGGAAATGTTGAATAACGGCAGAGGATTTCGGGACGCTTTTGAGAATGAGATAACAATATTGCAAACACAAGCTGGGGGAAATGACAGCACAATGTACAAAGAATGGTTGTCAGTTACCAAAAAGGGAGGCGAACTTATGAATAACGTTAAGAAGCGAGCCAAAGGCAACATGCGGATAGCCAGGGAATCTGCTCGTCAAGGTATTAAAGATGTTAAAAATGCAATGAAGACAAGTGAAGATGAAGCAAGAAATGCTCCTCCTAAATTAAAAAGTAAGCATTCATTACGGGAAAACGTTACGTCCCTTAGGCCACCTAGACCTCCACCTCCAAAGCACCGAAATCAAAAGACAAAACAGAAACCTCCGCCAAGACCTGCTCCACCGAGCCCGGCAAGCAGGAATATTCGTCATTATACAGTGATAGAAGAATCTGAAGAGGATGACGAAATCAATGATTTTCTGAGTGATTGCGACAGTCACGGGACAGAAACCCAGTCGTCTTCGAATCTATCTTTGCTGGATGAAATGAATGCTGTTTTATTAAGAGATGAGTTCAGTGATTTACCGCTTCTCATTGACCTGTCTTCCCCTACAAATACACAAACCACTTTAAAAAATGCTCCCACTGATTTCTTGGTAGATTTTGAAGAGGAAGAAGAAGATAAGTTGTTTGGAGACGATATAATAAAACCGAGCGTTTCTCGAATTACTGCACGAGGCAATTCGTCGTTATTCGATGACAACTTTACTGGCGACTGTTTCAGCATTCTCCCTGCTCACCGAACGAGCGAAATTCGAAGAGCAGAAAGAGTCAATCAGGCTGTAGAAACACCTTTAGCGAACTACAATGTTTCCAGTAGTTCAGATTTACTTGGCAGCATTACATTAGCAAATTTACACACTAATCAGAGGAGCGATGTGAACTGGGCCCATTTTGGAAGTGAAAAGACTGCTGGCAGTACCCGAAGTGGTGATCTTGAGTTCATGGGCTCTCAGCAACAACAGAGTACCCGACAGAATATAAATGAACCTTTGATATCTTTCGATGATTTCTGATGCGACTTATTTCACAGTGTATTCACAGATGATTAGATTTATCTTAATTTACAGATGTTAATCGGATTTTTCTCCCTCGTGTTCCTGAAACATATCGTTTCAAATAAACTATTTTCAACCAATAAGACAAGGCTTCTAGTATACAAAAATATTTCCCTCGTTATTGAAAATTGAACTCAAATAACAGTTACTTAACACCTTCAAACTATGTGTATGAGGTAGATATCTATGTCGATATATGCACTCACGTGATACTCCATCCAGAGAAATTGCCTTTTTTTTCAACCAGCGATGGTGTCTCCAGTATACTGAAAAATATGGTCATATGTTATATCCCGTGGAAATGTTTTCTAGCGGTGTTATTACCTTATTTTTTCGTAATTTCAACTAATGGTATTAGTTTTGAATTTATCAAATGTTGAACTAATTTCAATTTTTGAACTAAGTCCAAAATTCATTATCTACACGGTTGAAAGTAGAAAAAAATCATTTATTGCATCATTCTCATATTTGCAAAGCATTGGTTGATGTTATGAGTTTAATTATATGTATATATATTATATATATATTTTTTATCATCATATAAAGATTGCTATTGTAAAATATTATCAAAGGTATAGCTCATTGTCAGTGATCTGTCTTTTTAACCCATACAGATTTTTGCCTTGTATCGCTTAACAATTATTTTACTCTGGTGTAATTAATTTTCATCTCATCTCAAGTTGTTATGATATTCCTGCCAAAATCTCTATTCATTATATCATATGTAAAAGAATGTACGATGCAGAATTTTGAATTCTAGTCATTTGAATTTAAAAACAAAAAAGTTCAAGAAGGGAAACCGTAAACATGTATGTCCTGCGACTATGTCATAGGGGCACATTTGTATCAGGAACGGATTATAGTTCACTTTTTTATACTGGGAACCTAAGAACAACTTTTTTGGTGAATTCAGTAAGAGCAAAATTACCTGTTATTTCAATGTCATAAGTTTGATAGGAACTTGCTCCACAGCACGCTATATCATGTCATCGTAGTCTACATATGTATAGACAATGATGTCACAAATCCATCTGCAAATGAAGTGATATGTGATACCCTTTAGGCCAGTGGTTATCATACAACAAAAATTTACTCGTCAAAATTGTTTTGCAACAATCAATCATAGGTCTGATGATTGATGTGTGAGTTGCCACCATTTCCCATCATACTTTCGGTTTCGGTTACAGCTAATAATAACTATGTTTTATGTTACTGATCCGCAAAGCATGTTTTTCAACGTTTACTGGTCCGCAAGCACAAAAAAAGTTGGGACCACTGCTTTAAGCAATGGGTAATACAGAAGGATTGCAATAAGAATCTGATCGTTAAACATTTAATTCTTAGCCGGGTTATTTATAGTCGCTATGCATTGTTTCCCTAAATAGAGAACTGCCCTACTTTTTCATATACATCGTTTAAACACAGTGAAAAGTGTAGACATGTTATTTAGTGAAAACAAACTGTATTTGTAGCAATAGTTTTAGATGCATTGAAGCACTGAAAACTAATTTATTTTTTTATAAATGAAGTATGCAGTTGCAGCAATAAGGATTCAAGAAGCAATTTTAAAATTATTCTGGATTACCTATTATTTGAGTGTGGATATCTAGAATACACTTTATCTTTAATACTTGTATTGCACATGATTGTTGATCAATCCAAACTCATTTATCGTATATTATTTTTCGCAATTATTTCTTATGTTAACATCTATATGCGTCATTGTGTAACCTATATTGGATAATATTTAATATATCAGTACTGTTGAATAGCATTGGTTAACCACAATCAATATATCAAACTATCATTGAGCCACGACGAGTACTAGAAATATTGCAATAAGGTATTAATCAATTTGTAAAAAAGAAAAACACAAATAGTTAATACTTATCTACAATCAAATTGATTATTTTTAATAACAAATTAATGTTTAATCAATATTTTACAAGTGAATTTAGGGATATTACTGTTCAATTGTGATCTCGAGGAAGGACTGAATATGCAGTGTTAACAAATTTACAAATTTTATAACCACCAAATACTTGCCTCTTGTTTTGAAATAAATAGGTGCAATATTGTAGGTTTTTCTCCTCTGCAATTTGATTTGATGCATGACTCATGAGATTTGTGTAATCATTTGCAGGGGTGGAAATGGGGGGTTCACCCAGTTTTTCAACCCCATTTCCACCACTGGTCATCTGTATATATCCATCAGTACATATCATATAAAGTACTGTACAATGATAGAGCATTTAGAGCATTATACCATCCTCCCTCGTATTATTGAACTTTTAAATTGGAATAATCCTTCCCTCTAATAACAATAACCTGAACGCATGCTTATTGCAATAAAGTTTAACCAGCTTTTACTGTCTGTCTGTTCCGAGTCTTTGTCTAATTTCTTTAAACAATTTTTGTAAAAAATAGTGGTCTATAAGGCGGATCAGCCTTTTTCGATCATAATATGGTGAGAGATAAGGCGCATACATCCTATACGACACGTATAAATCGAGAATAAAGTGAGAATTCAAATCTCACGCTCTCCCGCACTCGCACGAAGTCCGTAAGTAGAAGATAGAAATCACCGTGCTCACCTTGTAGTTGACTGTCTGTAACCATTGGTATATCAGGCGTCAATGGATTTTCCTGCAACCGACGATAGCTTTTCTTTCATGCAAGATGTTGGCCAGTATCAACCCAAAAGGCACAGGGGTCAGAGTTGAGGAATAGTTGAGATATATTTTCCAGTAAAAGGTTTCTGCACTATTGCATTCCGAACAGGCATCGTTTGAATTGAATTAATGTGATTTTTGTGGCGAGTACTTAACGATATGAAAACAACATTGAACAGAGCGACGGATCGACAGGCATTCTTCGTCGAATCCCTAGGGCAGTGGTTCTTAACCCGAATGGAGGTACCGAACCCTGCAAGCTTTATCAGTGCATTCACCGAACCATTCGTTATTGGAAAAATGAAATATGATTTCTTTAAAACAGAGGTATATATTTTATCATTGCATAAAATGAACCATGCATCAGTTGCACACAAAATCATTCTGCTCAAAGAACATTGATGAATGTTTTATCGTTAAAAATGGTATTGTTGAAAATAGTCTTAGAATTCTTGACCTCTGCCGGACACCTGAGACTGACTCATCGAACCCCTGGGGTTCGATCAAACCCCTGTTAAGAACCACTGCCCTGGGGTGTTTTAAAAATTGAATGATCGTCCTCAAAATCTTTAGCCGTTCAGATTTTCCACGCTTCTATGCATATTTCGTGTGCAAAGATTTAGTTATTTAGATGACAGAATAACCCGTTAAAAGTATTTCAGACTGGTGTCTTGGTAACCTTATATGCCCTACTTTTTCATTATATATTATGCTATACTTGTCGGAAATACTTAAATATCACGCCCTTCTCCGAAAATTATAGCAGGGATTAGTAACAAGCGTACATGAATTATTCATTATTTATTGCAATCGGGACACCGATCAGCCGTCTGTTGAAAGAAACCCTACTTAAAATATTCAATAACAAGTTATTTGTATCTCATTAAATAAAAGCCAAGTGGGCCAAATTAAGAATTACCGAATTATTATGAATGGAGAAGCATAAATTGCAGGTCCCTCAAAGATGTTGGGAGCTTTGGATGGATATTTTTATAGACCATCATCCGTCAAGCTAAAGCTTTATAAATCTACATTGGACGTATGTAATCTCATGTGTTGCTGGTTCTGAAAAACGTTCGTCCACAAGTTAAAAATGGTCTTGTGACCTGTTTTTCTAAGATGGAAAATCTCAGCATTAATAAGTAGTGCCACTCTATCAAATCACCTTATATAAGACAGATATAAAAGCTTTGGGTGTTTAGAAAGGTATCTAGAAAGATGGGAACATCCAGAAATGGAAAAAGATCTGTGCACGAAAGTCTTTAACACTCCAGAACAAACTATGCAGTACCAAATATAAGCAGCTCAAGAAAAGTGCTAGAGTGGATAAATGGGACAGTTGACAGCGAAGTCGAAAGTTGGTAAGAATATGTTGCAGCAGAATTCGATACAATATAGCATACACCATAAATTGTAACTACTGATTTTATATACTTGTGGTTGGGGAGCGTCATCAGCCAGGTAGTACCCCTGAAAAAACATCTAACCAAGACTTGAGGAAGCTCGCATTGCTTATATGAGACTCAACAATATCTGGGAGTTAAAAATCCATAGGTTTAAGATCAATTTTTTTAACTTATTGGTAAAGTCGGTTCTTTTGTACAGTGCCGACCGTCAGCGAGTAAACAAACATGAATGAATAAGATCAATACATATCATACATGTCTTAGAAATCTGGTGGATATTATTGGAAAGGTAAAATTAGAAAATTGAGATTAACACCAGCAGATGAAACGTCACCTACGTAGGTATGTTCTACGAAAGGAACCAAAACGCATACTTAAAATTTGTGGACACCAACTGGTATGAGAAAACGGAGCCATGACAGAACAACCCGCCGCCAACGAAGCAAAGATGGCCTTGCTTGGCCCAAGGCCTAATATATGTAAATGAGGATGCATTATTGATGCCTTATACTCCAACTGGAGCCGAAACATTACGCATAGAATAATGATGATATAACTAATTTTTGATTGAGTCGGAAGATATAAACAACAATCTACCTTCTGTGTTGTCAAGCGAGCATAGTACAATAAGACACATAACTAATGGAATTTGCTTATTAGCAATGTGATGATTCTACATAGAGGAGGGCGCATAAGCAACCAATCATTTAACAGCTCACCGAATGTAAGAATACAGTACAATACTTCCCTCTATATACTCTTCACGAGCTCAATGGCCGCGTTGTTCACTCGAAGCTCTCTTTGCGTAATACGATGTAATTTGAGATAACTTGTCACAATGCAAGAGTATTGCTTGACCTGTTGAGTCTACTGCACTCGTGGTGAAAGTAAATATTAAATCCTCAACGAAAAAGTCGTAGTGGCGAGTAAAAAGCTAATTAAGAATAGAGAGTGGTACAGGAATTTACAGTACTGTATACATTGTTTTTAATCTCAATATAAGGTACATTTTTAGCGTTGAAATATTGATTTTGTTATGACAGCAAGATTGAATTAGAGTTCTCAAAGCGACAGGTGTTATCTAGTATTTAGTGACTGACATTTTTAACAGTATAGTAGTCACGCTGCTTTGTGACTACGTGCGAAAGTAACTAACTTACCAACTCATGAGCTAGCTAGTCGACTTAACAATAGCATATTGGCACTTCCCGCGGACGTAATTCCCAGACGTCAGTTGCGGAAGAAGTGTTTCGCTATATATAAGTTGAAAATTTGTAAAACTGGAGTTTAGATATTTTGTACAGGTAATTGAGAACACATGTAAGCAAATATTGGTATGTACAGTATATAACAACATTACCGAAAACCCATATAATTATAATTCATATAATTCAGAGTTTATTTAGAGTTTTTGTAATACGTATGAGCTATGTTCGACTGTAGGTAAACAAACACCAGTATCACCACTTCCCGGGTTCCCCCTCGGGCCGTGAAAGTGACGTTGTTCCCATTTTTTTCGTTTCTCGCTTAATGAAACTGAGAATCCTGGATCATTATCATTTCCTCTTATTCATTGCACGTACGTGCGTAAACCAAGCAGGTGTCGGATGTATCTTCATTAGATGCGTCGGCATTTAGAACACCTAATAGACACCTATGGATTCTTTAATATATTTACACTTTGTATACGGTTATAAAAACAAGCTTTCATGGCAGACAGGCTGTTAATCTCGGCACATCAGCCTACATCATGTGCTGACATTGTAAACTGAATTATCGCGCCACTTTTCCTGAAAATTGTTTCCTTTTTCGTTCAGTAATTTGTCATAACCTATCAGGTATTTGAAAGCGTGGGAGTGTGATATTCATCGTTGCTTTAAATATCAATCGTTTCATTGATTTAAAATGAAAACTATTTCTTCCTGTATACAGTGGCAGATATGATACTAGTAGTAAACAAGTTGACAAATCAAACAGCGATAATTATTCTAGACATTATTGAGGATTTCTGCAGAGTCGAATTAAAGCATGGACTTTAGGCGATATTACGTGAACAGTTATTTCATTTGTGAATGCTGAGTGCCCTAAATTGTTTACTTAAAAAGAATTCGGCCTGTATATATCTTATATATTCCGTGACTTTTTCTAAAATGTCAATTTAATGTCATGAAAACCGTTTTCGTCAGGGATTCCGACCGAATCCTAAACCATGACTCTAGTATTTTAAGAATTACATGAAATATCTGACTGAACCGAAATATCTAGTTACACAATATCACTGTAGCATATATATATATATATATATATATATTTATAGTACACATACTGACTGTCAGAAACGTTTTCTTCAATCTCGAGAAGTGTATAATAGTAGTAGTTGAAAAAGTGAATCAGAACATTTCCAAGTCAAAGAGCAACACTGGACATGTCGTTTGAAAACGCGACTCCAGATTCAATAATGAACTACACAGGCGGCTTTTCTACAAGAGAGTGAGTTTTTTTTGCTTTTCTAAAGTGCAGGCACTTATTTCCGATGAAACTAATTTAAGGCTCTAGTTGGCACTCAGTACCGCGTTAGGTTCTGCTTTAGGAATTCGAGTACACGAGTTTTTGTACTATACCCGAGATAGCTAAAAAAGCGATAGTTTGGTGATGGAAGGTTTCATCGAAATCTGATATTGTTGAGGGGGATGTTGTCTTTCACCTTTTAAATCATAAGTTAAACATTTGAAATAATAATTATCAATATTACATTTCGTAATAGTCCCGTTCGTATTGTGTGTGACACGGCGCTGTGCGCAGCCATACTACTTTTCAGTAACAGTATGCTATTTTTTTAAAGTATAGTTTTGCTATACCTTTTGGTAAAAGCTTCTAACTTGTCCGTCAGCTTACTATACCCGATAAGCATAACAGATTTCGAAAACGCATCTAATTGTGTGGACAAACAAGCTACGGTAAACACAGTTCTAACGTAAAATATTCATACTTACGTCATCGGGTCGAAGTAAATCCACTTAAGGGTTCGAAACGTTTTTAACCAATACGTTCCCAATTAACGCCTTCATTCCCCAAAAAACAGCTTGACATTATTACCAACAACGTATACTATTAAATGTATTGGAATTAATCATGAATACTGTTTTACTCTCTCTCTCTCTCCAGACCCTTCAAAGAGCCTATGACTTTATTAAAGTGAATTATTAATTGAACTCTTGAACTATCTCGAGAACATCATTTAACTTGGAATGCAACTACTTCTACATAATTGAGAGATATGGAAAGATGATATTTTGGTAACGTCATCAGCATAAAGTACAATTTTCTAGTAAAGTATCAGTAACAAAGGACTAAGAGCACAGTCGAAACGCTAGATACAATCTTGTTACGTCTGCTAGACGTTGTTAAATAAAAAAAAATAACTGTAGTGTCAATCAATGATCTGTTTCAATACTACAAATCCCTTGTAACGTATATGAAATGTGGGAATTTTGTGTTTTATGATCTTGTGGGTTCTGGCAACTCGTTCATTTCGGAAATAATTGGTACTTCGACATTACTTAAGGACTAATACAGGACGTGTACTCCTAATAAACCGTCGAAAATATCACAATCTGTTGGCGCCTCGCAATACGTTGATTTTGGATCAACATTGCTGATGAATTATCAACGAAACGAAATAGTATAAATGCCGATGAATGTGTTATCTAATTTGAACTTTGTAAATCTCACAAATAATGATTAGTTAATCACCAAATAGCTGAAGTTTCAAGAGTGGGAAATGATCGCTGTTCTAGCTTTATTGGGAAGTGAAAATGCATTTTCCAAGAAGTCTCATGGCATTGTGTTTTTTATGCTCGACTGTGAAATGACAAAACTCTCAGTATAATTGACGTGCTATCGTATCGAGCTTGGTACCATATCTTATTTACAAGCATCGTTTAAACGAAGAATTTTATAAATTTCTCGCCCCTCCGACCATTGGTTTAAAAGATGAATGATAATAACTTTGTAATAAACACCACGGTTCATCGCATCGTTGATCTGTGCGTTTCGCAACTATCTAGCTTGTGATCGATCTACGTACAGACTCAAGTGCCCTTCATCAATCAACTTTCCCGAATGAATGAAAGTTTTCGTACAAAATTCATAGGGTGTAAATCCTTGAATCCTGGAAAATTATGTTCTAACTTGAAATATTGTTTGCGGTAATATTGCGACTGTATATCACTCTATGATATGATTTCTTTCTTTAGGCCATTTCAGCCTCTATATACGACAGCTTGGGTCGTTATTTCGGCCACCATCATTATCGTATTCATGATATTTGGCACTGTAGCTAATGCACTGACTATTGCTGTTATTCGACATTCTCGTAAATTGAGGTTTGTAAATATCTATGATACTTAACTTAAGTAATAATATGTCATAGTAACAGATGAAACCTATAAAGTGTCGGATTGTTCAATGTTTGTTAACTGTTGAAATTTTGTTCAAAGAACGAAGTACTACACCTTTATTTTGAGTATGTGCGTTTCTGATCTCATATCCGCACTTCTGAGTCCTCTTTTCCTGTACCGAAGAACATGGGGATTTGAATACTTCGCATGGCCGGACTTCCTTTGTAAGGTATGTTGTTATCTTGGTTTGTAGCCTATTGGCGAAAGTAACAGCGAAAACAAAATATAGGCGGTACGGTTTACGCTTTTAGCTATACTGGGGATTCGACTACCTCACATCTTTCGTTACTGCTTTGCACATATTGTCGTTTGCAATCCTGCGTCTCATCGGAATTCAATGGCCGACTGTATTTCGAAGAATTTCATCTAAGCATGTGCTGGTGAGTAACCTTATAGGTCAAAGTCAATGAGGTCAACATTGACCTTTTACCCCATCTAGATAAGTTATATTCGCAGATTTTTTCCACATTATAAATCAAAATCATAAAACATTGAGGTAATCTCAAGAATGAGAGAAAAGTGAATCATATATATTCATTTGAGTACTTGAGATTCCTAAATCGATATTTTTCAAGTGCATTACTGTACTTACTGTATATTATAATATATGGCTGGGTGGTGGCACCATCATACTGATATTTTTCTCATCTACACATACAGCATGCTCCAGTATTTCCGCAATTGCAATACATTTGCAACGAGTGGAAATACAGCGGCATAGAATATTGTCCATAAAATTAATTCCTACAATCCCATGTTTCATTACAGATATGGCTTGCAGTTATATGGACTATAGCCTTTTTCGGTGGCCTGGTTCCTCACACTATTTTTAACGAGGTAAAAGTGGTTGACCGCTACTCTGCCAAGGCGCGCTGGGCTTCTTGCAGTGTTGCAGACAGATGGTTTTCAACCTGGCAACTCTATATACAATTTGCGTATCCGATATTCCTCTATATTCCGGCCATAGGCGTGATTTTGATATCATTTGCCATAACTGTAAAATTATTTACTCACAAAAAACCTGGGGATAAAACAGCTTCACCTTCAGCTCCACCGAGGCACATGAGAAGCCGAAAGGACAAGCAAATTGTTATTCAACTGATGCTCATAGTTGGATCATTTCTATTGGGATATACACCAGTAACAGGTGAGATTCCATTGGATACGTGCGTATTGGGGATTTTTCGCAGTCCGTGGTTCAGCTGTAACGCGACGCCTGCGCCCTACACCGCTGCCTAAGTTGGTATAATGGTACCGAACTAAAAATGCGTATGCGTAATTTCTCATTCACCACATTGCATTGGCGACATTAAAAGTACATGTCATTGAATAGCGCTGTTGGTTGACAATTTATATCTGTGACTACTTTCTCAGCATTTCATTGGTTTACCGGGTTCACCATCAACGAAGAAAATCCAGAGCTTAACAAAGCTGACTGGCAGTTTGCAATGATACAATATCTTCTGCTAAGATTCTCAGAATGTCTCAATCCAGTATTTTACAATCTGGCTTCACCGTAAGTTAACCTCGTTACAAAGTGATATGAAATGCTGTTACTACACGACGCAGCATTATATAACTAATGTTCTTCGTAATTTCCATGGTAGGAGAATGCGAGAAGAAACGATGAAATTCGTAAAGAATATCTGTTCCTGGACCACTCGAAACCGTCATTACTCATCATCACATGTTCCAGCAAGCAACATAACTACTTCCGGCGTATGAGCAATGACAATACTTGAAGTACTGTTTGCAGACAGCCACATTCCCTTGAAGTACTTGTGCAATATTTTTTTTTATACAGAAATGATTAGAAGTTTGCATGTTTAGGATATTTTATTGATAAAAACACAAAAGAATAAAAAGTATCCACGTTACAATACATCAGGACATAGCGAAAGAATAAGAAAACTAAAGATTCCAGTTCAATTACAGGAGCAACCCAGCTCAACAGGGTCAAAAGGTAAAACATTTATACACAAGAATATTCATCACTCCTGATTGCACAAACATCTAAGTCTGCCCGGCGGCCTGCGTTGCCAAACCAACATGATCATTATGTAAAATTAGTCAGCTGCGCTTTGCTGGTTTGTCGATAATCAAAGCGTTATGCTGGCTGCCTTCTCGGACAATTCTATGACCAATGAGGAATTCACTTCCGCTATCTGTATAAAACAGAGAAGTGTTGAAATGTCCGCTATCATCAGACTAGTACCTTATAACATACCTGAGCAATTTTAAATGCTTTGTGACTGCTGTATTTTGTGCGAATAGCTTGAAGGTAGGTATTGGTTTCTGCGGATTTCAGGTTTTTTGCTAAGTGACTCACCACAGGCCACAACTGTGCTTGTGAATACTGGCTGTAATGTTCTAATGTTGGTGTCTACAAAACAAACCGAGAGAATAAATTTCTCTAAATCTGTTTTACATACAGGAATTATAAAAATTTACCCAATCAGTATCTTCAAGAAGCTTGATAGATAGACAAAGCGCTGCCGCAGCCACTTTTGATGGAGCGACGTGGCACATCTCGTAATCTACCATTGACAATTCCATTAAATATTTTGCAAGAGTATGTTGATTGGCATCAACCTAGGAAATAAATACAGTTAGTTAGAAGTGTCAAATAGTGTTTACAGAAATATTATCAATATCCTTACCTGCCCAGCTTTGGAATTACGTCTTAAGAAGTGCAAAGGGAGTGGACGACCTAAATCAAAATCCAATTTTTTCAGCATGACAATTTCCATTTGCAAAATCTGGGACCTGGTGAATGCTTGATCAGTGATGTACACAAAATCATTGACCTGCAATTGTGTTAGGAACTCTTATGTTCAGCAAATATAATTACTAGTAATCTAAATTGAACAGGATACATACCTCTGGTGCATACATTTCCTCATATTTTGAAGATATCAGCATTGCTGTGACACCAGCCAGTTGTAATTTTGTTCTAGCAACAGGCTCCAACTGAAATTCATACAAGGTTGATTACACCACAAAACAGTCAAAAAGAGAAACAGAATTATAGAGTACCTGCAGGAATCTATCCAGGATAGCTATTGTAAGATAAAAGGTTTCCTGCAATAACTGAAATCTGTGATGAACCTGGAACAACCAATCGACAAGGATCGAACGCATTCGTGGTTTTAAAGTGGTGTCTTTCAGGTAATGTTTTTTAACGGGAAACTCCCCTTCCAGGTACAACATGTATTGATAAATATCATTGACAAATTCTGAACAGAGCTGAGGATTTTCTGTATCATTCTCGTCAATGTCCTCGACCTCTGGTTTGTCAGTTCTGTCAAAAATGTTCTTCTGAAGGAGCTTGAGCTTGTCATTTGGAGTACCCATCTCCATCGGCGTTGGACTAGTCGATCCATTTTGGATTTTTGCTTCTTTAACTTTCAGGATAGTTTGACTCTTCGGAAGGGCTTTTAACTCGCGTTTCAGTTGATCGTTGGATTTCGCTTTCAAGTTGGCAGCAGCTGCTTGCCTTATCAATGGTTTCTTCAATTCTGGTTTTAAATTGCCCTATAGAAAAGTAACATATGGTCATGGTTATCGATTCAAAACACATAACATTTTACAAGATTGACAAAAAGTATCCTGGTTCTAAGTCTCCTATTTTCATTGCAATAGCATAGATTTTTCTAAGGGCTAAACTCTAACCCAAACCCAAGCCATAAATATACTAACCTAATAACAATTGTTAGAATTAAATCCAGTGAGTAACCATACAGTCATTCTACGAAGGTAAGGTTATCGAAATAATAATGGTTTCAGAGAAGAATAGATGGGCCATTAGGATAAGCTTACTGGCCACATCAGAGTAAGTGTTTCAGACCCTTGCCGATCACATTTGTAACAATGAGGTAGCATGTATGCAGTCATCCAGCTAATAAAAGTCAAATGATCACTAAAGTGTTTCTTGTAATATTTCAAGTCGGGATAAAAATTAAAAATGCAGATTTTCTTAAATTTGAAATCAGGTTTTAAATAAGTTTTAAATAACAACAAAATATACCTTTTGAGAAACTCGTTGGCCTGTCACATTATTGCTCAAAGCAACAAATGCAGATCTGGTAACTGGTGCTGCTGTTCTTTTTTTAATGATGGCTCCTCCTTTTGATTTGCCAGGATTTTCTTGATCGAAGTTACTAGTCTGAAAACATAACAAGAATTACAAAAAAATCGAGCGTTCCCTCAGCAGAAATGTCACCAAGCCTTAAAAACATTTTATAAATCTCATCATTTACGAACAGTGGAATACACAAAAAGTAAAAACAGAACAGGATAACGAACCAAGCTTTAAATTCTAACTCACTAAAACATTTCTTGTTGTGGCCAAGCTCGTCATTGTTGCTTCAAACGGAGTACTGATATCTCGAAGGAAGAGAATATGAACTGCAAGGGCTCCACGCACTTACTTCCAATGAAACAATGACCGAACAAAAGTAAAATAACAGTAAAACAAACAATATGGCGTGGTCGGTAGCGTTAGTTGAGTTTAAATACACCGCGTCTAGCTTTTGATTGGCCGAGACGATTCTAAATTCTTGATTTTGATTGGATGTTAGAGAACTTTAATTATGACGTTTTAAACGTTTACACGACAAAAACAAATAGAGCGTATCCAAGAGCAACATTTTTTTCCTGTTCCTGGGCTCCGTGTAAAAACATTGCTACCGGGTTTTTCTACTGTCTGTAGAATTATGTCTAAGAATTGTACGAATAATTTAAACCAGTAATGTTAATACAATCAATCAATGTAACAGTCGCAATACGCCATACATTCCATGCCTAATTTCTCTCAGGTGATTAATGAACTACCCGATCACAGGGAGGCAAACCTTTCACTTTGGAGTGGCACAGTAGAAACTGGTAGTAGGCAGAAAATTACATTTACTTAGCATATTGCTAACGATACCAAAACATACCCTCAATATAATTGCTATATGATAGCATTTCAAGACTAAGGCAACTAGCTGGTAAACTGGAATTAAGATAATAATGACCCGTTATACTTGAATGGAGAATTAGATAGCACTCCACATCACACATACCCTAAAGATAAACAACTTTTGACTTTGATTTCCTATTAATTGTTAATCCTCCATAATAATTGTGCTGCAAACTTAATCACAAAAGTAATGCTTCCAGGAAGGCCGAAATGCCAATATAATCCTACCTACACCTTATTCCGACTTAGTTTCACCTTGAGAGTGTCAAGTGTTCACATCAAATCCTACATTCTGTCTTTGCAAACTTTGTTTGCTTCATTAAGCAATAATAAGAAGCAATTTATTACACCTATGATACATTCCTAAACCTACTCACTTCTACCATTAGGAATGTGATACTGTTGTAAAAAATTTGTTTAAAAACGACTCAAATTGTATTCAATTATATATTTATGCTTCCATTGGTAGGAAAATAAAATTTGCATACAATAAAAAATTAAAAACTCAATTCATTTTCAACCAAATCCAAAGAAGCTAAATTGATGAGCATGATGATTTCAAAATTGCCTCGTCATTATCAAAATTTAGCTTTTCTGATTCTTCTTTTTATCTGAAATTATGAGCATAATATCTTTCAGAATTTGCTCTGTTGAGAATTTGATGGGTGAAGTCCCATCCAATTCTATAAATTTGCTGCCACCATCTTTGAAAGCCATGAAATATTTGAGGTACATGGGCCAAACATGTGAATCAAATATATTCGGTGTGTCCTTAGGCTCATACGTTCTTTTCCTGTTCAGTAAAATATGGTTTGAGAATAGAATTAAAATGGAATACAACAACACAAATTCAGGATATTTTGGTGCTGATTTGTAATTATCTTACACTCTCCTTGCAAAAGCTTCTCCCTTGTCCAATACAATGAAGTATCTTCGGTCCATTGGGTCATTCAGCTCTCTGTAAAAAAAAATTAATTAACACTGGCATAAAGTTTGCACTTAGCTTTTTTTGAATAGGGTGATTAGATGTCAGACTTGAAGCTAGACAGTCTGATCACTGATGTTTAATATGAAGTATAATACAACGCTTGAAAATAAATTATATAATAGCATACTTGTGATTGAATATAAGAATGCCTTCGATTATTAGCACACTGCTACCGCAGTTGTTAGAAAGAGTTGCTATTTCATTACGGACATCTTTCATCATCTTATGCATGTCGAAAGCTTCAATCTCTGATATTATAATGTAAAATATCAACATAAGCGCAGTATTGCCTCAAGAATGCAAAGCTTAATATTCTGTACTAGGAGCAATCCTACCATCCCATCTGTAATATCCACCTTCTTCATCAAAGATAACGTCTTCAGCTTCCTTAGCAATGCAATGGTTTAGGAATGAAGTTTTACATATTTGCTACTGTGCATTCTAATTCTAATTTATCTGATCTGAATGTATTTTTTACCTTAAAGTAATCATCCTGATGAATAGTATGAACACAAATACCCTGGCTTCCTAGAGCTTGTTTGACAGTATCTGTTAGAGTTGTCTTACCACCATTTGTTACACTGGAAAAACAGAAAATGGAACCTTTTTTATTACAGCGGTGTTTTTTTTTCATAGAAAAACATATCAAGATTGCAGCAAAAAAAGTAATATAATAGGCATATTTTACAGCAGTTTGAAAGATTCATCTCATTTTTATTACATAAAAAAAATGTAAGCAACTAGAAAATCAATTATTGGCTTAGAACCTGAATTCATGATTGAACAACATATAATAATTCATTAATAAAGCTATATACCGCACATCTCTACAGCACAGTATAAAATGTATTGCAGGAAGTAATAATCCTAAAACTCAGTTTTGAATCGGTCTAACCAAGCGGGTAAACCATTCGGATCAAGTCGCACAACCCCAATCAGCATTTTTGTATCTTCTTCTGCACAGTGCTGCTCATGGGGAGGTGCCTCTTTACAAAGAAGAGAATACACTTCACCAAGCCTGTACGAAGAATATTTGTTCCCCTTCGTCAGTTGTCGTAATCCCGTCAGTGCATCAGAACAGTATAGATCTCCAGTATCAAACCTGTGCACACCGCATTTCTTCATTTGCTGCTTTAGTATTTTAAAATCGAACCTGATTCCATTGTGTGCGACGAGGCATATTGGTCTGGCTTGCCTTGCAAGAAAACTTTCAACTAAGACATGAGTTTGGTACGTAAAGGGCTGCTTTTTTAGCCTCTCCAGATCTTCATTACAGATTCCACTTACGTTGGCTGCAGCTGGATGAATCCGACACCCTGGCTGAATCAGAAATTGAAGTGTTTCATGAATCCTTGGAATAGCATCATCAAGTATAAAATCTTTGCTCTGCTCTAATACATATGGTGACAAATTTGACTTATGGATGGCAACCATACACAACTCAGTAATAGAAGCATTGGTAAGATCAGTTGTCTCAAGATCCAGGAAAACGAATGTTTCAGTTTCGACAATATCACTTGACTGCTTACTGGTGCTGCCAACAGGAAAGAGTTCTCTTACAGTACTTGGTAAATCATGTATAGAATTTGTTAAGTTCTCTGAAAGTTCACCTTTTTCAAATGGTTTGGCTGTGACAGTGGACAGGGGTCTGCAGGTGAATTCTCTAAG
Organism: Halocynthia roretzi; assembly: GCA_013436055.1. Taxonomy (NCBI): domain Eukaryota; kingdom Metazoa; phylum Chordata; class Ascidiacea; order Stolidobranchia; family Pyuridae; genus Halocynthia; species Halocynthia roretzi. The sequence goes on from QRAM01000004.1 coordinate 733,273, forward strand.
GAAGACAGTGAAATTTTTTTTAATCATATGCAACAAACAATTAGCATGATCTTCAGCAGTACCAAAATCTGCTTTCAATGAAGCACTCATATATCTTCGGTAAAGACTCTCAAACGAATACTCCATTAGGTCGAGTATCGAAATCATGCTTCCATCATCTGATTGGTCCATGTCTCTAAATATACGTGTAGCATCAGCACAGAGAAGGGATTCTCCATCAATGGCATCAATGCATTTGTCCAGTTTCTCCAGTTCTGCTTTGAGCAATGGGAAGTCAGTCAAGTAACCATTATGAGCAATAAGGCATACTGGCTTTTCTTGCCTACGTAAAAAACCGTAGAGCAAATTCAGTGTTGCCTGGTCAAAGCATTTTTTCTTCGACTCCTTAATCCGATCCTTGGAGAGAAGGTTTGTTGCTTCCATGTGCTTTTGCATATTATTGTTTGAATCAAAACATAGCACAAGCTTTTCAGTTGCCCTTGGTAAATCAAGGACATGGTCATTGGATTCCCATTCCTTCAGGTCAAGGCTGTGTATAGCAATTAGGACAAGCTCACATATTCTTGGCCTTCGGTAATCTGTGACACATGCTTTGATGGAGACGAATGTCTTGATTTTTTCCCCATGCCCATGCAAAACATGTTGCTTGACAGGGGAATTTATACAGTAATTCATAATTCCCTTTATATCAAAAGCTGACAATTTAAAGCAATAATGAAAAGTCAAGTGCAGAACAGAAGTCAGTGTACATGCAGAACAATATACAGTTATACTGAACAAGAATTGTTTTGAGTGTCTTACAGCTAGAGATGTACGAGCTTTGTTATGATCCACTTTATACTCAAATGGTCCGAGTGAATATACAAGACGAAAATCTAATTGCAAGTGATTTATAAAGTTAGCGACAACACTCTAGAAACAATTAAATACCATAACTAACACGTCTATCCAATATCCTTAAGAGCATGCAGAAAATATCCGCCTAAATCTCGTACGACTAGTAGCAATAGCAAACTAGTAGAAAGCACGACCATGTGGTGAGAAAAAATTTGACCGACAAGTCTATCTAGCACACTCAAGATGACACCAGACATACTTATCGAGTATACCCAAAATTATGCCAAAAATACTCCCTATATTCTGCTAGACAGCAATTCTATCCGCTACAACTTGCAATGCTAACATCTCACTGGTTTCAGAGTTCAGTAATTAAAATAGGATGATTAGTTTTTGAAGTATCTTCTGTGTCGTTCAATAATGGTTGTAAAATCAGTATGTGGAAGGATTAACGACTCCTTTTTCTGACATTGATTTGATTATACTGAACTGGTATCTCGATGCATTGCGATCACCTAATACTAGAGATATGAACAGCATTATGCAAACGAACAGTTATAGAAAAATATAACTCACCCTCCTATTCCGATAATAAGCGTATTCATGGCAACGAAGTAACAGATTTGTCAGTAAACAATCTTTACACGTGCGGTGAAACCTTTGAAAAAAATGACATTTGACCTGGATTTCATACACTATCTCACCACATGTAGAAAACGAAGAACCCCTGATTTAGTTTCCTTTAGAATGACCTGGCTACGTGCTTGTAATGAACCAATCAAGCTGAAATTAGCACATATGAGACGTAATACATAAATCAATATTTCCTGAAAAAATTGGCTCGATTGATATAGGTTAACCCCGAATAAATCTATTTTGAACTCGAATACCTATTTCGGGTCGGCCGAAACGAGTGACCCCGCGTTGAACAACCCCTGATACCTCGAGAACCAATTGCCGTCCCACTATATATGACACACCAGTGAATGTACAATTTCATAACGAATCTATACATATAAGCCTCATATGCACAGAAAACCAACGGGAGTCGTTATTCCCTCTTTAAGTCACTAACCACCAAGTTACCTTACATTGATTGTACTTGGCCATCTAGCGGTTGGAAGTTTCTACTTCACTTAACGGTTATAAATGAGCCAACAGTGACATCTAGCGGTTGTAAATTTTCACTTCTCCTAACGCATATAAATAAACTGTAGCTTTAATGATTTTAGCGTGATTGGATCATTTATAACGGTTTTAGATCACTAACCCCGGACTGTTCTATTTTAACTTCATTATACTGGCGGCTCACGTACCCCAGGTTATGGAATGAATCACTCGTGACTCCGCTACGCATAATTGCGCACAACAAACAATTCAAAAATTGGTAAAATTGTGGCAGCGAAACTCTTGAGTAAGACATTGTTTATTTATTGTTCCATTAATTGAACACTCTCTTTGATCTCGTCATGATTACCTTAATTGTGAGTCAATCTTCTTCCATTCAGGGACATGAAAATGAAAGTAGCAATAGTTCTAGCAGCTCTGTTTGCCGAAGCACAAGGACTAGCTGGGTCCAACGAGACAACTGCTGCCAATGTCTTGAATCTGAATTTGGATGAGGATTCTCTAGATGAGGTATGGTTCATTCATCTCATTTTTATGGTAGAGACGGAGTAAAATTGAAATACATAAATACTTATACACAATATACATGAACATATGACATACATTTTAATACTGCGACAGCATACGAGATTTACACTCCTTTCTGAAATCCACATATAATTTAGTAATCACTGTGATATAGCCATCATTTGTGGAAAGACTTGAGTCCATCTTGAGTAGAAATGAAGCATTCAGGGCCCATGCACCTGTTGTCTTTATGTTTTGTTTTTCAAGTGCCGGGATTATCATTCCATAGGAAATTCGTCAGAGATATGTGAGTTTGTTAAAACAGCTGATGACTGTCAAATGGATGAGGGATTTATCAACTACATAACTTTTGTTTTGTGTGACACCAAGCCAAGCTTATTACCAGCAGTTTATGTTCTGTATGTGAGTATGGGTGACATAAAGTCATGAAACTGCTTGCTAGATTCATACTGTTATGTATTGCATTCTTTTATTGACAGATACTATGGCTGTTGTTTCTTTTCGTTGCATTGGGAACGACTGCAGAAAACTTGTGAGTTACATTTTCCATACAGGACATTCGTGGGTTCTTGAAGTTGATTCTTAAATAAAGTAGAAACACAATGTTCTAAATCAGAACCAACAATCAAGATGGCATGGCAATAAAATATTACTTTTCTCCTACCCTAATCATCCACAAAACAAATCAGTGCATCGCTGTTCTGTTTAGCATATACTGTACTCGCAAAAATAATTTAACAGTCGCAAGGGGCTCAATGCATAATAATGGATTGCTATTAATCAGCCCAAGGATTTCCTGTTCAAATAAACTCAACAAATGCAATTATAACCATCCTCTAAATAATTTTTTTCTTCTGTTTTTAGCTTCTGTCCAGCATTGGAATTCATTGCTCACAACTTGAAACTGAGTCAAAATATAGCTATATCCTTTACTTCATCATATGTTCGTAATCTATGATGTGACTGTGGTTATATGAATTCTTACAGACAATGGCTGTAGTATTTTAAGCAGTATATATGGTTGTATAGTATTATTCACACGGTTCCTTAATGTGAACTATCAAAATTTCACGGAATAACCGTGGTTGCATTTGGAAATGGAGCTCCCGATATTTTCAGTGCTATTGCGGCATTCCTCAATGCGACGCCTGGATCAACGGGGGTAGCAATTGGAGCTCTTCTAGGTGAGTTTTATTATTAGCCAATACTATAGGTAACAGAGGTAAGGGTAGCATATTCAAATTGTTGACCAATTTCTAATATCGAAATAAAACCTATGTAGGAGTAACAGTGAGTATATGTTGAATTTCGAACATGCTATAACTGTATTGAAATTTATCTGCCATTGTAAATCATTCTTATATTTTTTCAGGTGCTGGAATGTTTGTTACGACAGTTGTTGCAGGGGCAGTTTCGATAACTGGTCAGATCGAAGTTGCTCAGAGACCATTTTTAAGAGATCTCACGTTTTATATTATGACTGTCTTCTGGACATTTTGTCTTCTGTACAAGGGACAGATAGATATATTTAATTCTCTAGGTAATATAACGCTTCAACTATAATTAATCCAGTATATTTTAGTATGATAATCTCTATCTCCAAGTGTTGTTTGGATGCACAACATTTGTAATAACCTTTAACTAATGCTGCAGCATAACTGTAATTTGATACCACCATATTGTATGATCATGACAATGTCTGTACTACATCACGGTTCCCAAGTAGATGTATCAATATGGTTTTATATATTAATTTCAGGTTTTCTCATGTTGTATGCCATCTACGTGATCGTAGTTTTGGTTGGGCGCTATGTGAATCAGAGGCTGCGCAGAAAAAACACAGAGAATGGTATGTAGTCTGATTTAATGTCATGCTAGCCTCACTTTCTGATTTCTTTTCCTTATGATGAACAATCCATATTGCTCCTAGGATAGATAGGTGCCTGAATTTTAGAGCTCAACTTATACTCTCTTTTATAGAGTAGTATGAACATCTAATATCACTATTTTTAAATCTGTATACATTCTGGTAGTAATTGGTGATTGATGCTTTGTTTTTAACAGTAAGGTTTGATGAGCATTCCCCCCTGATCAATGATAATAAAGCAGCGACAAACAGGTATTACAGATTTTTTTTAAAATTTTTGTGGCATGATGTAGAACTTCAAAGTATGCCTGAACAATTATTATGTTTAAATATTTTTTTTGAGTTATTCCAATGGTAGTAAATCTTCAGTCAAAATGTTTACAATACAGTGATATCAGTACAGCGGTTGTGAATGGTGATGGCGACTGGATTGATCAGCCACTGCGTGTAGAGGACAGTAGCTCGAGCGAGTTTAAGACTTTGTCTCATATTAATGAAGCCATAGATGATGAAGGGGGAAATGAATCTGATGATGGTAAATATCATTTTTCAAATTAATTACATGCCTTTGAATCTTCAAATATTTTTAGGTGACTGTAATTTCAGTCTCATTCCATTAAAAGATTTCATATAAAGGCTAATGCAAGAGTTGTAATTCAGCATGATTTATATTAAAAGATTTAGAATCAAGATTCGCCATTCATTTTGTTATCAAAGAACAAGCGGTGAACATGATATATACATATACATATGTGTGTGCGATGTGTTCTTCCTCAGATCTTCATTATATAATTCAAATTATCTAATGTATATCCCTACTTCATCCTCACTCAAACTTTATTCTACACAGATTCAGAAGTAGCGATGGAGGATGTAGAAACCTCACAATTGATCAAAGCTTGGTCCATGGTCAGACCTTTCAGCAGAAGGAAATGGCACACACTCTCGAAAGCGTTAAAAGTACTAGAACTCATCAAGGTATGCTTTTTTATATTAACATCTGTAATGAATGAATGAATGATGTTAGTTGTTTCTTAATCCTAATCTTTCAGATGCCCATTCTTCTCCTCTGCAGCATCACAATACCAGTGTTTGTTTCAGACCCAGATAAAAAGAGAAATTGGAGTCGTGTATTAACCATTTTCCATTGTATTTTGTCACCAATGTTTGCTATCTTTGCAACAAAAGGTATGTTAGTAAAATTCTAATACTATTCTGACTGAAAATAACTTGGTATTAATTCACAACTGATTCAACACTAATGCTAAATACCTTGTCTAAAATCATTGTTGGAACAGCTGGAACAGTAAAACTCGGAGGCAAATTTCCACTGTGGGCATTGATGCTCCTCATTGGTATTGCACTCGCTATCATAGTAAGATTTACTTCACGAAAATTTGAGCGTCCAAGATACTACTGGGTGAGTTATCCTTTTTTGTTGTATTTTATATTGATCTGTATTTCATTTCAATGGATGACCCTGATTCCTATTTTGTTGAGTTCATCAGGCTTTTGCATATATTGGATTCATTATTTCCATAATCTGGACATACTGCATTGCCAACGAAATCGTTAACTTACTTCGAACATTCGGTGCTGTGCTGGATGTTTCTAATGTAATAATGGGACTGACACTTCTTGCTTGGGGAAACTCCATCGGAGACATGATCGCTGACGTAACGCTATCACGTCAAGGATTCCCGAGGATGGCAATTTCAGCATGCTTTGGTGGACCCTTATTCAGTATCCTTGATTTACACATATTTTATATTATTTTGAATGATTGCAATTTGATATAATGCGTATGTTTTGCTTAACTGTTATTCAAATCAGACCTCATAATTGGAGTGGGTTTGCCCTGTACGATTGTCATTATAAAAACTGGAAAACCTATTTTGGTGAGTTGGTCGGTATTTATATCATGTTTTTGTCCTAACCAAATGGGAAATGGATATTATTAAAATGGTGTCAACGGTTTTCAGGATGGCATGGTGTAGTGGCTATGCTCTTTAAAGAACAATTTCAACTGGTTGTAGGAATAATAACTGCAAGAATGAATGTTGCAAGATATATACTATCAGATCTTTAAAACTAAATATATTATCGCCAGTTGCTAGGGTCTCTGAGCTCTATTTTTGTATAAATATAGAGAAAATTTTATGCTAGAAAAAATCACACAACCTTGTGTCCTTTGTTTTCCAGATAACGTTTACCTTGATTGAAGCAGTTTTGACCGGTGGCCTGCTATTCAGCCTTTGCTTCTCATTTATTATAGTTCCACTGAGGAAATTCAAAATGACTCGTATATACGGAATAGTACTGATAGCGATTTATGTTGTATATCTGCCTATTGCACTGCTAACAGGAGCTGGTATTATTAGGTGAATGGAGGTACGTGGTGTTCATTTTTATTTCTCTATATTTCTTTTGAATCTGGATGCAAAGACATACTGTGATTTTTCTTGACAATCTGTGTATATTTCAAATATTCTTGAAGGCTGCCTATATGCTTGTCATAATCATAGTTATAAGGTAAGGTATGTCAATAACTAGATCCTTCTTCCAAGAAATTACAGCCAACATTGAAGCAGTATTTCATCAATCTATTGTGATCTTTATCAAACTTAATTTTAGTCTTATTCACTTTTCAGTTGTGTTTTTATGTATTCTTGTGACCTATAAACAAATTTGATGAGCATTTTACCTCCTGTAATGATTGCTACTGGACTAGCTATGGTGCATTTGTTTTAATTCAATTGTTGTATCAATAGTACATGCAATAATATAGCTTTATGTTATTGTGCAAACAAAAATACATTTTTCCAAAGACAGTAAAGCTTGTGACAGTTAATTATAGCCCTTCCAGGCATAGCTGTTGATGATACCCATATCTTTTATCCTGCCCGTTGAAATACGTCGTGAATCCGTTGGAGGCCGCGCCGATTGTTGTTTATACAGTCTGTCTACAATTTTTGAAATTTCCTGTTCGCTTGCTCGTTGATATCGACTTTGTTCAGGCCACCATTGTCTAACGAAATAATGATAGTCAGTTTTCGAAACGGTAGTTCTATGAGTTGTAGTTATTTTTATATTAAATTTTTTTAAATGTGGTAGAGTGGTTGGCGATAAAAATACAGTAACTGAATTCAGTAAAAGTAAGACTAGCTTTTTGTAAGCAAGATAGTCACGTGACATTTTATACGTAGCTGAATGGAAACGGGATGGCCATGGACGATACTATAGGTGATTTTCTCGTCGTTTCGGTTATTAGTACATCTAAAATTCCAATAATAATCAAATTCCAATTAGTTTTGGTTACCAACAAAAGCCAATTTCTAGATTTTCGCACCATTGCATATAAATACTAGTACATATTTCGTTTGTACCCGATCGTTAAAATTATTGCTCACTTATGCCCGTATTACAATTACAGGATCTTTTTAGACTTGAAGACATGAAAGCCTAAGACATAACATTATCTATTTATTGTTAAGCACTAGAGAATGGAATAAAGTTAAAGCTCAATTTGTAGAATGTCCCGCCCTCTTCAGATTACGACAACATCATATGCAAACACTACAATTATTTTCAACGTGGATATTCCTTCTATTTATAACCAACCTCACTTGCTTCGTGCGATTGCGATACAGGCGCTCGACGGACTGTTCTAGCTCGAAGTCAGTGAGCTTTTGATATCCGAGTTTAAAACGAGTTTTAGGTATAGTTCCCCAAGGTTTTCCAAGTGGCATGACAGAAATATTGTGCTACTGACGCTATAACGGCTTAATAATTACTCCACTGTTGTGTTGTCTGATGCCCAAGTACAGTGAATACTTGGTTTACTGTTTAGCTTTCACAATTCAATGATGATTTGTTGAAGTAAGATAATACTTAGTATGAATCGAGACAATGGAAATACCACAATACCGAAAAACCGCAATAATAGAAACACTATTGTGCTTATATGTGCGTCGTTTTCGAAAGGAATCATGTTATTGTATTATAATCGATTTATTCAAGAAAAACATAAGAAATAGAGTGAGCACTGTAATACTTCTGCGTCTGCTTAAACGGATTAAGGCGAATAGGATTCGTCGTATTCGTCGTACAGATATACTGTATGGAGTGAAGGTTCAGTGGTATACCAGAAGGAGATTTTACCAAGATAGTTTGATAGTACGCAGCCGACATGAAATGTATCCAACCGCTACGGGGTCAAAGTTTGCACTTGGTTGGTTCAAGTTTATAATGGGCGTGGAATGGGCGTAAGCGGTGAAATGGATATACCATTCGCGATTTTGAAATATATATATCTCATTCAAGCCTTAAAGGCCAAAAATAATGAGTAATCAAATAATTTTTGATGCAGCAAAGTTCAGCATTGAGAGTGTCGTTAAAGTTTGACTGTATTTGAGATTTTAGGTCGCTTTAAATATATGTTTTTTAATTTAACTTACAGTGAAGTTTTATGAACATTGCATTAGGAAGAATTGAAATAATTTACTGTACCATTACTGAATATGGGAAGTGGACATAGCAACATAAGTAAAAAGGAAGTGACACCAAATCAGAAAAGAAAGGATGACAAAACAAAGAAAACAACTGGCGATTCCGCAGCTCTGAACGTCAGTCAGAGAAAGGATGTGATGATTAGTTATAGTCATCAAGATATCGATTTAATGCGGAAATTAAGGGGTAAGTTCCTGAAATACAATCTGAAAAACTGAAAATCAAACCATTATTTTATGATATGGAATACATGTGCTTAGTTAATGGAAATTGAAGCACCTGTTCAGCTCATCTGTGTTGTTGTTTTTATATTCTCAAAACAATAGGGATGAATTGCAGCTGCTGTATATGTTATCCATTATTCATAATTGCTTGATTGCTAATTGAGTGTTTCTTGCTATCAGGTTACTGAATAGAGAGTAGCAATATCCTAGTAAAACAGCTTACTCATTTCCTTATTGTCCTGGTATGTCAGATCTTATTTGTTTGTGTCGGCTAATCCCACTGTTGCTCATTCCATGTACCGCTGTATGCAAAATGTTTTTTATTACCATAAATGTTTATAGGCTGTTATTTGCCTTGTTTAATCATTTATGACACATACTGTGAATACATGACATACAAAGCACATGGAATCTATGTCGCTATGAACAAATTCAAACAAGATAATAAGAATGGATCGTATCCTTTTGACATGAAAGAAGCATCTTTGGTATATGTAAGGCATCTTCAAAATTCATATGTATATCGAGCACCAAAGGCCGAATATATATTTTTCATCTTCATGTTCTATACTTCACATTACCCCCATTTTATATTGCCAGACCTACTATCCTCCGCAGGGTTAACAGTCTGGGTAGATGAAACTGGACTGGCTCCAGGAGCTGCATATCTGCGTGAAATCGGAGAAGCAATCTTAGACTCACTCATATTTCTCGTTCTGCTGAGTCGAGATTCGGTTGTGTCCAAATATTGTCAGGTGAATATGTCTCCAATTATTTGATCACTTAGAAGGGATCTTATTGAAGTGAATGAATACCCTTCACATATTGCTTGCAATATTCTTCTATTCAAGCAAATGCGTTGTGCGAATGTACAATAGGTTTCTATGGGAATGGTTTGCACATAGAGTTTTAGTACACATAGATTATAAAACAATCTAGAACTAGAATTAAGATATTACTTGTTTCCAGTCAAGTTTAATTTGCAGGATGAAGTATCTTTGGCATACATTTCGAACAAGAGCATATTTGCAATCTCCATTGAAGACTATGATATATTAGCACCTATCATGGATGTTGGTTTGTAAGTCTTAACTTCAGTGTAACTTCGTTATAACGTGATTGTTATGGTCGATAAATATATTTGTAAAAAAGCGGGGTATGACCTTACATTGGTCCTATACTCTATAGCCTAGATTTAAAGGGCTGATCGGTTACTCCATATAATCTGTGTTAAATGTATCTTCAATGTTTAGAAAATTGACGTTATCATGCGTTCAGTGGCATATCATATCTGAGGGTGATATGTCTTCTCAGTTGGAACCTGTCATTACAAGTATCCAGACTGCAGTCTCTAAACTCAAACTACCGATGGTGGCAGCAGAGTACGAATCAGATGAAAAAATGACAGATGGTTATGAATATTATATAGTAATATTATGATTTAACCGATGTAACCGGGTCCAGTGTATCGATAAAGTCATTTGACCCAATTTTACCTCACCCCGTTTGAACTTGATCGAAATCGACAAAGGATATTTGAACTGGCTTATCACTTTATTTCGCAAAATCCATACAATTGCCTATTCAAGAAACTGCACAATTATGTACACCACGATCACAAGGAAAATTTAAAATGTTTAAGTTAACAAAATGAGATAATTGATTTTGTATTCAGACGAGGGAGATCCAAGACCAAAAAATTTCGTCATGAACAGGCAGGCTTTTAACAGACGGATGGAGAGACAGAGTTCAACAGTAGGAAAACCAGACGAAGCTGAAATCGATTATGAGTTCTGGGGTAAACGTTTCGGAAAAGAGACCACATTGGAATGGTCTAAGTAAAATAATTTTTCTGCCTCCATGAAGTTTTTTTTGGGATTTACTTTCACATGTCACCTACATAATCAGGTTCCAGTCAGAGGTGGATTCAACTTTTGCAAGCTTGTGGGAAAAGATGATGGTTCCGGAACAGCAAAAACATTTGCTATTTCATCTAATGAAAAAGGAAATGAGAGTGGGGAAGTCTGGAATAGTTAGTTATAAGCAATATCAACGTAAATATAAACTTTCTCTCTCTTGGTGTTGCTTTATGTCTATTATATTCTATGTACACATAAAATGACAAAGTGTATATCACTTACCCCTGAGGTGTTTCAAAGGTTCTGAAATTTAATAACGATCAATTTTATGTAACAGGATTTTGTTCTCGGGAAAAAGAACACATTCCGTTGTCTGAAGCTATCCAGCTCTATGCTGCTGAGGTTTATGCCATGAAAGATGTCTTTTCAGTGAATTCGAGTGTCAGATTGTCAGCTATTAGCAATCTGGGTAAACTATCTCTCTTTCTAGATAAAATTATTATGTAGGGAATAAGCATGCAAATTGAGTATTATATATTATAATATAAGTATTATCTGGAGAAGCTATCAATCAGTATCTGTAAAAATGGCTGCAGCATTTGGGTATTGACTATTGCAGGTAAGTTTCAGTCGAAGGCTGTTATAGATGCTCTGCTCGATTTGCTGGAAAATGAAGAAGATCCTGATGTGACTGTTGTGGCTGCAATTGCACTTGCGTATGCTGCAGGTGGCATCAAGTCATTCAGGGAAAGAGCATGGCGAAGGTAGGCTATCGCCGACAATTGTTCATCTCTTCCATCGTTTCATTAATACTGTAGATTCCTATACTTCTTTGTTAGTTTGCTTGAATGCTTGAGTAGCAGTGACAGACTGGTTAGAGAAAGTGGATGTCTGGCTTTGGGAAGATTAAAGAGCAAAAAATCTATATCACACCTCGTTAATTTATGGTGAATTTTTTTTGCTGTTTATTTTTGCTTTTTATTGAATTCATAGAATGTTCGCTATGTGCTCGTATTTCTTAGGCGTAATGATACCATCTCTTCTGTGAGGGAAGCTGCTCAGGTAGCAATCAAACAAATTGGCGGAGAAGAAGCAAATCAAGCTCTTCATATTACAAAAGTTCTTTCTGATGAGATTCAGTTGTTAAAAATGGAATAGGTCACAATAACATCATCCATTTTTCTATCGCATAACTGTGCATGGATTGTTGCAACTGTACATATCCCCCGTTTTATACATTTTGCTAAATTTATTACTCTTCAGTATGTTATTCACTGTTTCACTTGCCATCAAATTTCTTAAATTATGGTATACAGATACAGTATTATTTACAAAAACACATAGAACAACTCAGCCCGTAGTACAATCTTGCTCCTTTTTAACATTTGTAAGCATACTATATCTTGTTATACTAGATTATTGTTTTCTTATTATTCTTAGGGATCTCACATTATTCTCGCACTATTCTTGTCTTGAAAATATAGGTGACCATTCGTCCCAAAATCTGGATATGCCTTCATAAATGGAAAGCTCTTTTAACAGGTTGCAATGCATTCAGTGATTCCTCAAAAAGCAATGCTGAAGGAGTGAATTTACTGAACTAATTATTTAACCACATGTAAGGTATGGTAACTGGTATATTTTTTATTTGAGGTAAAGATGCTTGGTACTTTATGATGGAACGGTTAGGTATCCTTAGATTTTGTACTCGTAATCATACTTGACAGTAATCATGGAAAGCATTATTCGATAGTTGTTTTAGAAATTTCACAATGAAATTTATAATTTTCATTGTTATCATGTATTGTAAAAGCACATCTTATTTAGTGCATCCATATGTATGAGATTTATATGGTTTGATACCTCTGGATTGTTTATAATATGTTGAAAATACATTAATATTATTCTTTAGCAATATGCAATAAAAGTTGGGTGTGATTATAATATGATTATCTTGGTGGTCCTCATTATCTTGCCCTTGATATGTACCTCCACTAAACCACTGGTTTGATATTGATATTAAACGATTGGTTGCAAAGGAAATTTAATCTAAAATGAGAAATGATATTTTGATGTGCGTGATAACAGCATTCGTGTGGCTGCAACAGGTTGCAGATCTTCTATTCATAAATTAAAAATCAGCACACCAGCAAGATCTTGTGTGAGATGGGAGAGCTTAAGTACCAGTAATTGCAATCAACCTATCTACTGGACCAGGAACTTTCTTTGCAGGCTTTGAATATGGTATGTCTATGCATCACACTTTAATTCAGTATAGAAGTGTCACATGTATAATTTGAATCGCAACATCCCAAGTTTTCCAAGTGCCACAGTTTCAGACAATTTTCTTCTGTTTTCTGCTGTTGCGCCTCCTCTTCATCATCACTGTCATACATTACTGGGAATTGCCTCTGTCCTGATGATGTTGCCAAAACCGGTAAATAGGGATGTAAACTGACTCCATTCACACAGTCATTGCTTGCAGGGAATCTATGCGAAGGGAGCAGTGGTTCATCTGGGAAAGGTACCAATACATCAAAGTGTTTTGTGACGTCCCAGATGGAAACGTTACCATCTGTACTTCCGGATATTATTAAATTTTCACTTTTAAGGTCTCTGTCAGCAGTAGAATGTGACGTAATGTCAAAAAAGACCCTTTGATTTGTAGAAACCTCTCTTTGTATGTGAAATAATGGTTTGTTTTGAAAATTTCTCAGATCCCAACACATGATATTGTTATTCTTTCTTGAACCAGTGTAAACCCTGTTACCATCTGGAGAGAATTTGATGTAGGTAATTGATCCGCAGTTACCGTAAAATGTGCCGACTAGATGTCCGTTTTTTGAACTGTAGATCGAAGCAGTACCATCATAGCATCCGCAGGCAATAGTAGAATCGTCCGGGCTGAATTGCGCAGTTGATATTATCCCTTTTTGACCTGATGAACACTTGGGTTTTGATGTTGGCCATATTTCACAGGTGTCACCTGGTCTGTCCAGATAGAATAATCTCAATTCCCTATAATAGAAGAATAATTATAACTTGTATTGTGCCAACAAATAAATGGTACTAGAGTAGTTGTGCGGTCCTTCCGAAAACCCGGTTCGTCAGGGTGTTTTTTTCGAGGGTTGGGTAAGTTAATCTTACCCTCCACCCAAACGTAACCTTCTATATTCATTACTTGATACAAGGAATTATAAATTGTCTTCGAATAATTAGACTTAGGATTATAATTTGTATATCAATTCATCTTACTTATTAAACCCACAGACCATTTGTTCGCCACTGCAACTGAATGCCAGACTGTGTGCACATTTAACCTCATCAACATTATTTTTTGCAATGTATGTGGCTCTGAGATTTCCAGAGAATGCATCCCAAAGATGTATTGGTTGATCTCTTGCAGTAGTTGCCAGGCAACAAGTAGAAGGGTACATGGAATTCATTAGAGGCCACCATGCAAAATCATAGATGGTCTCTGCTTCTTTTATAGACAAACAACTATCAATTTCGTAAAGATCATTGTCTTGGGGAGCCTGTTTAGCCAGTACTTGACTGGGAGTATTAATCAGCCGAATTGTGTTATCATCACTGTTTGTCATCAAACACAAACCATCTGGGGCCCACTTACAACCTTTGAAGAAATTATCATTACACAAATTTAAAGAACACAGTAACGTTGCAACGGGCAAGGCAATGCTTTGGTCTTCACTCGTGGTAATTTCAACTGACAATTGTTCTGATTTATTGGAATCTGTGGCTAATTCTGCTACATTTTCAGTCGGTGCAATATGGTTCATTGCAGTAAGTTCTTGTAGTCTTCGATCTGCCAGTAAACATAGTTCGTTGAGATCAAAAACACCTTCAGCATGTGGCATCGCCTCGTCGACAGATTTCTGTAGTTCGAGAGACTGATCTTTCGCTGTACTATCTTCAGTTTGTTTGAAGTCATCCATTGTGTATTACCTGGAGTAATATATATTTCTGTATATGAATAGTTCGTACTTCCCCAAAACAGCAGCCTCTGTCAGCATGTACCACCACTACTGTCGACCACTGTCGTTGTTGTTTCAAACCACTCGAACTTTGACCTCTCACTCTGAGGTCTCCGTGCAACTCGCGTAGTTGATTGCTTGGGTGAAAGATTTGCACGTGCTGATTTGCTTATTTTTTTTATCGCTCTCAATCGCAGTGGAAGCGCAGCCGTGGTAGCAATAGCGCAGTGCTTCCCCTGACTTTTGTAATGATAGTTACTTGAATACTTTTTAAAAGTAACAATGTCTTCGAGAAGAAAAGAAAGAAAGTTCATTCCAGTGTCAGTCGGAAGCTAGATTAAATTAAATTGCTTACACTACGGTACCCTCTCAAAGGTTGACCACCCAATGATGTTAGATCGTTCCTGTTGTATATTTAGGATGTTGCTTTTTTGCTAATCGATGGAATTTATCTTTTATATAATTCTTTTTATATGAACCCTCAACACTGATGAAAGCATACGACATCGTTTAAAAAGTGTCTTGTTCGAATGAATGCGAGTACAAAACTACAAAGCAGGCACTTGTGCAAGTCACACATAAAGATGAGAGTTTATAACGTATATATAATACAAGATGACAATTGGTTCAGTACACCTTATGATTTGTTCAAAAAGATCACGCTTCAGAAAGTGTTATACATTCTTTGCAAGACCCTCGACTACGTTCAGATTTTTTAGCGTTATCCGCGCAGGAGTGACATTCAACACTAATACTGCTCTTATCGGTGGCGAGAGGTCTGCTTCTTTTGAAATCATTTCTTTTCCCAAACCAACCGCAACCGGTTCAATCGAATTTCGTTTGTGTCGTGCGTTTATGATGTATTGGTTCCAAGAAGGCGCCTGAGTCTTGCCAGGTTCTCTTCGTTTGCGTTTACCTCCCTTCTTTGATTTCATTTTTTTAGTATTTTTCCGTCTTTTTCCTTTCATTTTCCTATTTCTCTTGTTCTTCGTTTTCTTTTTTGTTTTTCTTTTTGAGTTGGAGCTCGCTCTCTGCTCTGCACCGGCCGCCGGAGTCTTTACGGCGTCAGTGAAAGTTTTTAAGTCTGGGTATGAGAAAAAAAAATTAAATACGTCCCTGTCCACTTAAAACTAATTAATTTTTTTACTGGGGTTCATTGTACACTGGAAAGTTTCAACCCCGAGTCTTCGATGGGATGCGCGTCATTGAATTACATAATATAGGTTCCAAGAGTTAGCTATCAACGTGAAGTGTCCAAGATAGTAGTGACGTTCCTTTTTAGTTTTAAAAAAACTTCCTACGTTATATATTACCAATATATTAACACAGAATACGTTACATTCCCGTTACCTCCTGTAGGATTATTTTTTATGTGTCCCGTTGATGTATCGTCTTCCGAAATATTGCGTACGTCTAAGAACTTTCTGAGGAAAAAAATTCTAGTATCGCCTTCAGTCACAAATGAACCGCAGATGCGCTCATTCCACAAACCGTGGAGTTTAACCACAAGTTTACCGGTTACATCATTCGAGTTATCCGCAGCTGGTGATATACTTTCGCTTGACAGTAGATCTATTGTATAGAAATTGGTCTTTGAATTTCCAGTAGAGTAAGGCAGAATGAAGCTAGTGTTAATGTATATAATTTTTTTCACATTCTTCGAACCTACCGTCAGGTTGAGAATAATTTTCAACGGTGTCTAAAGAGCCTTTCACTACTCTCCATACTTTGATAAGGCCGTACGACAATGAACGTCTATGATGAGACGTAGGTTGTTCGGTAGATTCGGTCCCCATCGCTGACGACTTGTCACGGTTCGATTCCGGATTCTTGATTTGGCCCATTCGAATCACTGTCCCGGTGATTACTACATCTGAGTTTGATACTCTGTCCTCCAATGAATCTGTTGATGTTAAGAATTGATTTCTATTATTCGTATCCTCAACAGTATTTTAATCAAGGTCAGTCATTCGTCCTACCAAGTTCGCTCTGGTCGCAGTATTCATAGTGTATCTTATTAACTGTCCTAGTGGCGGTACTGAATCCAACAGAGAGAACTAACGTCGCTATAATAATGCATTCAGTATTATGCATCTTCTCTATAATCATCTGTGCACACAACAGGCGCAATCAAGAACAGATTCCTACTTACAGCGCTGCGTATTGAGAAGGCGTGTTCGTTACTTACTCTTCGGTAATTCTATGATAGTTAAACAGGCTGCCCTTACACCTGTCACAGACAGCCGACTCACAAAGAACGGAAACCAGCATTTCGTATACTTAGCAAATATGGTTCTATTTCGAATTGACAATCACGCGAATATGCAAACAGCTCCGTTTCATGAAGCCTACGATAGTAACCTGCGATTTAAAGAAGTGTTGAAGCGTCACTAAGCAAACATTTTAGCTACTTATTCGGTTCTGCTTTGAACACTTTCTGCACGTTATCCCTAAAAGTGCGCTTTACCCTCTCATTATGTTTAGGACTATCAGACGTTTTTATTGACTAAAGAATACTTCTTGAATAATTCATCGCTATTTAATAAACCTAAAAATTCATACTTCCGCGTTCAACCTTCTAATAAAAGAGAGAGCTGACAGAGGAAGATTTCCCAAAATATATCAGCTGGATTAATTCCTAGAACTTTTTTGCGTTTCCGCTTCATGATAGGCTCTCGTAGGTATTTCTATTCTTGATGTCTCTTCCATCTCAGTTACTTGCACTTGACTAATACAGTCCTTACTGTTTATACTGTACCACTCGATAAAATTTTAATCCCATACAGTATTTCAATTTAAGCGACTCTGAGTCACCGTCGATAATAATCTTCTGTATATGCGCAAATATATAGTCCTACTTGTATGACTCTTACAATTTTCATGAAACTTTATCACGGTTCGTTGTTCTTAAACATGAGATAAACCTCGCTGACTAAATCAGTTAGTATGTTGTAATACCGTATTGAACGCTATTCGTCCCACGCAAATAGGTGTGTTGCGGTTTTCTCTATTACCGTCTTTCATTCCGTATAGAATAGTATCAATCAGTTGAATGTTTTGAATATCACAGAACGCATTGTATCGATGTTTATACTCAAGTCAGCAAATACATTAACACAAAGAACGTAAAAGCCAGAATGTCTATGGCACGATTAACTTAAAAAATTCACACAAAAATTCATCCAGTTAATATAACATGACAAAACAATAAGCTCAAGAATGACTTCTGCCATTGCGAACATGACTATGGGTCATTTATAAGGTCACTGGGGTCGTGAGATAATTACTAATTCAGTTTTACAAACACAACCTTAGTGCATGGAACAGTGCTTATGACCCCCATTGGGTTTGTTCCAGATGCCATCACTGCTCTTTTTGCACGCTAAAAGACTGTATTACTGATTGTCAGTATTTTACTGATTCCACTCTTCAAAGTACATTTTCATTCTCTATTCTCTGAAAATTACTGGAAGCAGAAGTAAGATCTTTGCTTAACGCATGAAATTCGAGCATTTTTAAAACTTGCAAACTATACTGTCGCCAAAATTTCTGAGAGTTAAGTGTAGTGTAGTACTGTAGTCAAATATGTTTCGCTAGTACTGTATAGGTATGCATATATGAATGTACTGCTATCCTGGAATACCACAGTAATTGAGTTAATATTGAATACAAGTGTGCACAGTTACAAAATGTTTTCAAACTCGTATAACGTCCCATACGAGTGAAAAAGTGGTGTTTTCGCCTATATGAAATTTGAAAGCGACCATATTCAGTACTGGAATGATAACCATCGGAACTTTCACCTGCCCGCGTTCTGTATGATGGCTCTCTAGTGGTTTTTAGTTTACTTGAACACTGAAGCGTGACGTGAAAAGCATAGAGTTGACTTGCTTCAATTTTTATATTCAGTGGTCGGTTGGATGCAGAGTGTACTTTCGTTCGTCCAGGGTAAAAAATGTCCCATTATTCGTATCAGCAAGAATTAGACTTCAATGAGGCCAGAGCTGATTTAGACAGTGTTCTGCAGAACATTGTCGAAAAAGTTAATGCTGGAGAAAGTTTATCTCCGTCAAATGACCTCTATAAAAGTCACGAAGCCGACACCGACGAGTTTTCAGGCTCGCAGACTGACAGGAGCAAGAATTTTTCGTACGATGCCGCCGAAAGTCCGAGGAAGTCGAATTCGAAATCGTCTAGGAAACGGCGGAAGAAAGATGATGCGAAAGAAGAAAAACACAAGCCTAACTCTTGTGTGATGAGGTTGTTTGATCGTAGTGTGGACTTATCCCAGTTTACAGAAGATTCTCCTCTCTATCCCATATGTCGTGCGTGGATGGGCAATGATCCTTACAACAAAAAGCATGAAGATGCGCTTTCCAGCTTAGACGAGAATGAAGATACAACAGATGAAGAAGTTGCACAATATATAACATCTTTGCCTCCTCCAAACAAACGGTGGAACAACTTTCTTGCCGATGGTACATATCGAAGCCCACGAGTGCCTTCCCCCATACCTCAGCCAGAAGACAAACTGGACAATTATATTCAAAATAAAAAAATGCCTCCTCCATCTGAAACTCTACTCTTAAATCATTTGCAACACTGGAAAGCAACACGAGGGAAATGGTTAGCAAAATCTATGGAGAACGAAGCACGATATGAAGATGGCATGAAAATATTGAAGGATTTGGCAAGCCGCCATCTTTTCACAAGCTTACCTTCTTGATTCAATAGGATTGTGCTGCTTTATCATAATACACTGACCTGGTCAGGAATATTTTGAATGTAGAAAGCTGAAACTTTTCAGAAGCTTCGATTAATATGTTAGATATGTTCTGTGAAGTCTGGGATTTCCTTATCTTCATGTAAAACTTGAGAGGCTCCTCGAAGGCCTTTTTGGGAGTTCATAACGTCTTCCTACAGATCATTTTTTCATACTTGATAATATTGATACATAGATATTTTCCACAGAATAAATTCCCCAATTTTGAGCATCTCTATCGTTGGAAAACTGAAATTTGCTCCAGTGAATAGCTGAATACCATCCTGTTTTTGTTTCTAATTCCACTTGTATTGAAACTAATTTCAAGTAATCAACAACATCTCTTTATTACTCTATTAGTAATCAGTTAAATCAAATGCATTGCCAAGTTTAGTGTAGTATACAGAACTGTGTTGAACTTCACTATGGCGATAGTCAGCTACCTATGACGATACTTGCAAACAGACAGTTTTATAACATACATTGATGTCATTTCACCTCAATTTCCTAAAGTTGGTTTGCAGCCTTTTATTCATGGATATCAAGTACGGATTTAAGATCTTTAAGCAAAAAACTGACTAAACTAAAGAAACTATGGGTCACATTTTACTTTCCATTGAGTGTTAGATAGTGTAGCTTATATATTTTATCACATGGAATAAAAGTAAATGTTTATTCAAAATGTCAGTTCAAAAACAAACAATGTTCAGTTTTCCTCCACAACCAATCCTATAGAATTCCAGAATAACTTCTGGTTCCCATCGCATTAAGATCCTTTAACTTGATATTTCGCATATTTGTGGGCTTTCGATTGCAAATGGTTTCGCAGGTTACCGGCATGCTCAATAGTAACATTGCATGTCTTGCAATAAAACTGACCACTTGGGGTCATGGTGTTTGCAAATTCCGGTGGGAGAGAAGGCTTTGTCATATTATTATTGATGGATGTTTGTGCGACAGGTACATATTGTTTGGGGGTTTCCGCCATCATGTTTAAAGTTCCACCGCTGATAAAATTTGTAGCCTTGAAAATTTTTTTGGAAGGTTGTTGTCCAGATTCGACCATTCTAATTCTTTTAGCATGAGATTTCCCTGCATAATGCTGTTTCGCATTTTGAAAGGAAGACATTGTTACTGAACACAATCTGCAATACTTTACGGTGTTGAGCTGGTCTTCCGACGTCACCTCATTCCATGACAGGCATTCTGGAGTGTTTGTTGGCAGTTTACTCGATAACTGTTTTATTTTTTCATTGAATACGTTATGGGTCTTCTTTCCTTCATTCAAAAATTTGTTTACATTTCTTTTGTGTTGAGGGCTGGCATAATGATGATCTGCGTTGTTTATATTATACATTTCAATGCTGCAAAGTTTGCATAATTTTGGCCAAGCTTTATCACCACTACTAGTCTCTGGTTCTTGAGATGATGTGGATGCCTTTCTTTTACCAAATCCTTTTTTGTGGAGATGGTGTCCTCGTTTTTTCAAGTTACCTTCTTTTGGATTCTTCCTTGTGATTTTCTCTTGAAAAACAGAAACTTCATCTTTGCCAATGCCTACTTCTTCCAAATACGTCGATTCCCACATTTCTTTTGCTGACTTACGCTTGGGAGCTTGCTCTTTTTCAGGCTCTGGTGCCCCACCAATAGGCTGTGAGTTGCTTACATCAGATGTTGAAGCACTACCTCCAAAAGATGAATCCATATTAGTGTGAGAAGGAGTAGTTTCTCCCTGTGACATATAAGGTTTCAGCCACTTTTCCCCTGCCTTTTCAACATGCTGATTTATCCAGTTTGTTGACCAGTTGGTAGCAGTTTGCGAGTTTTGCGGCGTTTGATAGGGCATTCCAGATGACTGATTCCAGTTGTACTGAAAGCCGTAAGGATATGGCGAGGTTTGATTCATCCACGCGTGATTATTGTACATTTTTTTACTTTATCATGAACCACACTATCTGGATGATAATGGGACTGTACGATTGATTAATTAACGTATTAAATCCTAATAGTCCAAATACTCTGATCGTTGTGAGTTTTAGCTTCACCAGCAACTGTAAGTCAGCAGGTCAAAGCGTCAAGAAAGAATTACTAAGCAATTATTACTGCGGTATATATCCGTAGAAGATCTCGCGCTAAGAATTTAGGAAACAGGTAATTCCTGTTGAAGAACTGTACCTTAAAAAGGAGGAATTAACATGTTTCTGTATATTAAAATTCAGTTGTGCATTGTGTATTGATAAATTTATCTATGTTTGTTGTAGTCGTCGTTCAGTCTTGTCCCCCAGCTAGCGTTTTCTCAACTGGTTTTGTCGCGATTCATGTAGTTGATGATCGATCTGTCATTGAAATGTCTATGAACCATATACATTTATATAGTGCAGAAAAGGCTGTGGACGATGAATCACTGAAGTATTGAGCGTCTTTAATGTAGCTTAGTATGTGGAAAGGGTTATCACTAGGTGGTAGTAAAGAGTTCGTTGTCATGGTAGCAGTCGACGTTCTTTTCTGGCTGATGGGATTCTGTGTAACTGCAGGTAGATTACATACATGAAGAGTTGGGGAAATATATCAATGAGTAAAATTTCAAAGAAAGGTCCAGATATAACTAGGATTGAGGACAGCTCGTCAGAAGGTTAAATACGATTAAAAAAAATTGTAATTGGGTTACTAACTAACTAATATGAACTTTGCAATAAAATACAGTCACTTTAGCTACAGTGTAGATTAATTCTAACACAGAGGATGTTAAATGAAGCCCCTGCAAATCCATAAAAAGTGTTATGCTGCTAGCTTAGACTTAAAAGCATCTTGTACAGTTATTACTGATATCCATTCAGTCTTTTGATTACCACAGTAAAAATACTATGTTAATAGCAATAGTATAGATCCCCTATTACTATCATCATGTTTTATGAAGGTAAATTATTTTCTCGTTAGATTAAATTTATTGGAAAGAAATTATTAAACGTTAAACTTCTGTTTTAACACTTAGATGAAAATCCCGCAAGAAAAGCTGTTTCCTTTGGTACTACTCTGAATCGGGGGATTTTCCCACACGTTTGCGCTCCAGATCGTACCGGAAATGAACTATCCCCACTAAGAGGGGCTCCACATAGGGGACCAGGTTGCTATAATAATGCTGAGGTAAGTGCAGACTTCGGAACATACTAATGATTTCTCGTGGAATCAATTATTTGCCAATCACCTAAATCCTAACGAAATATTGCTAAAATGAATCGCGCATATGCTATACTAGCAGAATACCTGGCGCTGCGCAGACTGGAACATAGAAATAAATGTCTCAGGAAACAGCAGCATTCAGCCCGATGAAAACCACTACTCCTTAACCCCTGTGTCGGTTTTCTACCTGAGTGGCCTCATCCTACTCCTAAACGATTTAAATATTTAGATGGGATTTCATGATATGCATTTTATATATACACACCTACCGAAACATTTATAAGATAGAAGTATGAGTATATTTTCTCACTTTCAGGTGAGTAGCTTCACATACAATCTAGATAAATGGATATGCAGTCGTAGAGGCTACTCATGCGGCGCTAGGACAGACCCGAGGTTTCGGAAGGTAAATTGGATGTCATAGATTATTATTTTAATATTGCCTTGTTAATTTTTTTGCACATTATAGATTCATCAGCTTGTATCACCCAGCCCTACTTTATATCAAACGAAGTGGACTGAGCCTAAAATCAGCCCTCCTGCTTATAAGCCATTTCAAACGTCTGCAATGAGATTCAAACAACTCACAGTTGATCCTATGATAACACCTGGGTTAGTGGTAAAAATGGTATACGTCTCGTATTTTTCGTTTTGATTGTATACCATCAAGAGGCTTATTGTTGAAATGTTAGGTATAAGTATGAGAAGATATATATATATAAATATAATGTCTTTAAATGAATGAAGTATCGGGAAACTAGCATCAATCGCCTTGACAAAGGTGATTCACCGCCCTCCTTCATGTTACTTACCCCCATTTGCCTCAACAACTGTTATTATTAGACCAGGTATATACGAACATGACGTGCCAAGAAATCGTCAAGTAGAGTGGCCAAAGCAGTTTGGTGCACCGATCAAACCAATTCAGCCAGATTCGATTAGGAAAACTTTGAAAACAGAGGTACAGCGCTTTTCGAATGAATTTCGTAATGTTATCTTGCAAAGATTGCAATTTAAAACCGTGCTTGCTTTTCAGCTTCTTAGTGACAAAGAATTTAGGAAATACCGCAACAGAGTTGCCTATTTCAGAATGTATTTCGATTGAAACCATCCTATGTGTTGCAGTAATGCAAATTTACTGATTATGCTTCCTGTATCCCTATGCACCTTTAGAATTAGCAGTGTTTAATGAACATACTCGTGTGTGATGAATTTTTTATATGCATAGTTCCGTGATCGTTGAATTTAGCCATATCTCCATGTTTTTTCTTAGACTTTAACCACGTGTTTTTAGCATACATACAACATGATAGATTATTGTTGTACTGTATCGCCAGCTGCAATAAAGTACACTTAGTTGTTCGCTTCCTCTTGTTTGATGTGACCTGTCCCCTCAGAAAAACTACTACGGCTATTTGCTACTGCTCTGTACGTTATCAAGAAGGCAGAAAATGTAACGTTAAATCTCTGTATTTCGGTATATGTTATTGAAATCGACAATATGATGATGATGATGATTAAAGTGAGTAATATATACCGCAACGTGGAAGTGTCAACCTCCGTACAAACTATAGTAGAGTACTAAGTACTCGATGCCATATATTCATATGCTGATACTTTGGTAGCCACGGTCGGACGATTGGTACCACAGCCAACTCCTTGTGAAATTATTCCTGCCACGTACCAATCACAGCTGTTTCTACGTTGACACATCACAGCACCGCCTTGATCACCCTACGTTTCAAAGAAAGAAATTATTAGTGTTTTGAAGTCGAGTTTGATTGATAAGGAGGGCTGGAGAATGAGAAACAGCGGTACATGTCAAAATCAATTCGGGACAAGACCTATTCAATTTAATCAAAAATTGACTGAATGGTCACGTTTACATCAGCCATCTAGAATCTCTTTGTTGTACCTACATGGGGCACCTAGTATCTGGTCAGCTATTTGACCCCGGTCGTCCTAGTGACCTAATTTTACTACAGCTGGGATGAAGTACTTGAATGAACTCACGAAACACGCGTCTTTGTCCGATTCCATATTTCCGATACAAAGCATCTTCTCGTGAGACATCTTGAAACCCAATTCAGAGTATGCTGTTTCGCACATCTCATACGGAAGAATTTGTACAGATGCTTCATGGAGATCGGTTGTACAGCTAAGTGGATCTTCAGAGTCTGTTTTAAAATAAAGAATAAATTTGAATTGCTGTTTGAAAATATGTCCTATTGCTAAGTATGAATGAAATGCAATTCCTTACTTCTTCCCCAGCCGGCAATGTAGCATCTGCTACTGGGCAATGGATTTTCAGCCTCCGGGAGGCAAATCGGTGCGATATTATTTGACAACACCAGAGTGCTTTCGAACTACCAAGGTAATCATATTTTTAAAATACTGTATATTGTTATTAGTGGAATATAATACTGTCATGTGATATACTTAATATTTCTTACCTCAAGCATAGCGATATCTCCAATCAAAGGATCGTGCAACACGGGAATTAGAGCACTGGTAAGCCTAACAGTAACTTGAGATGCGGTTGAAGTCAACGAATAAGTCCCGAACTTCACTCTCATGTCAGCTAATGTAACGTTCCTAAATATACCACCACATTGGTTAATTTTGTTTTAAGTAGGATCTGTTGAGTTTTAGGATATTTATATAATTCAATATAATAATAGGAAACCATGGATCTTAAGTACAATTTGCAAGAAACACTTTTTCCACAATAAGGTTCTTTTCGTCATTTTGATATCCTTGCATGACGTATTGTATAAAAACATCCACGGGTTTATATTTATGGAATAATTACATTGACTTACTTTACACATAAAGCTGATGTGAAGGCGTGACTGTTATTAAAAAGAACTGCACCACAGATTTTGTCCGGAGTTGGATGGAAAATTCCCTGTGATTAAATAATACGGATTAAATTCTGCATTTGTATTCTGTAAATTGGTTATACAGCGCATAGACCGTCGCTTTACGGAGTTGGTATTTTCCTAGCTATTACTAGTGCAAATGAAAGGAAAGGTATAAAACAAATAAACGGAATATGTCTCATTATGATTATGAATTAATATCTTCGGCAGTTAGATTTTGAAAAGCTTAATATTTGAAAGCATTGTTTATGAAGGAATAAAGGCTCTAGGGGTGCTTCAGTTTCTCAGTAACGAAGTAATTGACAGAAAAGTTAGGACAATATTTGTTGTTTGTATATTTTCTTTTTCAGCTGTTTTGTATAGAGTTGAGTGATTGGCGAATAATTGCTTCCGCGAGATAGCGATATGGGTCAGTATTTCAGAACACCAGTATGTTCCGCGGACTATGACGACATCACGCTTATATTTGTTGTTTGTATATTTTCTTTTTCAGCTGTTTTGTATAGAGTTGAGTGATTGGCGAATAATTGCTTCCGCGAGATAGCGATATGGGTCAGTATTTCAGTATTTTGCACAATCCTTGATTACTAGGCTACGTTGTAATTATGTATCTTGCTGTGACCTAGTTCTCGGGGATCCTGTACGTGCTTAATAACAGGCAAGTATAATGATCACCTTCTTTAATGACAGCCATTTTAAACTAAGCGTGAGTATTATATAATAATTATATTTAAACATACGATCCAAGGCCAGTGAAAGGAAGAGGTGATAGCTGTTCCATCGACTACTCTTTTTCTTCTTCGTCTCTGAAAAAAGTAAATGAGTTTTAGTGAGAATGCGCTTTTTTCTATTTACGCTCTTCCTTTATACGCGTTCTTTTTGCTAAAGTTGTTTGAGAGCAACACGAGGAAGGATTGTTGTTTTAAATTATGCTATGTAATAGCTAGGTTACGTGTAGTGGTATTGGCTGCACAGGAATTTAATTTTGCTGAATATTCCAAGTCTAGGTAAGTCATTCATTACATAGCTGTATAAATTACCTTAAATATACTTAATACAATGGTATGGGACGTTTCGTGGAAAACATATTAGTTGTTGCCGTTGATAGGCTTGTCGTACTATTCCTAGAAATATCTTACATTGATTGGTGGATTCTTTCCACATGTTGAAGTGACGTCAAGGTTGCAGCATGAGTCGAAACTGCCATATCGAAGTAATTGTGTACCAGCAGAGCAAGTTTCTGTAAAAGTCATACAGAGTGTAGTCGAACGATATCATATACTTAGTCTAACGTTCATTGATCGTATTGTAATAACTAAAAGGTAGCTTACCATTTGGACAAGACAAGGTATTGCAAGCGCTGTATGTTTTCCTACAACGCAACAGTTTAGTTGGGTCATTGCAGTCGTCTGCCATTTTGAACTGTATCCCCCCACCGCAAGATAGAGAACAAGGTGATAGGTGCATGAGACCAGTCACTAAAATAAATATACAAAACAGTCGGTTGTTAATTTCATTCATCTTATGGTATATTTCCCCTTTGATTAGGTGATGTTTTGTACTCATATGGATGCCCTGATAATTTCTTTCGGTTTTTACCTCCTTGATTGTTAATAATCGCACACTTTGGTCGAGTCACACCATCACATTTGTCACACCACGCGCATCCCTTCTGGTAACAAGAATTCGGAGTAGGTTCGCTTTCGTAATGGCAGTCCGTAAGGTTTGTGCAGTCACAGGAATCACAAGATACACTGGCGGCTGTTCAAAAAATGTAATATGATGTAAATTATTGACTATAGTTCAGTGTATTATTATGTACTGGTACATACCAGGCATTTCTATGCATTTTGGTCCAGTGATGTCTCCGCACCAAATACAGTTATTAAGATGACATTCTGCTTCTGTAGTATTGGTCTGATTCACTGCATTACATGGCAACGAGCCGTTTTCATAGCAAATCGGATTATAAGGCCCTGAAATGAAAGAGTTTGCCTTGTTATATGCTTCTGGAATACGACTTTGTGGCTATGGTAAACCTCCGTTAATCATCGACGACGGGTGAACAATGAATAATATGTATACAATAGTATACGTGGAAAATTGTGAACAAAAATTTATACTTGCACATATCAGTAAAATTTGTACTTACGTTTGATGCACGAGGTTGCATTTCTATCTAATAACGGACAGAAATTGCAACCTCGGTTCGAACAGTCTTGCGCATTGTAATCTACATTTTCTGAGCAGGGAATGCGGATCACTCGACTGCATTCTGTCCAAGCATAATAAATTATGTTAGAACACTACATATTAAACAAAATAAGCCAAAATAAAACTAGGAACTATTTACAAGTATGAATGCACTATCTGCAGTAGTACAATATAGTAGCTATGAGGCACCTGATACAGATTGAGGTACCCGCCTATCCTAAGAGTGTCGAAGAATCGGCGATATACCGAATATTTCCTCTTGAACTCTGACTATAAACTTTTATTTTCATATTTACCAGGTTGCGGAGAGTAAGCGAATATACATTGAGGACTAGCGCCATCAGTACACCAAGTGCATCCTTCTGCGAGGCATTCTGCCTGTGTGGAATTCCCAGGTAAGCAAGAAAATCGAGTTGGACATGAGCAATTATAACAATTCATATCTGTAAAAGTCGAAAGTATAGTTGTGATGTTTTAGTTCGATTGCAGTTCAAAATTATAGTCAATGAATTCCACACCACACTCCCCTGTTTTGCTGACAGTGTAATTTACTGGTAAAAGGTAGAGGTGGATTGTTTGATAGAAAACATTCTCTTCTCGCTGGTTGGGCTGAGAAGATGATATGCAAACGAGTAAATTAAATGTCGTACGCCCATCAACGCCTTGAACCAGTACTTACGTTTTATGCAAGGCGATTCATTGCTGTTACTGTGTGGAGGGCACCAAAGACCAGGCGAGTTTTCACATTCGCTTACTGTTGCCACGTTATTCACAGTAACTGGGTCTCTGATCGCGACCAAGCAGTCCACATGACCTGTGTGGTAAGAAATGAGCATTGTCATACAGCCATATATGAATGATTTTGCTACATTATGTTATTATCCCGGGGTGACAACGTAAAAATAAAACTGTAATGTGCCCCTGTGATAATCCCCTAATATTGAAAAANCGTTTTCATAGCAAATCGGATTATAAGGCCCTGAAATGAAAGAGTTTGCCTTGTTATATGCTTCTGGAATACGACTTTGTGGCTATGGTAAACCTCCGTTAATCATCGACGACGGGTGAACAATGAATAATATGTATACAATAGTATACGTGGAAAATTGTGAACAAAAATTTATACTTGCACATATCAGTAAAATTTGTACTTACGTTTGATGCACGAGGTTGCATTTCTATCTAATAACGGACAGAAATTGCAACCTCGGTTCGAACAGTCTTGCGCATTGTAATCTACATTTTCTGAGCAGGGAATGCGGATCACTCGACTGCATTCTGTCCAAGCATAATAAATTATGTTAGAACACTACATATTAAACAAAATAAGCCAAAATAAAACTAGGAACTATTTACAAGTATGAATGCACTATCTGCAGTAGTACAATATAGTAGCTATGAGGCACCTGATACAGATTGAGGTACCCGCCTATCCTAAGAGTGTCGAAGAATCGGCGATATACCGAATATTTCCTCTTGAACTCTGACTATAAACTTTTATTTTCATATTTACCAGGTTGCGGAGAGTAAGCGAATATACATTGAGGACTAGCGCCATCAGTACACCAAGTGCATCCTTCTGCGAGGCATTCTGCCTGTGTGGAATTCCCAGGTAAGCAAGAAAATCGAGTTGGACATGAGCAATTATAACAATTCATATCTGTAAAAGTCGAAAGTATAGTTGTGATGTTTTAGTTCGATTGCAGTTCAAAATTATAGTCAATGAATTTGACTTACCTGGGATTTCAATACATTTGTCAGTCGCTTTGTTTCCACACCACACTCCCCTGTTTTGCTGACAGTGTAATTTACTGGTAAAAGGTAGAGGTGGATTGTTTGATAGAAAACATTCTCTTCTCGCTGGTTGGGCTGAGAAGATGATATGCAAACGAGTAAATTAAATGTCGTACGCCCATCAACGCCTTGAACCAGTACTTACGTTTTATGCAAGGCGATTCATTGCTGTTACTGTGTGGAGGGCACCAAAGACCAGGCGAGTTTTCACATTCGCTTACTGTTGCCACGTTATTCACAGTAACTGGGTCTCTGATCGCGACCAAGCAGTCCACATGACCTGTGTGGTAAGAAATGAGCATTGTCATACAGCCATATATGAATGATTTTGCTACATTATGTTATTATCCCGGGGTGACAACGTAAAAATAAAACTGTAATGTGCCCCTGTGATAATCCCCTAATATTGAAAAATAAAACTTACGGAATTGACAGACTGGTACTCCTGGTGAAACTGCGGGGCAATATTTCCCGGAAATATTTTTGCACAAGTCTTTGTCGATAACACCACTGAACCCGATTAGAGACTCAGCTGCGTTTATTGCATTCCCATTGTCGACACATCCTGTCGTCGACAATTTATGCAATATAAGAGAAAGTTTATTCGTTGAACTTTCCGGATTCGGAAGATTACACTAATCGCAACTAACCGTCAATACAACTCGGAGCCGACTCCCTGGGGCACCAGACACACCCTGAAAAACTTTGACACGAATCTATATTTTGAGCGTCCGAACATTGGTATCTTGGTATGACGTTACACAGAGATGGGCTTCCTGAAAAACAGTTTGGGTTATAATCTGTCGTCTAGTCCAATGCTTAAAAACGAAAGCGATATCGCCCCGTGCTAGATTGATACTGCTACATAGTGCTCCGCAGTTTGGTTAATAATTTTCAAATATTGTTACTCCGGATTATTCTATATTATTCAGAATGTGTTTAAACCAGATTGTTAATATGTGAAAATTCAGCATCGAAGGGGAGGGAACTAAAAAGATTGGTAACCACTGGGTTGAAATATTATTACTATTTTTTATTGGTAGCGGGACCTCAAATAGTATTATACTCACGATTGATACAACTAGGATGTTTGTTATTTGACGTGCAACATTGAAAATCACAACCAGCACCCACGCAACTATCATAAGTTGTCCCATCATCGCTGGCTACGTAACATTTATCGACAAGGTTAGTTGAATTGCCTGCGAAAGTGAAAAGAGTTAGTTTATTCAACGTATATTAAGATAAAAGTAGAAAAAAAACCTTCCAGTTAGTACTAAGCACGGCTGCGGTATATAAGGTACCACCTTAGTGTGGTATGCAAATATCATTTCTGGATTGGGATTAAATATATTCAATCATCATTTTCTGAACTTCACGATAGATGTATGCACTGTAAGTTAACATGTATCGAGTGTACTGAAATCCTGAGATTCAAACGTACAGAACAAAACGCAAATGACGAATATTAGTTCCACTTACATAGAGTAGCTGAAGTACTGCCAACACAAAGTCCAATAAGCAGCAACAATGCCAGATTGCCAAACAGCGACATCCTTCAAGATAAAATAAATATAATCTGACCAAAATGTAGACCGGGTATATCGCGGTAAATTATTTATTATAAGTCCTAAATCTCGATTGTGTCTTTATATACATTTGTGTTTTACAAACTATTTCCTGCTCATCATTTGTTGTCCCAATTTGTGTTCAAACAGGTACAAGCGGAAAGTCGGTTAATGAATATACGGAACAACAGACAGTGTACAGAATTCCCTTCCGGTACATACATTAAGCAGGTGCGTTTGACTTACTATTTTATCAGTAAACAGAATGAGCTATTAGTCAGGCGTTCTGAATTTAACGGATGTGGTGTTGATGGAGGTTTAGTCTAATTCCTTAAAAATGGTCATAGAAGGAGACATCAGCAAAGCACGTTTGTTTATTAATGAAACATTTACGTTAATGCCTATATCAACGAAATAAATGATAGAGGTGTTATTTCTGTCAGTAAATATGCAGTCTCACCAGTGGGGGGGACCTACATTTTGTGTCCCTAAGAGCTTGAGCTGTTACGAAATCCCATTGCAATCAGTAACGAGGTCCGGGTCGCCACCATTATCTAACAAACTGGCTACTAGCCAATCAGATTGTGAGTTGCGGAGCCCATAGCATATTTTGCTTTTTTCAAATACTGTATATCCGTGTATATAGCTAGTACCTGACTGGCTGGCTGGTTGGCTATCTCATCTAATTCCTACAGTTTTAAGGCGAGGATCAAAAATTAATATTCGAAACTTGGTTATGAGCTATTTGTATCGATATTTTCGACTATAATGAAGTTTTCGTAGCACTTTAATATATTTTATTAGTCAACCCACAAAAACTTGTAATTTTTACTGCTGAAGCATGGTATTCAATAATTTTTACAATGGAATGAATTCCGGTTAAAAAAAACTTGAATTCCGATTTAAAGTAATAATACAGATCCTTTAAGCGAGTGATAAAAAGGGATGTCTTCTTAAACTATCTAAAAGTGGGATATATGTAAAAGTTATATAGCGTATTAGAAAAGGTATAGTCTCAATAACTGTTTATATTCGATATGATGAACTGACAAACGTGAGCCCTTTATCCAAATTCGCATTTGATAATTGAATCATAAAAACCAATCATTGGATGCAATTACTATGAGATACTTATGATCGGGGAAACATGGAAGTTATTTCACACAGGTTATTTTGATACACATTACTGAGCACACATTTCAACTACTGTTTCGGATGACGAAAAGGTATCAGTGAAGAAGTTTTCGAAGGCAGATACTTTTGTAGCCACTGTTTGGCGTCTCGATCCACAGCCAATTCCCTGAGAAATAATTCCAGCCACATACCAGTCGCAGTTGGCACATCGTTGACACATAACAGCACCACCTTGATCACCCTGTGTGTTAAGACAGTTTATTTTAAGTCCATACTTTGTATTTTATCCTATAGTATGTAATTTTCAATTCGAAATTATATTAACAGTTAGCTTTTACTTAATGTGTTTAAATCTAGTTAAAAGGTGGCCATTTGCAGAGTTGTAATCAAGTCTACGAGCGCCGTAAAGTACTGTACAAGTTCATAAAAGCTATGCAATTTTGTTTACAGTAATGTGATTTTCTAATTAGTTTTCTGATCATCGAAGTCATTTGGAATACCTTGTAGGGAAATGTTCGCTGTTCTGGTTTATTATTCTATTAATGGCGGTTGAGGGTGTCTAGTAACTATTTTCAAATACCGATAGAACATTATAAAGAAAAAGAATTTAGGCTTAATTTCCATTTTGCATGGAATGAAGACGTCCCACAATAATTCCAGAGTTATCTCCAAAAAATACGACTATTCTGATGAAATACTTACGTAGCAAGCACCCTTTTCATTTCTGTTTCCCACGCACAACATGGAGTCACGAGACATTTTGAGCCCAAGTTTGGAGTAAGCATTTTCACACATGTAGTAGGGAAGAATTTTCACGGGTAGTTCGTGCAAGTTTCGTGTACAGCTAAAAGGATTTGTGGCGTTATCTAAAAGAAAGAAATACCAAATTAGGAGTTCGTGAATTACATATTCAGGTTATTGGGGATTCAAATGTATTTAATGTTGGAATAAAACCAAACTTACCTCTACCCCATCCAGCAATGTAACACGTGTCGCAGGGTCGCGGATTTTCATTCTCTGGCAGGCAGATTATATCGATGTCAGGACTCATAATGTTCATGGAACTATTCAGCTATACGTAATATAAAAATACGTAAAGTGTACGATAATCATACAAATGTATCGTTGTTCAGTTTTGAGTTGAATCTTGTGTACTACATCTCACAAAATACCATGTTACTAGACACAATTACAATAAAGGTGGTCATGGATGTTTTATACTCTCAATACAGTCAACGATTGTGGGAAATTCTGCCATTCTTGTATGTTGCTCTTAATGAAAAATTAATCAGTAAATAAATTTGAAGATGAACCTTTATAAGCGATATATCACTTCGTAGAGGGTAGTAGTCGGGAGGAAATATGTAGGCGGAGACGCCTACAGCTACATGGGTAAGCATGGGACTAGCAGAATATGTTCCGAATCGAATCGTCATACCAGACATCGGGAGTCCTCTGCAGATAAATTTCTATAATTAGTTTCCTGCTTCTTCTGTAATTATCTATAATATAGATACCGCGGAGGGCAGTTTTTGTCGAAGGCTCACCGTATTTAAATCAATCTCTTACAATTTGGTGAAGAGCTTGCAGTGCCTATAGACTCTAATGCAAAACTAAATCCACTCCACACCTATGCAATCTCCACCTTTCGAAAACTTTATTATGAACAATTTATGTGGTAGCCGGGCTTATGTGAAGGACGAAAACAGGCGAACTATGTACCATACAGTAAATGAAAATAAATCTTGTGGATCAAATTGTTCTCTTGTGATAGAGAGTAGTAGTAAAGTAATCATTCTTGGATAATCGAAGTTATATAATAGCTAAACTTCCGTAAGGTTTTTGAGTGTCATTCAATCTCGCAGATTCAAGAAACCTAACAATGACATTAAATAAGGTCTAGCCGTATATATTCATGTATACAAAGTGTTGTATATGATACGTACTTGACACAAAATGCAGCAGTTAGAGCAAAGCTCTCGTTGACAAGCACAGCAGTACATATTTTGCCCGGTTTTGGCACAAATATTCCCTGAAAAAATGTATACAGGAATGATTCAGTAGAAATGCATTAGCTGACTGTGGGAAGGTAACGTAGTTACTATTATTGCATTACTGCATTACAGTTTCTGACGTTCTTACTTGTAAGACTCTCTTGTTTACAGATATTTCGAATTTTTCAATACATACAGTAAATCAATTCTCTCTTAGGTAATGTTCAATGTGCCTTTCAATTTTAAAATGTGATATTTATAAGCCATCTGATTGAAATTCGTTATATCATGAAAAAACAACGAAATATACAGCATTACCGCAATAAAGTATTGTTCGCTACAGCTAATGTGATTAAATATATAAATATTTCCCTTCGAACACTTACGAGCCATGGCCAATGTGAACTACTGATAACTGGTGTTCCACCAACAACTCTCTTACGACGTCCCTAAAAAAACAACAAATAAAGATATGGAATGCAATTGCTATTTCTTCGTTAATGAATCTCAAGCTTGATATCCAAATAGGTTCTTACGACCATTGGTGGTAGTCTACCACACGTGGAAGAAGGATTAGTAGTACAACATGAATCCAGCCTTTTGTATCGGGGCTGCATAGTCACAGAGCAAGTAGCTGTAAAAAAACATATTTTTTCAATATATGATCTCTTAATAGAGATCTGAAATAATTTGTCAGTTAGAAATTGCGCTGGAACAAACGTTATTTCAGTAAACCATATCAATAATTGATATAGTTCATATACCACGATTGACCAACGCAAGTACGCATAATATGGGTTGGGTAACATTCAAATAATATCTAAACCTATTTATAACCTGATCGATGCAATGGAACTTAGTCGTTGAGTAAGGAGTCCCAGTATTATAATATCTTTGCTGAGATGAATAGCGGAACTATTTTACTGTATTGAATTATTAAATTAACGGATAATTTAAGGAATTACCATTTGGGCAGGGTTCGTCGTTACATGATCTATATTCCCTTGAACATTTTTGAGGTTCCTGCTCACAGTTATTTCCGACAAGTTTGAATTGCAATCCTCCGCCACAGGAGCAAGTGCACGGTGAATAGTAGGTGGAATTGGCTAAAAGTAAATTGAAAGCAGTCAAAGGAAATCGAATACGCAGCTTAAGCATTGGTTCTAAGGGCTTAATCATTTAAGGCAAATACAATGGAGTGCAGAATTAAGTTAGTTCAGAAATTCTTTCATATTGTTCGACGTATCTGGAAACCTTGAGTCTGTCTACGCACCGTCCTGGTGTAACTGAGGATTTCCTTCAGCGGTACACTCATCTTGGCTCCGCTCTTCCGGTGTTCAGTTATTGCAGTGTGTGTTGCAATAATTATATAACTGCGAGATAGCTTCTTGTTATAAATAGTGAAGTGACTTTTGTATTCTTATATACTGTATATTGGGTAATAAAGTTAATAAAGTTTTGCTTTTTAAATAGTTTGCTAACGCTAGGAACTTTCCATAGTCATATTCTCGAGTTAAATTGATTTCTTACCTCCTTGATTATTTATGATTGCGCACATAGGTTTTGTAACTCCGTCGCATTTATCACACCAGGCACATCCTTTCCTGTAGCACGAATTTGGAGTGGGATAACTATCGTAGTGACAGTTGGTACGATTTTTACAGTCGCAAGAGTCACAAGGCGCCCGTGGATTAACTGTCATCACGAAGAGTAAAAAATAAGAATCGAATTTAAAATGGTCATTGTTTGCTGTATAAATACTGTGTACAGTGTTCCCAGTATATTTAAATAAGCGACATTTACCTATACATTTTGGCGAACCAGCGGCTACATCGCCGCACCAAACGCATCCCTTGTTATTGCACTCCGTCTCGGTAGCAGCGGTACATGGTGTAGCACTTTGATAGCACGCCGGATTGAAGGGCACTAACAACAGAAAGACGCATGTAGCTTTGATTTGTAAAGTATTTTTGTTGAAATACTAACGTACTTACTACACTACCGGTTAGACCAGACCTGGGCATAGCACGGCCCGCAGGCCACATACGACCCTTTGGCTGACGTTGACCCCCGTGAGGTCAGATAGAAATTAGAAAATGAATGTTCTGTAGCATCCGGCATTGTTTTTTGCAAATGTGATTGAATTAATGACATTCTTGTAAGGCAATCTCACTTTTTCATTGTTTAATGGTCATAACATTGCAGTGCGGTATTAAATTACATAAGATGATTGCCGACGTATACATAAGTAGATAGCTTGGGTGTACGAGTATCTAAAATAATGAGACTGAACAAACCCTTGTTTTTACTTACTTCTGAGGCATCGTATCCCTTGTTGGGTCGGGTCTGCAAATGGACAATAGTCACATTTTCTCATAGCGCATTCTGCTGACGAGTAATCGACGTTACCGGGTCCGCAAGGTATTCGGGTTCCTCGCGTACAAGCTGTACAAAAACAAATCAATGTGATTTCTAATCATGGAAATATAAATATAATTTAGATGAAAAGGCACCAAGGGGTCGGGCAACCGTGAATATGTAATCAATTGCGAGTACGTAGAAAATATCTTACATTGGATACAAACATGAATTGCCTAATTATATGGTGGATTCGGCATTCATTATATTGATTTACCATGTGGTAATGAATTACTAATATAACTGGTACTTGTATTTTCTACTATAAACGAAGAATTGATAGAAATTCAACTAAATGACAAAAGAACTGCATTAACCGGAAAAACTACAGTATAGCGTGTGAATTCAATTTTGATAAATTATAAGAGATTCATCGATTGGATGGTAAATGTATTCTTACAATTCGCGTTTGCTTTGGCATTTGCATCGATATAGTGCATATTATGCTGAATAAATCCCTGCAGATACAGAACGCTACAATCATTGCATTCTAATATCATCAACCTAATGAAAAGAATCTCCCCCTAAGCAGATTCATTACACAATCTACTTCCTTCCTCTTCGCACTGTTATTATTTTGTAAGAAGGTACGGTATTTCATCATTGTTTCCGCGCGCGATTCATTAAGCAATGAGCAAACTTTGTTTATCGGTAGCAGACGACATCTGTTACATAATAGCAATATATTATATCAACTTACTAGCTGCTGATGTGAAGCCTAATATGCACTGCGGGCTTGTGGTACCCGCGGGTCCGCTAGTGCACCAAATACATCCTGCTGCTACACACTGAGCTGCGTCCACAGTGCTTCCCGCAAGGCAGGTACTGCGGTTCACGCAATTGCAGTTGTCGCATGCTGGATCTGAAGACAAGTTTTAAGCTTTACAAACTTTCTGAAATAACCACGTCGTATAGCTCAGGAGTTCTTTTTAAGTGGAGCCCTAATATCAGAAAATAGTGTTTTTTGCAAAGCCCTGGCTAAATTGAACAACAAGACCCCTTCCCTTTACTTTCAACAATTCTCTAAATTTTTTTGAAACCTTCATTTCATCAGGCCGATCATTTTGCTCATTTGTTACACTGACTTCACATTCACATCACGCAATTTTCAACTGCTTATCCGTTTCGATGGGAACAACAAGTACTGTTACTAGATTCTACTGCCTAATAGAACTTTTTAAACGGTTTAAGATATATGCTAGCTTCAAAAATGTCATCGTGTAATCACAGGGAAATACGGAAATACATCGAAAACAATTTAAACTAATTTACGGTCGGATAGAGGGATAGGGTGGGGTGAGGATCGCGATTTAATACTTCCCATTCCCGGATATTTCCGTAAATTGTATAGAATGGTGAAAATTGGTGCTCCAGTTTTCAAAACTCGAATGTTGGATGATCCGGATGAATTATTAAATACACCGATACCCCGCTTTGCGCTCGTCGTTGGTAACTCGACTCCCAAAGAGTTGAATTTTCTCACTCTTAAGCCAATATCAAATCATCCCTCGAAATAGAGTGTTGAAGGAAGCAAATGATTTCATTATGTGTTAGATTGGAAAATCGAATATGGTTTCGTTCTATAAGGATAGAGAAAATGTACTCTTCAGTATACGAAAATTATGATAATTGTTTAGTCAAATTATTGTCTCACCTGGTATTTGAATGCATTTATCGGGATTAGAACACCAAACACCTCTGTTTTGGTGACATGATACTTGGTCAGTAAAGCTAGGCAGAAGGACAGGATTTGGGGCGAAGCAGCCGACCAGAGCTTCCTGTTCTGTTGAAAAAAAAGTAAATCTAAGATGTATCAATTCTAATCGTAGCTTTTTTTATGTTGTTTCTTACTCTTAACACAGGGTCCAGCGTCGTTAGGGCGGTTGGGTCGACGTGGACACCATAATCCATCGAGTGTATTCTCACATTGAAAGACTGAATCCACTACACCAGTTGTTCTTACGTTTTCTCTACTCTCCAGTGCACACTCCGCATGGCCTGCATTTAAATGCATTCTTTGGTAAGTCTGTGAACGGACACGCTGTACGGGTTGATCTCATTTGGTCCCATTATAAATAGTCTCTATTCCCGATTATGGTAGTTAAGTAGAGCTATTATACGTCACGGGTAAACAGCGTATTTAAACCATCAAGCTTTCTATTTATATAGAATGCCCTGGATGAGATTTTGAGGGGCGCATCACCGTAAACCAGATGGAGACAGAACTACTACCGACTACTCACGATATTGACACTTCGGATATGGCCATGGGACATCAGCACAGTATTTTCCACCAACATTCATACATGACGCTTCGGTTACTACAGTAGTTCCGGGCAATGCGTCCACCGCTCGGAAATCATATAAACAACCTGTACAAATATTTATCGAAATTACTCGGCAATTAAGTATTACGGTTGGCAACTCTAAATCTTTTTCACTACAACTACCGTCATACCGTCAATGCAGGTCGGAGGATTGGTTCTCGGACACCATCCGCACGCTAAATGTTGTTCACACGTAAGTCTGTCTGTTGTTTCCATGCATTTGTGAATCGGCACGACGTTGCATCTATCCGGGTCTCCTAAACATAAAATAATCAGGATAGTAATCTAATCTCTAATCTCAAGTTTTAGCATTTTGCCACTCCTTTTTTAAACTCTGTTTTTCTGACCTATAGCGTTATTAAGTAGCCTAGACTTCTACAGTTTAGGTAATTTGGCTGAATTTGGCGCTCCCACATATGATTCAATTCATCAACTGAACTTACGGAAAACACATCTTGGTTTACTAGGATTATTTTCCGAACAAAATATAAGAACGGTACATCCTGCAGCTTCGCAGTCTCCATCGGGATAGCATTTATCCGAGGCTTTTGAGGTACCTGTTGTTGAAAACAGTGCATGATAATAATTTTACATTAGTTTTTGCATAAACTACCGAATTGCAATTTCAGTTATTTCAATTACACAAAGCCCCGAAGATTGCATCGACTTGCTGGAACCTCAGCACAATCCCGACCACAAATAGCTTGATAAGGAACATAATAATACCGAGTATTTTCACTCTTCTCTTCAGAACAATTTGATCTAAGTGAACTGGTATACGTATGCGCTCTAGGTTTTAAGTTCCTTGTTTACACCGCTCCAACAACTGCTAAAGCGTTATGTAACTATAATGTATCCGTTCATTCCTTCACTGAGGAATAATTAGTTTTATGCAACCGATTGCAAATCGTGTAACCGCGTGATTCATCCGATGTATCCATTTCCACCTCTCACCCCTAAACAGTTTGTTTTCTTTCTCGGAATCAAACACGCATCTATACTCTATAACTGTTTATTTTATCACAATCAAAAGTCTATTCACAATTTCCTCTTCCAGTCACGCCGCTTGTTTTAAATGGAGATATCAATAGGTATTTCTCCTCTTCCTGCCTTCCTCCTGGTGGTGCAAATGTATAGACTCGAGTCATCAGAGATAAGCCTGGTTTTGTCCCGGACCAATTCGGCTATCTTTGGCTGTTCGAAAACATATTTTTATTGCTGATACAATCCTATATGATTCGACTGATACACAATTCGAGCATTTTTATTATTAAATAGCGTGGGAATGCATGCAGAAATTAATTTTACTTTATAATCCATTCAAATCCTGAATTACATCCGTCTCCATCACAAACTCTATTCTGTTGAGTGATAAGTGAACTG
This sequence comes from Halocynthia roretzi, assembly GCA_013436055.1. Taxonomy (NCBI): domain Eukaryota; kingdom Metazoa; phylum Chordata; class Ascidiacea; order Stolidobranchia; family Pyuridae; genus Halocynthia; species Halocynthia roretzi. The sequence goes on from QRAM01000004.1 coordinate 773,876, forward strand.
AATATTGTGTCAAAGCAGTTGAAATCTTGGGCATAAATGTTTCTATTAGTATTATCATTCGGTGATCTAGCCGACTCAAAGACAATTCTAATTCTGCTACTAACGGCAGTTTCCTTTTGTGATTTCATGCAACAGAACGGTGGCATACGAAGAAGGAGCAAGATCAAAAACCAATTCGACATCATTAGACAGTGTACTGGATTCGACCATAGACTCGCTGGTGACAGATACATTGGATGGATCTATTTGATTTTTTTGAAGATGTCTGTGTGATAAGTTCCTCGGATATTCAATCAGGCGCCTGTAAGCTCCCGGTATGTTTATTTTTAATTCAGAGATTCGGAAATTAGTAGTCGATTCACCACAATTTCCCGTTGTTTTACAATCCTTAGAGCGTTCATCTGCTAAAATGCAGTGCTTTTGCATAATCTCCAGGTAATCTTTTTCCAGATTTGGTGGGTAACGTATCTGATTACCTGGAGTGGGCAGGACAATATCCTGTAACCGTATAAGACTACTAGCGACATCTTGCGTTGTAACAACAACAACTTTTTCCATGTCGTCGGTGTTATTGGAAGACTGCTGGTTAGATAAAATTAGGTCTCCTTCGCATACTTTACATCCGAAACGAATCAAACGTAACGTGGCCATTTGATTCCAAATCCAACTGCAGTAACTGTGGATGTAAAATAAACGCGACTGGTGTGGTAGGCTGAGAATAGCCTTTGCGTACGAGTCTTGGCCGGAAGTTCCGAAACGTCTTAGCGATTTTAAAACCGCGATTTCTCGCGTTTTTTGTAGAGGCATTAGATTGATAGCGCCTTGGACGTCTTCCGTCTCAAGGTAGTACCTTTTGGCCACTTCACCTGCCGAGGTTTCGATTTCAGAAGGTGAAGCATCACGAGGTTGAAGTAATATCTTCACAGCACGCCGAAAGTCTTTCAATAACATTGCTAATCCGATAGCTGGAGCTTCTAGTTTTACCTCATGGAGATTTCGCAAGCCATCACCAGAAATATGACGTCCAAAACGCTGAGGGCCAAATAAGTTAACGAAACCATTCTTCACAACCTCAGCTAAAGCCTTGTCAATTACAGCTTCTATGTTTTCCGTTATACTACTGCGAGATGGTAAACAGCTTACATTAGATAGAATTATCACGAATTTATTGCCATTGAGCTCGCCCAATCGTATATGACGCGGAACAGCTTGAGCATCCGATATTTTTAGGTTTTTAGGTAAAGTTTTTCCAAGCTCCTGTACCTTTATTGGTGAAATACTTGCAACAGTAAGGGTTTGCACCGTAATTGCTCTCTTATCCTTAGTTCCAGCAAAGTGAAACATGTGAGGCCGCAAAAAGAAATGCCTTGACAATTGCTCTATAGCTGCTTGCGTTTCAGTGTTGCATTTCCAAAGTTTGAAGGAAGTAAAGCAAGAAGACTGATGATCAACCTTGCGTGCTGGATGACTCTTTCTTCTTATAGCAATGACAGAGCTACCTTTCTCATCCTTTGACAGCATAGTTTTTGTCTCGAAACATTTCCCCCAATACTTATTAATCATATGATGTGTCTGGCGTCTGTGCTCTTTCGAATCACAATTTTTAATCGTGAATGTTTTACTATGATCGAACAAGGTTTCGATCATTGCGTATCTTATCAAGTTATTCACTAGACCCATGTCCAAATGACTTGAAAAGTCTTTGTGAATATCGCACAGTTGAACCGTAATAAATGCTGTTCCAGGATTAGTTATAGTTTTCAACTGGGGAAATACATACCTCACACACATGTGAATAACCGTCCGCAAAGATTTATCGGTGAATTCACCGAGAGGGAATGACCCTGTTGCTCCCAGATCACTATTCGCTATACTCTGTGGTACATCAATTTTAGCCACACTTTCCAGTGTTTTGACCATGGATACATCCAGAATACTTTGAAGCTTTTCACGACACCACTCGATGTCACAAAGAAATGGTTCGGTTTCTTTTTGATCTGTATGAGCGGCATTATTTTCACCTGATCCCTTGACTTTTTTTGAATCACATGATACACTATCAAATGTTGGATTTGATTTGCGTTTGCTGGATGGCTTCTCAACAGCATCTTTGGTAATGTGACTGTTATTTTCAAAGTAAGAAATTTCTGTGACCTGGAAGTGTCCTGGCTGTGCCTTGATGTTCGCGGAGAATCCTTCACTTGTAGTAGTAAAGAAATCCATGCTACTACGTTAATTCTGTTACTGTTAGGTTTATAAACCTAAGAACAAGGTATTAAAATATGTTTCACGGAATGTCATTTAGATTTCTGTATAATGTATGGTTACAGCCAATATCTGAAAAATTTGCAAATGTAAATGTCACACAATGTTTTATAAGCCATGAGCTTCAAAAAATAGAACAAGTCTGTGTTTAGGAGACTGCAGGGATCCCTTAAAATTCGAAAGTTCACTTACTACAAGCCACAGTGCTGAATGGTGAAAAACACCAACTCGAAACTGCTTCTGGTCGATAATATTTAATGTAATTTTGTAATGAACATTGCACAATTTTACACAAGATCATTGTATATTCTCCAGACAGCTATTTTATGATCTGCTGATCCTGATGCAAGTATTTGTTCTATAGATTTTTTGTGCCGAAGAAAACATAGACTTTGTACCGTTCCTGTATGATAATTCAATACAGCCAACTGCTTCATTGTTTTCCAACTGAATATTCGTAAGTTCTTGTCCCAACCTCCCACAGCAACAATTTTTAAATCGGGACGGATCTTGACATCAGCCACTCCGGGATTGAGTAGAGTCACCCTGTTCACGACACACAGTTCAAGTTTCTTTTCGTAGTCCTCACACATAGAAAATTTTATTAGTACTTCCGTGGGCGAACCGACGATTCCACTTTTTGTACTCTCTTCGAAATCGATACACATAACAGGTTCTTCATACAGTTTAATCAGGTGTAACAGTCTCTCTTGTTTTACGTTCCACAATGCTACAGAACCATCCTCATATCCTGCCAGCAACAGCACTTCATGTATATCAAAATAAAATATCTTGAGACACATTACCATACCTAACTTGTGTTCACAGTTCAGAACTAAAGACCAGTCCAGCTTGATAGAGTTCAAATCCCAGACATTAATCGACGATGTACTTTCGCCCGGCAGTGCTAGGACCAACTCACTGTGTGTACTCAAGTGAGCTGGTTTGCAGAATCCTATGTTTGAGAAGTTGAGTCTTATATTACATGACAGTTTATTCTGATTGATAGTGAATACCCGCAAATCACCATCTTTGTTAAGCACTATTATTTCACCCGAGAGGCATCCATACACAGAAATAACATTGCTGGGGGATGGAATACTTGCTTTAACACGTCTATCTGAAAGAGTCCAAATATCCACACCACCGTTCTCACTGTAGCCAGCCAACAAATGTATGGACTGGCACACAGACTGACAGTCATCAGAGAAGGGACAAAAATTCCACAAAAACAGATCGGTGATAGACTTTCCGGTGTTTTTCAAAATAAATGCTGGGGTAGGAGGATTCATAAGTACTATAAACTTTTGAACCTAATGATAAGTTCTGCTGCTAAATATCACCACATGAAAATTTCAATATTTAAAAATACGTTTTGACAGACTACACCAATTATTATTATTATTATTATTACAATTTCAAGGAGTTCCCGAACAAAAAGTAATACCATTAACAAACATTGTATTATATAGCATGGCATTAAAGCATGTTATGTATTTTCTATAGCATTACAGCATGTACGCACAGTTACCAGGTGATTCCCCTAAAAACAAGGTACATACAAACACACGTATACTACATCTACCCCATGAGCACCACATAACGGAAATAGTTAATTCTAACTTTTATACTATCAGATGAATCAAATTGAGCAAAATCTTGCTTTTCTGAATAAATGTAAATATTTCCGCACTGTGTATTACTGTTCAATCTTATCTTGTGATATTTGCATCGTATTGCTCCTGTTTAGCTTGCCAGATAGGCAATACGATATAAGTTAGTGATAGACGCTCTGCAGCTATTATATTAACCTGTTTTGTGTTTGGCTTACGCAAATCACTCTTGGAAGGAGAGAAGTGCGGCATTGTACGTAACAGTAACTCTACTACCAGATCGTAAAAAGAGTAGTGTGAGCGAATTGCTGTGTCAGTGAGCACTAGTATTGAATTGTAGCAGTAAGCATTATAAGCAGCGAGCATTATAAGCAGCGCTTGTTTGTGAAGTACAAGGTTTCCATCGAGGCCGGAATAGAATGGTCAAGAAAAGTAAAGTTTCCAGTAACGTACCAGACGGTGGTTGGGGATGGGTCGTTGTACTTGGTGCCATGTTCGTGTATACTATCGTATTTGGATCATTGAGGTACGTCACATAATGCGACCTGAGCTTAAGACAGTGGTTTCGTGCATTTTATTTGTCGGTGTGATTTAGGCCTAAGGCAAAAAATAAAACGGTTACTGTTAAATGTTCAGATGAATTAGAAAAACTGATTCTTACTACTGTACGCAAGTGATCCACCAGATCCAAGTTTATTTTCAATGCCGTATTGTGCTAAAAGTCGAGAAGTTTCCTGCTATTGTACTTTGTTGAATTGGACGTGTATTGCGGGTTTAAACATGGTAGTCCGATTCTATGTACGTTTTATTACAAGTTATTAGCTGACATTCACAAGCTGATCAGCAAACGATAGCCAAATAAATAGGCTACCGGCACTCACCAATCTACAAGTTACGAGTTACGTCCCGGAAAACTTAAACCGCTGTATCATGGAACAGGCCCTACAAACAAACTTTTGACCTAAATCAACTTTGTTCGTATCACCGAATGTTCAAAAATCGAGGAGTGTCCGTACATGTATAGAATATTTCTTGTGTATACTGCTATAAGGCAGTTAAAGACGCTGTTGATCAAGGCATTCTCTTTTAATAACGTCATATCCTCTTATCTGTCATCCCTCAGAAATCGAAAAACCATGCATGAACATGAATTTGAACACTTCCAAACTGTTCGAATCCCTGATTATTGGAAGATTCGATTGAGGCAATCTAATTTGGTTGATCGAAATGCTCTTATATCACGTTTATAGCCTTTAGAAATTGTTATGGCAAATATTCCTTCCATGCTGTAAAAAACTGTGTACCAGCATACCTCTCTCGCTCAAAAATAGTTTAAACTGAATAATGTCACCATCCGATATTCCTTCCATTGTGTACATGTGAACCATAGCGACAAACCTAAATGTCGAAAGCAAACAGATCCATAATTGCAGGTGAAGTCTGTCTATATATGAAAGAATTTTGTACGCTTTTTCCTGTATTTACGTGTATTTTCTTGCTGTAAGGGCGCGGTCTGCCACGGTAATTGAACGTTGGCACCGTGACCCCTTCGAACTGTGATACCGCACGTATGCAGGTTTCGTTGGTCACATCCGCGGTTCGCTGCATTATTAAGCTTTGCATTTTTTTATTACATGCAGATGTCAGAGTGTGCTTTTTGTTCCTATCGTGAATGAATTCCAGTCAGATTTCTCTGCTGTCGCCTGGGTTTCATCTATTGCAACAGCAGGATTTTCCTTTGCAGGTTTCTTCATGTCTAATATCGTACCAATACCGTATCTGTATTTTAAAGCAAAAAACTTCGTAGCACAATAACCGCAGTCTCACTGTTTATAACTTTCCACTGGCCCAATTTGCTGAAAAGCAAATAACTTGATTTACAGATCATGACCTTAGCTTACCAAACAAAGGGTTGTATAGTATTGGTTTACACTTCACTGGATGTACGTTAAAAGTCAAATTACTGAAGCCCATCATGAACGATTGGCACTGGAATTGGCATGTGCAAGTACCAAAAAGAGATTTTTTAAATTTTGCTGAATTTTATATTCTTGTATTAAAGGATAAATTCTTTTCTCGTGGTGCATTCGACTATAACCGCACGGAACCCGATTGGAAAGATAAATTTTTCTAAGCCCTTCCCTAGAACCCCGACATACATAGTCATGATTGTAATAACACTTAAAGCTGTTATAGAAATTTAGGGTCGTTTAATCTCTCAACAAACTTGTGGATATTCACAATTATTATTATTATTACTCCTTTAGTTCGGTTCCATTCACGGTTTCAAGTTCTGTTGCAATTACTTAATTATTAAGTAAAATAATCAGTAGCCTATCTAGTGTATACCAAAACGATATCTAAATTTATATACTTTTTCCAGGAGTTTTAGCTAGCATCTTGATTGCAAAAATAACACACAGATGGACTGTGATTCTCGGTGGTTTTATAGCTGCTATCGGATCGTTCCTAGCATCTTACGCACCAAACCTCGTTGTACTAGACCTGACTGCAGGACTGTTAACAGGTTACGTGGGAAAAGGCACTTCATTCAGTCTCGAATACGTTCCTATGTTACAGAGAATTAGTTATTGTTATTTCTAGGATTTGGAATGGGCATTGCTTTTGTTCCGTCACCTGTAATTATTGGTCACTACTTCGTAAAGCGACGATCTCTCGCAATAAATGTAGCAAGCGTGGGTAAGTTAATACCGTTCGAATTGTAATACTTGCACTTGAAGTAGGAAATTGTCGCAGACGAAATTTTCCTAATGTATGTGCTACTTGCAGGAGCCTCAATTGGGACTCTTGTCGTCTGCCCCATTAATCAAGTCATGATCGAAGCTCTTGGAATACGTGGTTATTTCTTTGTCTTCTCTGGCGTGTTTCTGAACATATGTGTATGCGGTGCATTAATGAGACCTATCCAAGTTTCGTCGGAATCACCCGCGCCTATCTCAGACAGAGTAGAAGAAATGAAGCCAACAGAAAGAGCTGTCCGTGAAGTTCCAGACCTCACAGTTCAAATGACGTCACAAAATAACCCGGAAATAGTTGAGAAAGACTTGGAACGCAAAAGCGTGACAGATATAAAGCCTATTTCAAAGGAAAATACACCGGCAAAACCGGAAGTATACCTTCATCCTTACACTATAGTGTTCTAATGAACAAACAAATTTTCGCTCCTATTATATAGAGAAGTGGGTATAAAGATGAATTATTGGATCAGAAATTTATATATATAAGATGTGTGATGGTTTACAATGTAAAAATAGGTATCACACTGAAGGGTGACAGATGTTTGTCTGTCTGTGTCCCGCATATTCTGAAATCGGCCACGTAGGGAACTATTATACGATATGTCAGATCACGTTTCAAATTGTATTTTCTGCAGCTTCTCTTTTACATCATAACTGATAAAACTGTGATGTTTTTTTTTGTAGAAAACAGAAACAGCAGGTTGCAAATCTTTCCGAGATTCGCCACTTCTTTCTTGTCGTCCGTATCATATATATTGCGTATCGCAAGTGATTTTCTTAGCTGGATTTCTTTGCAATCAACTCTATATCGTTCCGTATGCTGAAATCGAGGTACAGTACAGCATATTGTAGAATGGATACAGAGCCATAGTGTTGTTTTTCAATCCGATATGTTCAAAGGTAGAACCGTCATCTTCTTGAACCTCTTTTCAGGTGGGAATACCAAAAATCCAAGCCTCCCTTCTTATGTCCATTGGAGCTTTCGTTGAGATAGCTTCTCGAATCTTGTTTGGATTCCTAGGAGACGTAAAACGGTATGACATGTATTGGTAGAGGCAGCGTTGATATATGTTTGTTAGCTGTGTTGTATTTCCAGGGCTGTGCAGTCGGAGTCGGTAAAAATATATCAGACTCTGACTCCAACTAAATGTAAATTCTAAAATAATGCACTACTTTATCTTCTTCAATTTCACAAATACTAATGTAATGGGATGATATTTTCATGCAGCATAAACCGCATCTGGTTGTTCACATTTGTCCTTTTTGCGTTGTCATTTTGGGCGTCCATATTTCCACTAATGAAGTCGTTTGGGAGCCTAGCCGCTATATCAGCTTTAACAGGTCTTTTTCAGGTAATTTATTCAGCTTGTAGACATGGTTCGGTTGTTACTTTTTTATTCCGTTTTCTCAGGGTGGGTTTTCCGGCATGTCCGTCGTAATACTAGCTGATATTGTTGGAATGCAGCACTATGCTACCGCTCTTGGCATATCTACGTTGCTTAATGGAATCGGTACACTTTTGACTCCACCAGCTGTAGGTGAGTGTATGTTGTGTTGTGAAGAGACCGGTAATGAATGTAGTCGGTATAGGAGCCTGCGCTACACAAGATAATCTAGATTGCAGGTAGCAAAAGACAATATAGACACTATTCAATGCCAGTGCTTTATTGAATTGAATTACTGAATGAAATAATATTATTTATTTAATAAAATAACTTAATATCATTTATTCAGGGTGGGCTGTTGACCAAACAGGTACACCAAGCACAGCGTTGTATATTAGCGCTGGAATCCTCTTTCTTGGCGCGGTATTTTCAGCGTTTATTAAGGTAATCTTAAGAGATTTTCTGGTTTATCATGACTCACTTCATAATAACCTCTTAGGTCCATCATCAGCCCGTCAGTGACAGATATGAGTGAAACCAATTTACCCTTTTCTTCAGGTGCGTATGAATTACGAGAAAAAGCACTCAACAAATTCTGAGTCTCCCGCGAAAGACAGTCAGATGTCGCCCAGTTGACTGTGACTGTAGACTGTACATTCCACCTCACCTTATACTCATATATATCATCATCATCATGATTACCACGAAAAGTGACCTTGGCTTCAATACAGTTTATGGATAGTCTGCAAGCTGACAGCTTCTGTACAGCACAGTAGTATGTGAAAAAACTCCCTTGAAATTTAGAAAATTCTTGCCCTTTCCTGCATTTTTTCTCTTCATTTTTTTATGCATCTGAAATAGTATAGAAACAATCATAAGCTTACAGCCTTAGAGTGGTTTCGTCCTGGAATCATTTTCATCATCGATCCCGACTGTCCCAGCGCACTGGGCATTGTGGCACTGGATGAAAACGTTTTTTGTAGCTCTGCTTCGGGATTTTAATGTTCATGTAGTGCGTTCGTAAGATTGGGGTATGCTTCGATTCGGTAGGCAATAGCCAGTGATGAATATTCTTAACCCTTCAAGTCTTTAAACTAGCTGCATTGTAGCAGCCTCCTAGACAATATCCATTCCTTTTGTACGAACAGGGTTAACCAATTATGAAACAAACTACTGATTTTTGATAACGTATAAAACGTACCTGGGGTAATAAGCCGATTCATGAGAAGCGTGGTGTAATCAAGATTGACACAGATCAAACGTAGAGTAAGGATTACTTAAAGAACAGTGCTTCATTCTAGCTTGATGAAGAGAGCACTGGCATGTTGCTTGTTTTTCAATTCCCTTTTTGTAGTGGTAGCTTGCTCAATCTTCCATGCGTTTGGTTTCTGATAATGAGTTGATGTATCTGTGATGTATAGTGTCAATTCACGGTGAATTGTTTCAGGTATTAAATATTAGACTAGTTTTGTGGATTTAGACGGACGCTCAGGTAGTAAGTTTCAGTTCTCTCCTGCTCTACATATACCAATATACTGCTGGCCAACTGCAAACTGTTAGAAGCTTCAACCGGCGTTAGTAGGTATGTTGGTCCTCCATGTTTTTCTGGTTAACCTTATCAACTAGTTCTTACCAGGCATCGTTTCAAAGTTTTTAATATCAACGATTTTGTGCCAATATCGAGTTCCCTTTCGATGCAAATGTTGCGAGCGTAAATAAACCGAATTCCTAATAATATATCCTACTTTAATAATCGGTGACCGGAAGAAATGTCGAAAAGATTTTGTCTATCAGTCGCATGGAATGTAGCGAGATAATATGTTGTTGTTTTAAAGCTCTTATTTCCAATCCTATGCTTTTCTATTTCATTTCGGGTTCACTCTAAGCAGTGGTTCTCAAACGGAACCCCTTGGCGCCCTAAAGGTGGAATTTAAAATTTCTGGGAGGAAATTCGTCCAGGCGAGGAATTGGGGAGATATTTGGAAAATAGTTTCTAGGTCTAGGTCTAGGTGTACCAAGGTCTGATGATGTCAGTGCTACATGATATTTTTCTGGAATCTAGATTTACCTTCCAGCTTCGAGTTGTAATGACAAATGACTATTAGTTTCTCAGCATGAGGCTTACGGTTCTCATCAAAGTTGTATGAAAATTTGTAAATATGTGGTTTTTTTGTTCTTTAGTTTTCTGTAATGACCAAGTGTCTGGGGAGGAAATGCAAGCGTCTGGGGTTGGTAAGGAGGAATGCAGAGAGAACGTTGAAAACCTTTGCTCTAGGGCCAAAAAGAGTCTATACTACTGACATGTTTTACTCGTAGGCAGTTTCTCTAACATCGACGCTAGATGGCGCTATCGAACAATATTTTGTTTTCCTGCCTGATGTGATACTTAAGCTTCTTCCTTCAGCAAGTCTTGTTCGAACCGCAACTTGACTCCTCTCCGTGTAATTAAAAAAGACATGTACCTAACTAGCAGTCGACCCATTTTTATGCATATGTTATTGGCGAGTGGCAACGCCAGGGTCACTGCTGCAATGATGGTTACCTTGCTGCGGTTATAGTATCCTCCAGTGTCCATTATCAATTTCTATATAAGTAACAAGCTCGGAATACCATAAAGGGAGTTTTTTAGAAAAATAACGTGACACTCTTCTGAAGATAAAATAGGAACCGTGATTAAAAAACAGTTTCATATTTGTGCTATATTTAACTTTACGTCATATATCTCTCTCCACATGAATTTATATAACTGTGGACGGTTTCGAGTGTGATTAGAAAAAGAAAAGCGACAACAGTAAGAAGAAAAGAGTATTAAAATTGGTAACAATAAGAATAAATATAATTATGTCCAAAAGTGTATATGACAAAAGTAAGAAAGCGAACAATTTTAGACTCGTATGAATTAGTAATTTTTCAGTGAAAAACATACAGGACGGGGTCAAAGAATGAGCACTGAGCACCGCACAAAACGGGCGAAAGATAAATGAGATAAGTAAACAACATTTAACGAATGGATCAGTAATGGAAGAGCAAGGGCACAGACAAAATTGCTGTTGAGATAATACTAGAACGTTTTTCTGCTGAGAAACACCTCTGTACGCAATGGAAAACTATATTTACACTTACAATGATCACAAGTCTTTGAAATTGGAACATCGCAGTTATATAAAGTTCCGATATCAATATCGCTTTACACTAGTAACTATGTTACATCGGCGCAAACAAACTAGTCGGTTACCGGGTGAACTACTAGATGGCAGCGGACGAGAATTCTATGTTTGATCGTCAGGCTTCAGCGCAGGCACCAATCAGCAAGCTGCAAGCTGCGTTGGAGAAAGTTATAGGATAGTCTCCTGATTAGATCCTTCTTCCAAAAGTACCTCGCAACCAGAAACATGCGGACTTGAATTTGAACCGACTACATTATTTTTATGATAGGGAGTGTCCCACCAAGTAGCACCGCTTGAGATAGAAGAATCATTATGAGATACCGACGATGTAGGCATACGTTGCCCGTCGGACGATCCCTCTAAAACAGGAGAATTATAACAATGCCCACTTCTTTTCAATAATTTGCGACGTGTTTGCTCTGGTGTTGTTGCCGATTTTTGAGACGATGAAGCTGAAGGCCGCCTCACTTCTTGCCATTCGCTATAGCGATTATCGAATAGTTGCTTACCAGTCGATTCGTGGTCATCCTGTTGCTCTCTTTGAAAGTAATTAGGATCAGTATTTCCATCGTTGTTATTTGATGTATATAAAATATCGGATACATAATGAGGCGGACTGCGGTAGGAAGACCCTATGTCGGCCGAACGATGTGCGAGATCGTATTGTGTGCCCGCCGATAGAGCCATCGTAGAAGAATATCGAGCAAATTGCTTTTCCATCACGGTCGTAAGTAAATCCGGTAATTTATGCATTTGCGATTCCATGGATTCGAGGCGGTTATTGATTTTCTTAACTCTCTCTTCCAGTACTTCGTGTTTTGAAGTAATATCGGTCAGCATGTCAGAAACTCGTAATTGAAGCTGAAATATCGACACATAACGTCAAAATACTGTCAATCACGGGCCTTTACACATTATACTGTCATTTGCTCACTTTGGCGAAATCAATCAGGGTGTTTGCTTGATCGCTTAGTTTCCGTTGTTCTGTCTTGAAATTTCGTAATCTATGTAAAGAGAATCGATCGGTTTAATTGAGTTGACAAGCATGGACAGCATAGGTTCCCAACCTGAGGTGAATTTACCCCCCATTTGAGTCTCATCGATTCAAGTGTTTCCATTGCATGACTTACTGTGGTAGCCCTAGTGTTGAGTATGTCGAGTAAACGCACTTTAACAGGAGTATTGCGTCATAAATACGAGTTATGAACATGCATCAATCAATAAATGCTTTGAAAGACAAGCATTACGGAAATCGGTCGGCAAATTAATTAAATTATCAAATGGCGAATAAAAATTATTAAAATATAATAACTTACTGATAAATGGCTTGTAAAAATTTCCTCTGATGTTTCCGAACGCGAAAAGGTTCTGATTTGTCGGAGAGCTTCGTATGTTTGTATATTAGCCATGTTTCGCGCAGTACGTTAGCGGCAGCATTTTTCACCTAGGCAAATAGTGAATACAATGTAGCTAACCGTAGAAGCAGAACGACTTCATCTTAAGGAATGGAAATCGAAATGTATGTATTATGTATTGACAAACTGCTGGGAAAATGCTTATGATTGCGTGTAGCGGCCTTAATGGAGGTCACGCATTCTGTATTTGCGGTATCCTTGTTAGTATACCTATTTTACTGCTGGGGATTAGTCAGAGGATGTATATACAGATATCACCTTCTGATAATTAAATATGGAACGCGTATATGTGCTTGTGTATAGCAGCTAATTCCCTTGAGGCAATGCAACGAACGCTATACCGCCTGCAAGATTTACTCACGCACAACAAGTAATTACTATTAAAGTGTGTATACGCTTAGATTTAGAGCTTGATCTTACACATGCAAAAATCCATTTAGAATGGAACAAATTCAATGAAAAATTCCCTAAACCCTGAATGAATTGAACCTCAAGGGATGCGATAAACAAATGTGAAAGACTATGAATATCCGCGAATCTTTTGCTTTGTGCTTCGTGGGAGACGTAAATACTAGGGAAATTATATAGCTGAAAAGATCTTCAAGGTAATTCATCATAGCTTCGAATTTGAGAGCATATTTAGTCTTTTACCATGTAAGTTTATGCAGTATTTCAAACGAAATTTGAACAAATGTAATATTAAGAATATGTAAGACTAAAAATACATTTATAAGCATGTAATATGATGTCAGGTACCACAGCATCTGATTATCAGCAATATTAGTCTTTGTCGACTGACGTACAGAAATATTGTTTGCAATATCAGGGTAATATATCGGATTTGACGTGTACGTGTATTGATAATTAACTATTAAGACTTTAGTGTTGCTCTTGGAAACCAATTACATTGTTAAGGTTTAATATTCAGCCAATTGCAGGAAAAGAATGGGGAATAAAACCACGTATTTCTTACATACTCAATAACAAATACTTGGTACTAATAAACCCCAAACCCGTATTAAATTTGTGCCATTCGGAACCTATATGTTTGAAGTACCGAAGGCCAATTTCCTTCTTACGTTTTTGTGACGAGAATCATAGTTCATGCATAGGTTGTAGAAAAAGGAAATAGGTTCAGTGCAACAGTCGATCCAAGTTTTATCAAATTCTGAGTACATTTCCGCAGTGCATTTACTCGTATGTAAACCAGTACTGTAACAACTGATAACACCGCAGTACATTTTGATAAATAAGCTAATGAATTAATAAAGTATCTAGTTTCTGATAATGATTCCTAATTATTGAATAGCGCCAACTAATATACTGGTAGCAAACGGCAATTACTGAGCAGGATCCCTTAAACTTTTTGCTTGTTGGTAAACCCTAATACAAGTACATCCATTTAACTTCAAGGAACAACCATAGCTACAACTTTATCGTTATGTAACCGAAATTGTTTATCAAGTAACCATGAACTGATACGATTTTATAAGTAATGCTTACTCGTTTGGTCAGTTGTGTATCCATCATAAAATTATGAACGTGCTTTTCCGCTTTGGTCAGTTCTAGCTTTCGGGCAACGACTGCCACGACCAAAGCAGTACAACCGGCGCCCTGTAAATAGAGTTGAAAATATTATATTGCTGTAATCTAATCTACGATAGGCAGATGGTAATAAGAATCCAATCATTGCTAATGCATATCGCTACACCACATATGATGGGATAGAAGAAATTTATCAAATTCTAAAGATGTTTATTTACGGTACAGAGTTCCAGTAAAGTCCCGTACACGAAACGTTTACCTGTCAAAAATCAGTGAAATGGGAAAATATACGACCTTTCAGAACTTACCATAATTCCGGTTAGCAGGCAGACTCCTCTACCACAAAATGTATTTGGAACCATGTCACCGTAGCCGATTGAGAGAAACGTAATAGAGATCAACCACATTGCACTAATGAAGTTGCTGTTCATATCATCACTATCGTGGTACCTTAATTAAAAAATTAATAACCTTTATTAGATACTCTGTAAATTCCAGTTCACAAATTTTGAAAAAGGTATGTGCGTATTTCAAATAAAGCAAACCCAGAAATAGCATAAATGAAAGCATAAAAGGTTCATTTGTAATTTTCAAGTGCCCTATTTTGTTAATTAACGAATTAACGAGATTGACTTGTATTTTTGAATCTATAATATAGTCATCTTGGTTAAGTTCTAGCTTCTACTGTTTGTATTGGACTTGGTTATATAGATGTCCTTTTATTATATTTTAAATAAAAACCCAAGGCAGTTCTATACGATGTTTGCCAGGCCCCATACAACGTCTCTTTTTTGTTTACTGGAGTACCTTATACAAGAGCGATTTAAAAATCAATAAACACGGAATGAAATTGACGAAGCAACGCCACACCAGCGGGGCCATTTCCGATAAAGCGATAGCGTGGAATAGGCTGCAATTTTTCATTGTAAATGCGACACAAAATAAATATTTAATGCTTGCCGAAGAGATCAATGAAGATGGATTACAATTCGAAAGGTTTCACCTCGGGAAATGGCAGACGCAGAACGTAGCAATTAACTAGTACTTACACAGAACGTCAAATATTTACATCAAGAGTTGTAAAAAATGAAATTGGAATGTTGAACACTTGTAAAATAATAATTTTGAAATAGGAATCTCCTGATGTTCGGTTGTCAGTTGAATTAGAGCTGTCCTTCGGGGCAAAGTGTTATAACGGCCTATTATTTATAGTCATATTGGTATTTATGAGGCACTGAATGATACCGAAAGCTATTAGAACTTGACTCTCAATGATGTATTACTGTTCATATTTAAAAGTGATGACGGCACGTGTCAACTATAGTAATTTATCAATCGAATAAGTAATGACCAGTGTGATTATAGAAGTGAGTAGTATCATGCTGGCTGTCGACAGTGTCAGGAATAGTATTCGACTACATTTCATACTTTAATATATGTATTGCTGCACAGCGATAACTCATTCCTTGCATTCTCATTCTCTATGAATAATTTGTTTAAATTCCAAATATTATTAATTTCATTGGGCACCTGGATAATGTGAATTTCAGGCACTGACATCCTTATTTTAAATTTTTGTTTAAATCTTTTTGAGAGAGAATTTCATTATTTAATATTGATTAAGGAAGCAAAAAATTACTTCAATTGGAGCAATGTGCAATATATTTATAAATTTTCTTCAAAAGCATAAGTACATATCCATGAATCAGATCTTGGACATTTACCCATGTCTAAGTGTAGGATGAATCAGTACACACCCTTCAGCTCATTTTATTCCGGATACACTCCCATCAAATCTTTATGATTCAGAGCGATGGAAAATATGTTTTCAAGTAAATTATTTTTTCATATTCTATATCCTTTTTTTTTCCAAGTTCACACAAGGGCAAGAGCATTCGTGAACGTAAAATCGAAACATTATTGATCGACGATCCCGGGATCATTTTTTAACATTTTTTAGGTTAAAGTTCAGGAAAACCACGCAATTTCACGCATGAAACGCACGCACAGTAATTGTATCACATATCCATTAGTGGCTTTCCGAATTTTACATTGTAATTTCTTCAAGTCGACGTGCGACGTTGGCGAAAGAAAAATGGCTGCATAGCTCTTAGCTCCTACATAGTATACAAAGATAACCTTCTCTAAACCAGGCCACTAAAATTATTGTATAATATTTTGATTACACTGGATCTGGATCAAGCCATCACTTAATCAATATTCTTATCCATATAGGAAGTAATTCCGAGGATTGAGCGTCAATCATAGATTAGGTGTCATCTACATATGGCAAAAATCGTTGACAACTTCAGTAAGCTTAAAATTATACAAAGCCTGCGTCATATGCCTTTCACATCCATGTGACAGCTTGGCATTAACACGAAACGAAACGTTATCTACTGCAAATTGCTTCGCACGTTCTCGGTCAAGATTTGAACACATTCGTGATCAGCAGCTATGTGAGAATCGATAATCGTGCCGGTTAATGTAGAAGGTTTCAAGTTTTCGAAAAAATCGAAGGAACAAAATAACAAAGAAAAATATTTTGGTCCTTCACCTAGACGTAAAATCGCACGCTCAAAATTCACATAAAAGTGGAATAATTAAGAATATTTATATTTATTGGGTATACTGTATAATAAAGGTATAATTTAACAGGGACGTCTACGAACGATTGACAGAGGTGACCTTTGGATTACGCAAATACGTGAAATTCTGTTTTGGCGTTAGAATTGAATCGATATTTCCAACCGTAAACTATATTCTACTTCACCATATTCTAAAATAATTTCCTAGAGCGTAAACACCTGATTTGACGAAATAAATGGCGGAGTGAAATCTAACTGAATGGCATTGCTATAAATATAAACCATTTATATTAAAAGACATTTGAAAACCATGAACTACCCAGGTGGGAATCTATGTGAGCTAGTGAAATTACTAAGCCTAACCGTTCCGGTTAGGTTCTTGAAGAGTCCGACTTCAAGGTGAAACAAAAATAGAAGTTCACCAACCCTATACTTACCATTATCTAAGATTAAATACCCTCAATTCTCCAATAACCAGCAAGGTACAAAACAAGCGTGCAATGGAAAGCCAAAGTGCGAGAGCAAATGAACTTGCCAAATGTCATCTTCTTTTAAATCTTGAAATAAAACTATTTTAATTCGGAAATTCATAGGTTTTGACTGACTAACCATGTTCGTGAGATCACCTCTAGTGATGATGTGTTTCTACATTCTCTTGGGAGTATATGGTACTCGGTGTGTTGTTACCCATAGTGATATTTCCCACGGTAATTTTATCTATCAAAGGAGCAAAGAGTATATTCTTCAGGTCATATTTTGGGATTAAAACGAGGCAAGATATCTCTCCTCCATTCTGTACAATTATAATTTAGAATACCTAGTGCTGTACTTAGATCAGTTAGACTGTTGGAAATATCCTAGTGGAATAAAGCACATAACTGTACGGGGGAGTACGGGGAGATGAGCCAACAACGATCGGTCGCACTCGATCGCTGACTTTACTTTCGCTATTTGGTATTTTAAAGTACAGTTCATTTTGAAAATAATTTTTTTATTTAATATTTGTATTTGTGACCTTGTCAGTGAACTGTCACTGTGACATTGAACCGAGGCACTTAGAGCGGTCTTTTGGTCATTTTATTAGCGTTTCTTTCAGTTGGCGGAAATAAATAAAAGGGATGTAAATTCGGTTCAACGAATTTTGCGATTTTAATCTTTTTAAGACTGGATACGGCCAGGTAGTATCACGCTTTATGTGAATCAATTACTATATATATATACGTGAGAGCTCAAGCTTGTACGTCAGGAAATCGATAATGAACGAAATATATTTCCAACCAGTCTTGGTATATGATCTTGTTAACCAGGTAATGGTATCACGCAAAACAACGTGAATCCGTGACAAGCGTCACGTCACGCACTGCTCGACGTAAATCTTTCTATAACAACTGTATTATATTTCACTATACGTTATAACAACAAAGCGGTCAATTTATTAATAGAGCTAGCATTTACCTTTCACAAGCTCTTATCGTCCAGGCAGCAATAATCCAGAGAGATATGCTGAATACGAGCAGGACTGTGCCCGGACAAATAGTCATTAATGTCTTCATAACGAACCTGGAACAATGAAAGTTGAGTGACGTCATGAACTAAATTCAACAATCGTATCTGTAAGCGAGTTGTAGGGAATAAGAACTAAGAGAATTCGAAATACCACCCTAGTCTTAATTAAATCATAAATAAATCGTCCAATAACAAGGGATCGACTAATACGCAAAGCATAAAGTTGCGATTATAGTCGAATACCAAAAATTCACCTCAGCAATTTAGGGGTCGGCTCTTATACGCCAGCGCATGGTACATCCGAAATCCCCCCCCCCCCCACGAACCCGGCACAAAACATTAGGAATTGCAGTCTTGATTTCCCTTATACAGCATTATACAATTATCGTTGGTATAAATTGATCACTGTTGTCAAACAATTTGGAATCTTAGGCAAATATCCAACTCTGTTTCCAATATCGAAAACCATCGCTCGAACTCCTACCATCAGATGACATCTAATATTGAGAAGCGGACTTTCCTCGTATAGTGCTCGCTACTCCCAGTAGTAAACAGTAAACACGCCAATCAAGGTAATAAACTTACCTTGTATTGAAATTGATTTTATTTAACGCTCCAATACTTCGCGAAGAAGCATCCGTAAACAACCGGCTGTGTAAGAGCATGACTCGTGCAATTAAGTAAAGACGCAAAAACATTGGAATGGAGAGTAAGATATCGACGTCCGCTGTGGTATTAGTCGTGATTCCAGTGAAAGACTACAAACAGTGAATAATAATTATATTTTGTCAACATGTTATTTTAGTTTCATATTAAATGTTAGTTCAAATTTGATCTGTCAAGAGCTCGAAAGGCAGGAAAGATTCTTGTTGACAGAGGAGGCATTAAAAAAGATCAATGCGGATTATGTGAATGAAATTCTATAACAAAATCAGTGCAGTGGTATCCCGGGCAGAATTTTTCTTTGGCACCACCTCTCCATTGCGAACACTAAAACATACTGGCGCTCCTTATACTAATTATTGAGGTCTATTATCAAGGGCTTGTCGTACATGATGCAGGACATTTAATAATGTGTAGTTCCGCGTTCTGATAACGTTCAAGATATAGACAAACTTAACAAGTGAAAAAGATATGTATATATTCACATGTACATCCGGTACAAACGACATAAAACCAAAAAGGATCACTGAGTTCATTCTACAGCTGATGCTGATGCTGATGCGTCTTGGGGAGAATGTAAACAGCGCAGTTCGAAGTTAGCTCATACCCAGGTCGAATAAACTCTAGTCAACCCTCCAGCTGTGTATTAAGTTAAATGAACGACCACAGCGATTTAGCACTGCGTGAATGCTGCGTAGCTCAGTACGGAAATCGTATTATTGCTCGTATTGGTTTCCCTTTCAATCATCTACGAAGCGATGAAAAAAATAATTTTTGATCAATTTCCATTGCGTAAGGATCAATTGATGTTACCAGGCATGGTGATAGGAAATGAACTCAAGACAGTTACTGAGGAATGACATGAACTTTGATATGGGTCTTTTGTAGTTCTACATCTAACGAACGCACTATCGAACTGACTAGTACTATGTACTGTTTGCGAACAGAGTGGAGTGAACATTTGAAATTTAGAGTATTGTATGGTTGTACTGGTATTCATTAAATCACAGTGAAAGCTATTTAAAAAGCGCAATCTATCAGTGAAGTGTAAAAGATTATGCACACGAGTTTATTTCATTCATAAATTTTTTTTTATTTGGTGGATTAAATTTATTGTTCTCGTATAAAATAATAATAATGTGACAGCGGAAATAATTAAATTAGGTTCTGGAAATAGTTTTTGATGCCGAGTGCCAAATATACATAGTTACATGGCCGCGTGTTCCTCATCATCCAGTATTTTAAATTGCCTCGTCCTCCTCCCGTTATTAAATTGGTTATTTCTTCAACCAAAGTGACATTATTATTCCCAGGAAAGGAAAAAAGTAAGGTCTCTGCTGACTAAATAGGATATCAATCGATTCGAAAATTAAGTTAGGAGGGGGTTATATGCTCTCAGCGTCAGTGCGATACAATTTCTAGTTTAAATTACCTAAAATTACCGTTACGTGATGCTCATTAACTAGAGTTCGTTTGACCTTACCTGCCTGGCTTGCCATGTGAAAGTGTAAAAGCCCGGTATAGGATGAACAGCACATACGACCATTTCCAGCAAGATGAAAAAAAGTCTTTCGCCATCCATCGCAATCCGCCAATCCTCGGCTCCATTATCGATCATGAAAAGCTGCATTAAAATTAAAATAGTCTTAGTTGAATTGTAAATTACAGTGTGTGTGTGTGTGTGTGTGTGATATGCAAATTCGGCAGAATAATCAGGGTTTTCAATCTCAATTTAACCCAATTTCACTTGATGGAGAAGTCTGGCATGCCTCACGTATGCCTCTAAAATGATCACTCGATGCATACCGAATAGTCTCCATATTAAACTAATATCTACTTGTATTGTCCAAAAAAAAATTCTGTTGAAACCCAGAGTACACACGGTCAATTAAGGAGATCGTAAGGATGGCACTTGCATTTACTGAAAGCCTTTATTCACCAGGGAATACGAGAAAATAGATTACGCTCATCCTTTGCTGATACGACGTGAATATATTTTTACGTTTTGCACGGCGCTCGAATCCCCCGAGGCCTGCGTCACATTACGTCTTGTCAGTACCAGAATGGCTCATTTCAGCAGAAATGTGTTCGGAACGAAGCGCGCATGCTGCGAAAATGCCCTACCGCTCCCAGTTCGACAAATAGAAATGTTGTTAATCCATGTTATTTTTAATCTGACATCCCGAAACAGGGAATACAATATATTTTGCGATCAATAATCGTCTGCAGACAGCCACAACTGTATAAATACAAAGGCCTGCAACGAGATTTTTCGGTCTAAATTGAATTTTGGGAACGCAGTTCAGTCTAACCATCATTGATTCAAATGAGATTGCCTAGCTCGTAATTCAATTTCAATTTTTCCCCTAATTTGTAATATCCGTTGCAGAACAGGATAAGGTATGCGACTCAGCAAAGACTTACTTATATTGACCGACAAAGATGTCCATTCCTGTCAAGTTGGTAGCTTGTCGAATATAGCTCAAATAGAGCTTCATAAATAATTTACTACGCTTCTACTCACAAAGCTAGTGATCGCAATTAAATACAAAAACACTTATATACACAATCGCTTAATTTTTTTACGGATCTAGAAACATAGTAACAACGGTTCATGTTTGGTTTTAGTAACAATTGACATAGACTTGTGATTGATTTTGACTTTGTGTACGTGGAACGAACCTTAAATATAAATAAGAAATAGTTGTGTTGGCCCATTCTTAAGAAGAAAATCGAGATTGATATCTTTAAGCTCCTCATGAATACGTAAATAAGAGTGTTTACAAAACAGTGTATGGATTCAAAGCTTAGCTAGTCAATATCATTATTCCTGTTTTTCCTACATAATGCCCAAACCAAACAAAGCGAGTCTACTCTACGCTAGCCAAAACAAGTGCGATATGATTTGCTCATTCTCGTTTTATTTTAATTATTTTAAATTTAACATAAAATAATAGGAAGATTTGTACTGTCTAAGGGTTTACTGTATATTATCAATGTCATTAATAAGTAAATGCGTAGGGGACAACAGTACAGGACTTCTCAATATAATGAACTACGCTTTAACCTACTAGGACGTATAATAATTATAATGAAAATAATTTGAACATTATTTCGTCTTGAAAAAATGCCTCTTTGAATGCGTTGAATTTAGCTTGTTACATCAGAGTCACCTTTAACCTTTATTAAAAACTAGTAACATACCACTATACTGAGCAACCCTCCCAATACTAATTATCAGGCCTTAATCAGCTCTATTCAACCATATATAGTGTACGGCTAAATCTAGTGCTGTTTTTAAATCTAGTAATCATTGCATAAATGGGATATCACATCAACACTAGTATTTTGTCGAGTAAATTTGAGCAGTTCATCTCTGTTGAGTGTTTAGTGTAACATCATCACTATAAAGTGACACCTTTACATGTAAACTTGAAAGTGACAAGCAGTGTGACCTTGCTGTAGTGAGTTATTAGATTGAAATATAATTGAAAGCGATATCGCAATTTTAAAGCAGGACAAGACGTATCCATAAAGTAGAGTGCAAATGTTCATAAAAATCTTGTCTTCAGCAATAATGATACATTATTGCAGGGTTTGATTTTCAAGCTTGTATATGAAAATATTGCTTTTGTTACGTTACCTAGTATGAAATGTAAGATATGGAAAAATGGGATTTTGTCTAACGTTTTTCCCTAAACTTCATTTTGTTGGAGCTTTAGCCCATCGTGGAGTGAGGTGAAGTTTTTTCTTATTCAGTGAAACTATATAACCAGGTTTTGAGCCAACTTACTTGTATCTCTCTTGCATGATACGCTATAATCAATCCCAGAAGTATTGCTGTTGACGTGCTTATAAGAGATTTCAAACCAAGGGAGAAGTAGGTTGCCTGTAATAAGTTTAAAACGATTGCTTGGTGAGTGGTGTGATGCTATATTTAAATAAAGCAATTCTCTATTCCATGATTTTTACCTTCCATGCACATTCTGTTAGAATTTTACCTTCCCATGCCAAGCGAATCTGCTTCGAGGCTGAGCAACTCAAGATATTGCCATCCTGAAAAAGATAATTGTCAACTGTCACTTCACATATTGCCGAAGGATTGATTTCAATAACAAACTTGACCAACAAATCATTGGTAATAGATTATGCACCCTTAGGCACCTCCAGGCACCATCACATGAACACTAATCTAATCCTCTTCAAAATCTATTAACAAGATTCTTGTCTGGAAGGAGTTTACCACGAAGGGAATTTACAATTTTCGATATTTCGAATAGAAACGTGATTCCTCATATTTTTGAACGGAACTAAACGTCGCAATAACACACGCGTAGCCCTACAGTACAACGTTTTGCCGGAGGGCAGCCATTGCGCTAGTATCGAAAATAGATATTGCAGGAGACGGAAAAATAGATATGATATATTGAGAAAGTTAGTTTAGCAACAAGCATAAATGAAGAGCTGTAAATCATGTCATAAATACAAATTGGGATTCCCGCGCTTTTTCAGTCCGAGGTATGCCAGTTTTTCAATGGATATCAATACACTAATTACAATTAATGATGCTTCTGAGATTACCAAACATGTTGGCAACATGGCAGACAGTAATTGTCTACACATTTACGGGATCGCTGTTCTCTTATTCGAATTATATATCCTAACAAAATGACAGATGGGAAATTCTTCAAACCAATTGTAGAAAATGAAGTCAATTAGCTAAAATCCATACGAGCCCTGTAATTAGGATGATAATCATGTATTAAAAACAACGTTGTTATCCTGGTTGTTAATATTGATGTTTCGATGCTATTCAATATGAACAATTGTCTCCCATCTCAGAAGATAGGGGAATTGAGTTTAACTCCACGAAGGACAATTTAGAGAACTGATCAAAATGAATAATGTAATAAAATTGATTGCTCTCGTTCTGCATGGAACTCGTTATTGGCAAAATAATTTCGCCAATTGATTTTTCGGAAAATTACAGAAGATAACGATTTTCGCTTCTTCAACTTGAACCTCAATAGAATACAATACAATACTCCATCGAACATGTTTTATTTATGACTTCCGCTTGAACTGTTTCCTATCTATAAAATAACTCTCGACCCAACGAAAAGCGCAGTTCGGGTTCTACAGTTACATCGAATTCTTTTAGGTGGTAATATTATTCATGTCATTGGGCTTGTATAGCCTCCACAAGCATTGACAGGTAGTAGTCTCAAATAAAGGGGGCAGCTACTTTTTGACTGTTGTGATTGAGTTGCTTGAAAACCAATAATCCCCATCAAATGTTCACGCAACAAACAAAGGGATAAACACATCGACGTAAAATAGAATTTTCGTCAGCTTAGAGGTATTTTGGTAGTGTTCCAAAAAAAACATACCTCCCAAATACCCAAATACTGTTACTGCTGAAGACATATTACAAAGAAATTAAATGGTATTAGGTTGGTGTACTATTTCAGAACAACATGCCACTGACATTGGTAAAACAGGAATGCGATATTGGACAACTTTCGTAAAAAACGCATATATATACAGAATAAAAACAAATGCCGAGTTGAATTCATTTTATACTTTATTTTTCAACCCAACTGTCTCATGCATAATGCAATGTGTTTTCCACTCGAATCAACTCGGAAGGGTTTTCATTTTTCCGTATAGAGACTACCGTGAGATAATTGAGTACAGTTGCCGTGGACTTCTTTCATTAGTTGTGAAGGGTCATTTATAAACAAGGAGATGACCAGAAAGGGAAACACGATCGGTACATTGATTGACGCAGTGAATGCGCAACGCGGCTACCAAAAAATAAATACTATAGTTTGTTTCTCACAAAATCAGGTGACATCCATCGATTTGATCAGCTGAAATAATCAATGAAATGCGGTCAAACAAGCGCAGTTTATTCGCTTGGATCTGCAATAACGTAATGAAGTCGATAAATTTACCATGATGATTGGAGATAATCGCTAATATTTTCGAATGACAGCGTGATCATTTATTTATTACATTTATTTTTTGATACTCCAAATCTAAAACGTAATCACCGCACACAAACTTAATTATAGTAATTACCATCAGGATTTCCTAACTGTTGTGGAAACCGAAATGCACCTGTAGCCATGTATGAATCAAACCAAATACAACGACCTTATAAATCAATGATAATGCATGAGAGATGTCGATGGATAAGGGAGAGTCCGTTTAATATAATGACAGATATCCTATTCTGTCACCTGGTCTTGTTAGAAATAAGAATTCGTTATTTTTAATTTCTTAACTACGCTGTTTTATGTCATAAGCCTGGTATTATTACGCCTTATTTAGTCGTAGTGTAGTTTCAGTATTGTAATTCGACTAGATCTCAGAATCTGGAGGTCCCTGATGCCTCCATGCGGTACAAAAATTACCTATGCAGCTATTCGATATGAACTTTTACGTCATTCATCCACATACTAAAGTACTACTATATTCTCAGACTTACCGCATCTTGCAAGTTGCCAGATAGCTCGGTTTCAATAACCATCACAATGATCCCAAACATTCCAAATATTAGCGCGTAGTCACTTAATCGTTTTCTTCTTTCAAACAAAGTACGTCTGTATCCAAGTCTGTAGCCGATATTCATATTTCTCCTATTGTTACTGGTCTGACTTTTAGCATTCGTTGAATCACCCTCGGTGATATCAAATGTATGTTCTGTGTCTAAACTATCCATGTGTCTAACGATTGCCATTTCTTTACCGCTCGCATCCTCTTTGGGTTTGACAATTTCGGGCGGGTTCACCATTGCTGCGAACGACGGTGCCATGGCAGTTTGACCCACCATCGGCAGGCATTCAATAGGATCGGCGTCGTGGGACTTATTCAAACTTCTTGTTGAGTGATTCATACTAGCTATCCGAGTCATAACCCCGTTGTATTTTGAACTCTGCAAAGCAATTTCGGCAAAGGGATTCTTCTTACCGTGTACCAAGTCATTATTACAATTGCTGTCTCCTGATCCTTGGGAAACAGGCGGTCGCGGACTAGTTTCGGGCATACTCCGACCAATGCTGTCCATACTAGCATGATTGGCTTCATCTCCAGATAGAAATTCCGATACACAAGGATTGTAGTTCATGGAACCAGGCGAATCGCTTCTCACCGAAACATCTTCGGCGCATTTATTCGACGGGCCGAGAAAGGATACAGGAGAAGGCGTCGATCCGTCGTCGTTGCCGATGGGTGCGTATTCGTAAGGGGAGCTCTTTTTACCAAGAGATAACGGTACAGCGCCGTCTTCATTGCCGTGTTCCATATTTCGTTTATGTCTACGTCTTGCAAACAGATTGTTTCCCACGGGTTGACCTTTTCTAGTATCGTTTTGATGTACCAATGTCGATGGTCTGAACGGTGGAGTTTCATGCTGCACTACGGATAGCAACCTCCCGTCTTCACCGTTTTCTGTCGACATCGATTGAACCTCCAGGACGATTCCTCGATCGAGGCTCGAATCCAGGTAATTTGATTCGTAATCCGTTTCGGTGGTGTCTGAACGCTGAATATGTTGAATACCTAATGCACTTTCTGATGTACTTCTACGATGCCTCTCTTTGTTACCTTGTTTCAGATCTGAGCCAGGTTGAACAGCAGTTGTTGAATCTAGTTGGCGGCAGGAATAAGAATATTTTCCACCGCGTCCGGCTGTGTTGGAATCGTCATGAACCGCCGAGCTTTGTCTCTCGTCTTTTACTTGATCGCCTGATATCGATATAATTTCGCTGTTACCGTTCTGCTTTATTTCTTCGGTCGGGATATCATATTTTCTCATAAATCCATTAGTTCCGATATCTTCGATAAACAAGCCGATTTTGTTCTTCCTGATATTACGAAGCGGTTTTCTGGCAGCCTCGGGGTCAACGTTAGAGCTTGCACAATCAGCGTGAAACAGGTCTTCAATGAATCTTTTCTTGTCTGCTGTGCCGTTAGCAAGCTCGGTAGCGCAATTAAACTGACTACCTTTATTCTTTACTGCGCACGCATCGTTCTCACCGTTAGATTCGGTAACGACAGCTGTGCTGTACGCACTTCTTTCTTTAGCTGGTCTGTTGTTGTTACCTCTTGCTAAGCTTGTATCCTCTTTGTGTCTGGTGAAATCGATGTCGATTTTTCTTTGCCGTTTCCACTGCTGACGCAAGCCTACGTCTAAACGCGACATACGAAGAAGGGCGCCTTGTAGTGCTACTGGACTGTGACGAACGTGAGTTTTCGTGGAATTAACTCTTTTTTCACTCATGAGTACGCTCTCACTCTGACGTAAATTTCAAATGAAAGTGATTGAACTCGCTTATAATAACATATATATGATATAATCGTGTCCTGAAAGTAAATAATAAAATTGAGATACCTCGTCGAAATACACATTCTAAAGATCGCAAGTATTGGATCGTCTACGATACTACAAGTATGTTAAAAGCCCAGGATGGGTTTCAGAGGTTGGAAGTGTAATCATAATCTGATTAAGGTCACCATCATCGCTGCGCAAACCCTAACTTTCCCTTATTCAATTATACATATTGCGTTGACTTGAGGAAGTGAAAATGTCGTACACAATGATAGAGCACTAACCAATCTCCCGGGATAGTCCAAATATAAGCACCTTATCGACATCTAGCGGATAAATATATTTATAATTTCGCCACGAGTGTTATGTTTTATATTAAGACTTAACGTACACCGTATTAAATCGACCGTTTACTCAGATTTTAATTAAATTTTAAATACAATCAGTTATTCCAGTAATTCAGTAGTTTATTTATATTGCGATTTGCTCTATCTCTTGTCTCACCACATTCACCTCTTACCGGATTTAGGAATTTTATCACTTATCCTTTCCTGTATATTTACTTATTTTGTGACTTCATAGCGTTGATTACAATACACTTTGTTTAACAAGCTTGAAGAACTTTTACCTTCAAAATAGATTAAAAACTGACTAGAATGCAACTACCGATATCGGTCTGGTATCTGGACACGCTGGAGTGTCTGCTGTATAGGTCTACCAAGATAAGCTCTTTTCACCCAGGGCGGACGAAACCCATCATCAATTATCGCTGTAATTCTTCATTCCTAATGACTATACCAAAGTATGCGGTAAACCATAATTCGTAGTCATGATTAACACTTCCTAACTCCTATTTTACTGATAGCAGGAGACGTAATCAATGTTTAATCTACACACGAAAGCAATTACTCCATTAAAAAACCAGCAATTTTGTGCAACCGAGTGCTCAACGAAATTTGATGCATGTTAATAATGAATTATTGAAAACGCAAATAAACATACGATCATCATGCTGTCACCTAACATCATATGAACTAAGAGTCTTAATTACCGCCGTAAAGTGAAACCGAACCTTATTAGCAAAATCGCTAAAAGTAGCCGTCGGTAGAATTTAGCATAATCCAAGCCGACGCAATTCCCAACGCTCGTAGTCTTATCGCGTGATCTCTATACGGCTGTAATTTCGAATTGTGATCGGGATTACCAATTGATATAAATAAATTCCCACAAGGGAACTGTAGCAATACACTGTGGCACAGATATATCTTGTTAAACCCTTTTCCGGCGTCGAATATAAAGAAAATTTGCAGAATGCTTATTTCTAAGCTGCTGACCATACTTCATCAGAGGTATTTACATAGACAGACTTTAAAATACGTTTTATATCACAGTCACAATTTAAGTTGAAATAGTTCTAGTAGATTTGGTTCGTTCCTGTTACGGTAAATGTTTTCCGCCTAATGGATTATATCCTTCGTCCTCCTCATAAACGTAGTAACAAGCCAAGGTATAGCTGCATGCTAAGAAGTTCCTATGTTTGCTTTTTTTTAAAGTTTGATATTAACTATTACTCAAGAAATATTCCAGTCTGCCTACAATCATTCAGTAAAGTCGTGAATAGTAGGCAAGTCCAATTCAAACAGTGCAATTGAAAGTTACCTGAGAAGCTACCTTAATATTATATTATAATATTCATATAATACAACAGCTTGAATTCATCAATATGTGATCGCAATTACTTGACTGAAATGCTGAGATTCTTCCTTTGTGACCAATTACTCATAGATTAGAACCCCCGGACTCGAGAATAGACTACCTGATAATATCCCTGACATCAGTCAAAACACCTCACCATTTCTTTACGCTTATAAAGTGCTTTTAGATATTAAGTACAGAGTCGTATGTGGTCCCTATACAAAAATATCAAAATCTGCCCCTCTCTACTTGAGCTTATTGCTGCACCGACCTATACGTAAGTCATTCGGAAGTGTCAAATAGAGAGGCGTGTTTATCGTCTTTTTCTGAGTCCATAATTAAGTTATTTAATCATCCTAGCGATGCTGACCCGCCAAGCGATCGAAACCGTCCCAACGGGATCATCAGAAAAATCTATACAATCCGTGCAACTATCCTTCATTTTCATTGCCCAGCTAATGGGTAAATACTGTTCACTGTCAAGTCTTCTATTTCCCTGTCATAGTAGAAAATCTAATTATTTTCTCCAGCGGATATCTTAATCTTTTTAAAAGTAAGTATCAAAACAGCATGGACGTAATAATTATTCAGCTTTTACAAGATTGTACGACAATATTGTTTTTCCATGTGAACCCAATATTTGATGGCAAATACTTCGTGACGCCTAGAGATAATACTGTTTTGGATCAACTACAACTTTTTTAATGTAATATAACTCCGTTTGGGAACGGATGAAAGCGTGCTCGATATGTTCTTGCATAGAAATATAAAGTTGAGAACATTTATCTTTAAAATACCTCAGAAAAAGATTTTCTTCCATTTGAATATTCAATAATAGGTTTTCTTCCTGACTTGAAGGAATATAGTGAAGCTATTTCAATTTCTATGCGAATTAAACTGAAGTCTTTATTCCAATGGAGGGCACGGTCAAATGTCCTAAAATGTTTCCGCAATTCGTAAGATCTACTAAGCCTGGTGGCACTCTGTTCTTCGATAGTTAAGAAAGTTACCTAACTGAATTAAAAAAATCTGGAATTTTGCAAAAAGCAAAATTTTAATGACATACTAAATTACTGATGGCGAAATTTCTATATTCGTAACGATTTTATGACTAAGATTCACTATGGGCAAGTCTACGTTAGAAAAAAGAGTAACTGCGGCTCTGCACGTTTTTCAACCACGTTCGTAAATATTTTATTCTAACAAGTCATAGTAATTATCGCCATTTGGTATTTTCTTTTTCGTTTTTTTTCTTTGCTGCGTAACAGTACATAACCTCCCGCGTAGATCTTTGCAATAGGTGTGATACCATATGCGCTGTGGTTTGAAATACATGATCACAGGTTGTGGGATATTTTTGTAGAAAATTGCCAAAAATCGATGAATGGAATTAACTAACTAATCGTAATAATAAATAATAAACACTACACTTGGTTCATTCATAAAAGGGAGTGTTGTAACATTTTGTAGTGCCACTGAAGTAACCAGAGTTTGTCGAAACGAATTCGCTCAACGGGAATAATCGAATTGGCCGAACTGGCGTTATAACCTGACCTACGAATCTCATAATCACACTTTCCTTGTGGTCGTAATTTTCTACAAATTCAATGCGGATTAATGGTTCGCAACACAAAGGCCTTCTGGTATAATTCTAAGATTTCTGAAAGACAGGAGGTGCTAAATTACCATCGACTTGAGGCTCAGAGCTATAGCCTTCTGTTGTGAATTAGAGGCAAGCTAATTAATTGAATGTAAGATTATGCAAAACAGATATTTGTTTTCTTGCTGCATGAGAGCAAAGACACAATTAGTGTATATAGTGATTGAATGTATTGTAATATAAACTATGATAATACTTTTCTAAGCGTATCCAGGCTTCATTTGTGATTGTCCACAGATTTGAATATAAACCCTTTTTTACCCGTTTTCGTAGTTCTACTTAGAAACCAAATATACCTACCTACAGCTTTGAGGTGGCATGGCTAGTCCTCTAAGAATTCTCTGACGTTCACACCGTTTACGTATGAAGATCGACTAAACTATGCCTGTCGACTGCGCTGTGCTCGCAGACAAGTGATCTCATGATTGTTTTTTTGAATTATGCATGAAGAGCGGCGGGTGTAGATCACAGACTTGTAAATTTCATAAAAAAAGATTAGATTTGATATGCTATATCGAGATACAGCCAGCAATACAATATACTTTTTTGTGTAAAATACAGCTAATTAATTACCATGACAATGTAGGAGGAATCAAGGCAATTAAAACAAAGATTTATGTATGCTACCTTGGATAGAATTATGCTAATAGACATCTGACTAAGTTATCTAAATGGTAAGGGAAACATTTACCCAAGAATACCCCATATTCTTGAACTAACAACCCCAATATACCATGAACAACGGCTATTAGATTGAGTAGTATATGAAAATAGTTATATAAATTACCCATGGATTGCAAAACGAATTTTCAACTTTACTCTTGACAGCGTTCTTCATAGCATGCTGCGATAATACTAAATCATTTATGATTGGTGCATATTGGAAAACTTCTAAGCAATTGTAGCGCAATTCTAGTTTGCATAAACGGAATGGAAACTGATCACTGCGAAGACAAACTGCAATTAGGCAAAAACCAATTTGGAATTTGTATTCATTGCTAGACTAGTCAAAGAATAGATATTGCTTTGTTTGATCTTTTAACGACAAAGCGCAGGCCAAAGTTTGCACTGAACATCATAACATTCAATTGAATGATGGAACCGTTCAGTGAAAATCAAGTTTGAGAACATTTCAGTTAAACCCTGGCTGATAAACATCGTTAGCTTTGAATAAAAAATACATTTTTATTTAACTGTTGTCACGGCGTTAATATTCCAATGAAATCAAATTCAATGTTGAAAATTGACATTCTTATCTCCGACTCCAGCTTTACCGCTTTTAGTCTTATTGGAAGGACATAATGTAACCCCGCAGTGCGGTGCGAATTTCTTCAACCTAAAATTCACGCTATATTCCATTTAATTTTTGCACCCTTGGTGGCTTCCATGAATCTCCATATTTCCAGTGACGCTAATAGTTTCCTCTGATGATAAAAATCTTTTCTAATTCTGAACTACCTGGTTCTCGGGGTTGTCTGAGTTCTTTGAGTTCTAGCGAATGTTCATACAAATCAGAAAGTGTCACCAGAGAATACTCGCCTGAGATAAATAGGCTAGAGAATGATCTTCTACCTATGATGAAGTATCAACCTCTCTGCAACAAATAAATCTGTATTGGTTTTGCACTACTTTTAAGCTTATTTCTGTTTTCCTGTGTTCCCTATCTCATCTTTTAATCTATCTCTTCCACCAGCTTACATGTTTTCAAAACAACAACAATCACTAATCTTTGTTTACTGCGCTTCACCAGCAGCTAGTAAACTCTCAAACTAGTGAAGAAAAATAAGAGCGCTTCCGTCAAATCAATTGCACGGTTCATTATCTCATTTAAACTATTTTCACTCATAAAAATCGATCCGCGTCAAAGCCATAGAGCTCTTCCTTGTTCAGTCATTTTTAATTGCAGTCATATACTTTAGTCTTTGGATCTTGTCCTAGCATGTTTCCCCTCGCTCTCCCAGGCGATTGGCTGTACGTTTCGCGATCGCCGTAGAATAGTGAATGCTACTAAGCGTATTTACTTGCAGAAGGGAAACAGATCGCGTTAATTATTCATGTGGATTATGTAGATTTCGATGGAAAAAATTATTTTCATAGGCCGCTGCCGCCCGCAAAAAATACCTTTGAAATCTCTGACCTTCGCCGTCTTCCTGTTTATAATTAATTGTCTGGGTCATCCTAGATAGACTACTGCTGATGATAAATAAAATAACTTGTTGGCTATGACTAGGTTTGATACAAGCTGTTCCCGAAAGTGCCGCATAATTACCGACGATTGCACGTGCGCAACACTCCTCCAATCTGTACCGTTATGGATATCGATTGGCCGACTCAAAGCAATAAAAAATTCATACGAATTCGTTGTAGTTAATTTCAGTCCGCAGATAGTGATCGTATTTTGGAACAAAAACATGAATTTTAGGCATTAGATTACCTGTTTCGAAATACAATATGTATTTGACTACGAGTCGAGTTTTAACTGGAAAAGACTCCAAAACTAAACAACTCGACTCGTAAAGACAGAAGTTAGAGTTAGGTTTGTAATGTTCTTTTTGAATAATATTTAGTTCTTTTATATTTTTACTCCGACCCGAACCACAAAAATTAGATAGATCACATGCTATACCATTACCAAAAGCAATTTTATGGTAATGTGAAAGATTTTGATAGCAGTCCAATGACATGACTCTGCATTGTATACAATATCATTGAAGCACATGCGGATTTAGCCGTTTAGAATCTCGTTGCTTCTTGGCATGCCGTAAGAACATCGCCATTGCTACTCTGATCGAGATCATCATCTTCAGTTAATTCAAATACTTTGTTGTCTGAACTTCCAATCGAGCAAGCGTCGAAGCTCAGCTTCGTGTCTGCGTTTTCGTTATCCGGAAGTTTATATAGGTAAAGAGCAAGGCCGAAGAACATTGCCGAAATCGCTCTACACACCATTGCTGAATAAACAGATGAGGCGTGGAAATTATTCTTCTATTCGACTAGTATTATTATTACTTTCCAGTAAGTTTTGGTAAACTAGTGATTTTAATGATAAACAATGCTCGTAAACTCTCTGCGACATAATAATAAAATGTGAAAGTGGACATCCAAGCGGCTAAAATATAGATCTGGATATATACATAGGAGAGCTTTTCTGAGAAATGAAGCAGCTTACCAATAGTCATTAGATTTATCGCCAAATTATTGCTGTCATATATGAAACAAGATCCTCTATCCCCGGTACAGCTGTCTTTCTGCCATTGAATACAAGCTGTATCAAAGACACTCCCGAACACGATTGGACCCGGGATGCTTCCAAGGGCTCTCATAATAAACACTTGCAGTCCTATCGCGAACGATCTCTGTGTATTGGGAACGCATCTGTAGATATGTGATAGATGACAGATGATATATTACATGTAGATGTCTAAGAAAATACATCTCGGATTTATCTGGTGCAGATTAAACTACCTCATAATAACCAGCAGTCCAGGAGTTGAAATCGTGAAGCTTATCATAACGATGACAAAAAATACAGCAATAAAAGGACCCAGTGCGTTGCAAGACGACGTACACAAGCCGGTAGTTGCAGTTGCATTGTGTTCTTGCCATCCGGGTATACATTGACAATCCACGTAAACCTATATAAAGAATGATGTATTGTCATTTAATCATTTCAACAGTTTT
Organism: Halocynthia roretzi; assembly: GCA_013436055.1. NCBI lineage: Eukaryota > Metazoa > Chordata > Ascidiacea > Stolidobranchia > Pyuridae > Halocynthia > Halocynthia roretzi. The sequence goes on from QRAM01000004.1 coordinate 808,153, forward strand.
ATGAATGTACACTGTAAAATACAAATAGCTGTAGCAGTAACGTTTCATCGCAACAAGAATAAGTAAATTTGAAATCACAAATATATAGTAATCATGTGAAGCTCGGTTTACGATCGTGTATCTTCCAGTAATTTTTGGTTTTCGTACTCTTTTCGATGCAAAAACATACTCAATACTTTTCGTCTGAAATGTCAGTGTTTGTTGCTGTACAACATATGTTTCTTTTAATTGGTTTCAGTCTTGTGCATAGTGCAGTCGTGTCTTACAGAGTCTCTGAAGATATATATTGTATTTCGTGTGTTGCTTTTATTATAATAAGTGTTAGTTATTGACTGTGTGTTGATTATAATGCCCCTGGGGATACTGCTTTGATTTTCTCCTTACTCTCAGGAACCAATTAATGACGCAAACATAGGTTCCACTGTATATATGTTCTATGTCTAAACTGAATTCGTTCCCAGAAGGCTATTTCACAAGGTTTAAGAAATATGTACCCCGTCCTTGCTTCCCGCACACCCGGCATGGCAGGCAGAAAAGTATCCAATACCGTCACTTCCACATACTGGTGAAAAAAATTCTTCCTGACATGTGCAATTTGAATTACAAGTTGAACTCAAGTCATTCTGCACTGCTGTATCCTTAGAGTCACTGCATAGAAAATAAGATTATATATATACCATTTACCTATTGCGTACTGGAGAAGTGATTTATGAAGACTATGAAAAGCGTAATGATATATTTGGAAAGATCAGTTATCAAATATTGTGAATGCATTGCACAATGTAAATAAGGGATGAGCTGAAAGTTGCCATAAAGACATGCATGTTCTGTGGTATGCACAAACATGCACACACATGATAGTAGATAGTAGTAAGTAAAGTAGATAAATAAAACACACGCAAAGGCCATTTGATTTGATTTACAATCATAAATAGGCCTAAAGGATTAAAAACGACTTCATTACCTAGACAAACACTAGTATAACTAAAAACTTGCTTAAAATACTTGATGTCACCTTACTTATAGGGAACTGTAACCCCTGATACTACCGGATCGGGACAATGATAAAGTCCGATTGGGGAAAGCACAAAAACTCCAAGAACGCAAGCAATACAGATTTTTAAGAGCTGCGGAGTTTTGAGTCGAAATTTTCCCGCCAGTATTCCAGACAAAATGTTTCCAAATATTCCTCCAGGAATGGCAATGACACCTTATCGGAAAATATAATTCTAAAATCATTTCATCATAATCAGTAATAAGATTTTTTTGTTCATAACTCACCGGCGTATAGTGCCGCTGCGGCAGGAGTTTGACTGTATTGGTTTTCAATGACTTTAGGTAGGAAGGCGGTGAAACCGGCGATCACGAATGCCTCCGAGCAACTTCCAAGAGTGGCAAAGAAATATGTTGGATTTTTCAACATGGTAAGAATGGCGATTGGCATATCACGTATGGAATTGCCAAATCCTGCTTTACCAGTGATTTCAGCACCTGCTTTGGCATGTACTTCTGGCAAGCGTTGAGCTTGAATCTTTGCAGTTCCTGATAAAAACCCAGATTTGATGTCACTTTAGGAAACTGTGTGTAGAAAACTTGTGGTATATAGTAAAGCAAACAGACTAGTCTCGAAATAGCTTCAGTTGTAATATCTTTTGAAATTATATATGGCCTCTATGTATTGTGAATTTGTTTTTGTACTTTGCAATTTCTGTACTGCCAGCGAATGCAATGGAAGTTTTATTCGTTACGATAGTATATTAGTCTACCTGCGGTTGTTCAAATTCGAATTCAAATACATTGTAATATGTTATAATAAAATATAGAGTGTTAGAAATGTTATTTGAGGGGAAAGTCTAATCAAGATCTGTTAACATGAGCAGTAGCCCAACCAAAGTGTTGTCAAAGCTAGCATATTTAAATGATAATGAAACTTTGTATTCAAGTTGGATGTGACATTACTGAATCTAGGAACTGTTGTATGTAATAGTTAACTAATGACCTGGAAATTTCTTGGGAAAGCCAAACATAGGAATGGTTACAAGAACGAAAAGTATCGCCGCTGTCAGTAAATGTCCAACCCACCATGCACCAACCCACCTCGGGTCGCTTGCGGTTATTCCGACGTCGCTGGAAGAATTACAACAACAATAAATGTATTCAATCAAAGTAATCTAATGAATCCGAATCACAGCATTCCACCGGGGAAAAAAATGCAAAAAAATCAAACAATAACGATATGTAAGTTTTAAAATGGCGCTGTTCGTATTCATTACAGCATTCATTAATCTCTTTAGTCCTATTAACTGATAAAGGGGCACTGAAGCGCTCTTATATATAGTGTACTAGTTCTATTCGCTTTTTTACCTCGGATCGAGTACGTCAAAATCGACATAAATTGACAAAAGATAGCCTCCAAATATGTAGCCAATTACCGGACCGAGAATTGACATTGCGTTCGCAGTACCTGAAACAGATATAATAGTGAAAGTGTAACTTTCTAAGAGCCTCATACCAAGACACAGTTGACTACTTACTTATATATGCCGCCGACCCTCCCTTCGTCAGACTGTCTTCTAAAATGGAGTACGTTAATGTATATAATGGAACGCATCCTAATCCTTGCAAAAGCATGGCAAAAATGAAAACGAATCGATAATTTTGTAAGTTTTCTCCTTCGTCCGATATGCCACACGTGATATTTTTATCCTGGTTGCAAAGTTCTGTTGTAGAAAATCGTTACATAAGGTCAGAGTTCAAAAGTTGGACATCTGTCAACTATTGCTGATTGATTCACGCCTAACTTACGTGATATAGAATCATCGTACTCGTAAACACCAGTCGTAAAATGAGGAATTGCAAAGATTATGCAACCGATGGCTAAAAATATTGATCCAACGCCGAGTATTCTCGGACGATGCCCTCTGTTAGCGTAGAAGGTTACGAATAGACACACAATCCAGTATCCGATGTCGTATGATACTGCTATCAAACCGGTCTGTGAACTTTGCAATCTAAAACGTCTTTCCAGGGTTGTGATGATCACGTTGAATATTCCGTTTACAAGCATTCCTGCAATTGAAGCCCAAATAAATAGGATAAACATTGACAAATATACATCAGTGTGATGAGTTCTTATAAAAAATAGCTATTGTTTGTGTTACGGTTTGTTACTGTAAAACAAGGGTTCTGAAAAAGGGGGTTAAAGAAGGGAAGTGGGATTACAGGACTGTTATATATTTTGATGTAATATACCTGCAATTAAATGTCAGTCATTACCTTCGCTATGTTAGAAATCACATTATGTGAAGTATTGAAGTTTTACCTTGGGAAATTAGGAAGAAAGAAATAATTACGAGAAATCCAGAAGGATTGTTACAACATTGAATCCATTCGGGTGACCATCCATATCTTCCTTCAATTTCCTGACCGGGATAGTAGCTTCCTTCATCCGACACTGTGCTATTCGTCTTTCTCTGCTTATTGTCTTTAGTATGCGACTTGACCTGTACTATATCTGTAAGATTTTCTTCAGACATTTTTCTACATACACACAAAAAATAGATATGTCTTCCGGAATACAGTAACTGATAAATACATGTAAACACAAGTTAAGTCCGTTGGTAACATGACACAAGGGATTCGTAATCAAACATGAATACAATGTAACAACAATGAATCGCTTACTTATTATGATATTGTAAACACAGCACTGAATGTCGATGCATATGTATTTTGCAAAGTAAAAAATCTAACTTTCGTGCAGCTATAATGCATCTTGCTGATTTAAATAAATAATTTAAAAGACATGAGTTCTACACATTCATCTGTATTTTTATTGGGCTGGAAGGTTATTCTAATAGGATAGCGATAAACATTTCGGATAAAAGTAAGACCTGCTATTCACTATGTTTGAGTAGTTCTACTTATAAAATTATACATATCCGTTCGACACTGTATCCAACCTAGTGTAATTTTATCAGCATGCATGAACTCAAGTAGTACTCTTATGCTCTTACTTCGCTCCTGGTTAAACTAACTTAAATATTTTATTTTTCAAAATTTGAAAGATAGAAATCTTGCAACTTCTAATACGAATAAGACGACCAATATAACTTTAATTTTAAAACAATTCAGGAACTGGTCCTGTGAACCTTTGTAATTTTAATAGAGGCAATTGTCGTACATTTGGTGGACTACACTTATCTATATAGTAAATGAATGTTCACAGAACTGTAGTTACTTCATTCTTGTTGGTTGCATAACAGTCATCGTCGCCGTCCACACTGAAAGCTTCATTTGCAATACTGCTTTGATCAGAAGCAAATTTCTCATTAAGCTCATACGACTCATTTTCAGTTGCAGGCAATTTGTAGAAGAACAGGGCCAAAGAAAAAAATATAGAAGAGAGTGCTTTGCTTACAATGCCTGAAATCAGAAATGGAGGCACATTTTTTATACAGTAGGAAAGTTTTCAAATCCACTTTATTTCTGATGGAGGAAGGCAGTTAGTAGTTATACATACAAGCGATCAGTAATCCAATGGCGACTTCAGAACTGTCATTCAACCAACATGATCCACGTCCTCCATTACATGGCAGTTCTTGCCACAAGATACAAGTATTATCAAATATGAGTCCAAATATAAGAGGTCCTGGAATGCTTCCCAACGGTCTTATGATCCACCACTGAACGCCTGTCGCAAAAGTTCTTTGAGAATCCGGTACGCATCTGTCAAATAGGATTATGAGTTGATACATACGTTCTTGTGGGTTGTCTGGACGTCCTTACACCGACTTAATTTATAAGGAGGAAAAATACTAACACACATATTTTCATTGTTAAAATAGTATTTAATTTTTGTATCAACGATATGCTCTTATTTGGCAATATACAGTAGATACTATATAAAGCTATAGTCGGTCTTATAGCCAATTATTAGTAAAAAAATCGAACTTTGCAATAGAAAGATCTTTCTCGATAGATTTCAATAGGACGGAACAACATTGCATACCTCAACGTTATTAACAGTGCTGCTGTTGGAGTCATAAAGTTTGCTAACGTTAGAAAGAAGAAAACGGCCAAGAACGGATAAAACACCGAACAGGGTACACCGCATACCCCTGCAACTGCATCACCCAATCCATATCCATCGGGAAGTACACACGAACAATTCTTGAAAGTCTAAATGTCAAAAATGTTAATAATCAGAGTGATGATTGTGAGTTGCGAAAAGATGTTGACAAGTAAACCTACCGTTTCCAAGTCTTGCTCTTTACATCCAGCAAAACACGACGAGAAATAGGTTATGTTGTCATCTCCGCACACAGGAACGTAATACTGGCTTTGACATATGCATTCACTATTGCACGCAGCTGAAATATTAGTTGAAGCATCCAAGGTGTCATTTCTAACACCGAAAAATATATGCCAAGAATTATTCTTAATATCTTATTCTACTATCTGTTTTTATCTAATCTAGATTGATTGACTCTGTAATTGTGTCCGTAATCTTCTTTTTCATGGTGACAGTTATCCAGCTGGATTTAGGATTCAATTTTATTACATAAGATATAGAGCACGGAAACTTACAAATATGGAGTTGATACTCCGGCAACATCAGAGTCTCCACAGTAAAGAATTATTGTGGGACAGGCGAGCAAAACGAATACGCAGCAACAAATACAGTATTTCAAGATCTGCGGCGTTCTTAGAATGAATTTACTGAGAACCACAGCTGAGATAATATTGCCGAATATACCTCCGGGTATGGCAATTAAACCTGCCAAAGAAAACAATACGTGGAACAAATGTTGATCGACAAATATTTTCGTAGTGAGATATGACCATTGTCCAGCCCGTCCCTCTCCTGCTAGTGTCAAGTTATTGGCTTGTGAGAGTATTATCCTGGAAAAGGGTGCAAGCAAGGAGCACTGCTGATTGGTTGTTTAGACATTTATTGTGTATAGGAGTTTATGGCGGTGTTAAAATATCACACACCTTGGCCGAAGGCCCCTTAGATTTAGAGCCCCAAGGCTTCAGCATGTCAAACATATTGGTAAATGTCAAGTAGGCATAGTACGAGCCCATCTTCCAGAAAGACAGGTCAATAATGAACAGAATCTGGTCACATATAGGCTCGAAATAGCTCTGAAATTTGCCATATCAACCACTATAACGGTAACTATAACGCAACTTGCCTGAATAATATGCAGCATCGGAAGCAGTCAAGTTGAATTGACTTTCAAGGCATTTAGGCAAGAACGCCGTGAAGGCAGCAACAATAAAGCTGTCCGAACATCCTGCCAGTGTTGTGAATAAGAACGTTGGATTTTTTAGCATAGTCAGAATGGCGATTGGCATGTCTTTTATAGATTTTCCAAAGTTGTCGTGTTCGACTATTTCTCTTCCTGCGTTGGCGTGAACTTCCGATTCGCGTATTGCTTTTTGTCTAGCGCTGCCTTTAGAGGTAGTAAAAAATAGTTTGGAAAAACATTTACCTTGGGTATGTAACGAGTTCATTCGATGATTTTGTTAACCTGGTAACTGCTTAGGGAAGCCAAACAAAGGTATCGTTGTGGAAACCAAAGCTATGGCACCCGCAAATAGAAATCCGATCCACCATGCTCCTACCCATCTAGGATCATCGAGAGGCAGGTCCGTTCTATGAAACACAGTATCTATTGCATAAATGTGTTATCATTTTTCCAATGGTGTTTTAAATACGTACTCGACGCCAGAGTCGAAATCAACGTAGACAGTGAGCTGATATCCTCCGATAACATATCCAATCACAGGACCAAGGATCGTAAGTGCTTGGGCCAGGCCTGGAATATAAATGAAGCTAACGCCTTCTCGAATTCTATGCATTGCATAAAACATTCTCATGAAACTTATGTTATAAGAAATATGGACTTGAAATAGAATAAAATATGAATCTCTCAACACTAGAATACTCTTATTTGTTTTATTCTTTATCGGGACACCATAACATATATACCTCGATTATCCGGTTCACATTTCTTACAAAAATTGCTTATAACCTGAAAACAACCCACCGATATAGAGAGCAGATCTTGATTTTGATAAACTGTCTTCAAGAATAGCAAACCCAACTGTGTAGAGAGGGATGCATCCTAATCCTTGCAGTAACATAGCGAATATGAAGAGATAAAGATAGTCGTCTAAGTTTTCTCCATCATTGCCAGAATCACAAGAAGGGAGTGTTTTATTAATACATATGTCAGCTGAAATGAGATTTTCCAAATTTTTATCACATCAGAGATAGAATAGTGGTAAAATATACTTGTATGTTTGGGGATACTTACCATCAACACTTTCACCGTATTCATAATTTCCAGTAGTGAAATGAGGTATGGTAAACACCAAGCATCCAACACCAAATACAAAAGAACCGATTGCGAGAATGCGTGGTCTGTGAGCTCTATTGCCGTAGAAGGTGACGAAAAGACAAAATACAAAATAAGCAATGTCGTAGCTGACAACGATCAGACCTGTTTCGGAACTTTGTAATTGAAATCTACGTTCTAACGTTGAGAGTACGACGTTGAGTACTCCATTGACGAGTATACCTGAAAAAATTGCATTCAGACATTACCTGATTTCAAACATGAATTCTATCTATGAACTAGAAAACTGTGGGGTCAGTATTCATCAATATTAACGCCTA
>QRAM01000040.1:0-319921 GCA_013436055.1 Halocynthia roretzi
GTATCAGTAACTACGATTCAGAAAGTCTTTAAATTACATTAATATATAAACAAAGTATCAGTAACTTCGTTTCAGAAAGTCTTTAAATTACATTAATATATAAACAAACGTATCAGTAAGTACGTTTCAGAAAGTCTTTAAATTACAATAATATATATACAAACGTATCAGTAAATACGTTTCGGAAAGTCTTTATATTACATTAATATTAATGGATTCGGATTTGGCGCGAGGGCTGTGTTTGGTTTCGTGCGAGGGCAGTATTCCTAATTTTTTTTGCTAAAGGAGACCAGAGCGAGACATTCCCACACCTGGCCATTTAAACTACCTCTCGGGATTACACAGTTTTTGGGCAACTGGCTGCACTGATTGTTTCCGGCTTGTCCGGCTGTCTTGAAATGGCATGAAAATGGGCAGTCAAAAATATTAAGTTAATCTCAACCCGCCGTGTTGCTTGTCTATGTTAGCCTAAAGTCAAATTGAAAAAGATCGGTCCCGTCCGTATACAAGGTATTTTTGGATTCAAGATTAAATAATCATGAACCCAATATATTTAACAATAACGTAACGGGATTTCACTCGTTCAATTTGCTTTGCAAATGCGACACCAAATCCCGACCTCAATACCAGACTCTGGTGTAACATAGGTAAGTAAATTTTAAATACTATTTACGGTTTTCCTCGTTCGTCTATCAGATAATCCTCGTGGATCTAATCCATTCGTTTCCAGTGTTGCGTAGTAGGAGTTTCGACGTAGTGCCCGTGGTTGAATGACCGATGGTCAACCATCCACGTAAGACTGCGTAAGCTGCGAGGAAAGTAAAATGATGCTTAGAAAACTTACTACTAAGAGTCAAAACACGGTTTAACGTGAGCAATAAACCTTCATGTTAATTCATACTTTAATGACAAACTCTTAGTTTCTAACTTTTTAAATAAGTTAACGTATCGCACTTATACTTAATTTATTTACCGTATTTCCTCGATTATAAGCGGACCTCTATTATAAGCCGCACAAAATGATGAAAAAAAAAGAATATAAGCCGCCCTTGATTATAAGCCGGACGAAATGATGAGAAAAGAGCAGCACTAAAACATAGGGTTGCCTACCTCAGCCTTTTCGATCATTTTTCTACGGCTGTAGCGGATGAAATTGCCGTCTTGCAGAATATAGGTAGTATTCTGGAATCATTTTGGGTATGCTATACTTTTAATTATATTCTGTCTTTAATATCACATGTGCGTTGCCTGGTTGTCTACGGAATTAAGGGGTATGTTGGTATAGTCAGTCCTATAGGGAGTTGAATTTCAAATGATGAAAAAAAACACAATATACAGTTAAACCTCGTTCTACCATTGTCCGAGCAACTTGCTTTTCGAGTCACTATTCGCGATTATTTTTGTAAGGCGCGTGAAATGATGAAATAGAGGTTATTATAATCCTAATTTATTCAGAAAAAAGTTCCATTTAAAATGGGATCAACGCGTATTTTATCAGCGCTATCTACAGAGACCCTGCATTCTCGTATATAACAGTTCACTTTGCTAAGCTATTTGGAATATTATGCATCATCTGTTGATTCCCAGATATACTCGGGCCATATAGCTGCCGACTTAACATAATTTAATGAATAAATTCTGCAGTATTTTGAAACTGTATTATAAAATCTATACAAAAATACTCCGTTGAAACTAATAGTATAGAAATGACTGCTTAGTAACTTTGCACAGAAAAATACTACATTCAAGTAAACGTTAAAGTATTACTATCGTTAACCGCGATAAATAGGAAGCAAAATGCATTTAATCTATAGAATATACTTCTTGCTGAAGATTCTAAAAGAGTAATCTCTACTAATAATCGAGAATTTAAATTAGTTTAAAAACACTAAATATTACAGTATATACCACTGTTACCACACAGAATCGAAATTAAACATTAATTACGCTAATCGGATGAAAAAATAGTAGAAAAATAGTACTCACAACTCGCAGTCCATTGTCAAAATATACCAGTAATGAGATAATTACAAACTCGGGAAAGTACGTTTACAGGGAATTCGCTGATTACCTAATCGACGTTGGCAATTTTGAGTTGAGAATTTGTGGATATTACCGAATTTAAATAATCTTAATGCGAAATTTGGATGATTACTAGTTTTGACTAATTCTGCATCACGCAGTTATTTGAAAATTTCGCATTCACAAAGTTAACTTCGTGATAATGGCAAATTCTCTTACAAACATTGAAAATTATTAACGCTATTTTGGTATTCAGCAATAAAGCCATGCAGTTATTATTTAACGTACCGAGCAATTTCCCAGCATTTTGACAACTTTGCCGTACCAAATGTAAAATGGCCTTATCCTCAGTCTTGCATATTCACATTTTTTTAACTTCAGCGACTGGCCAGTATATAATTCAAAAGAATACATGTTTTTAAGGCTCGAGACGTTCTGATGTATTGTTTTAATGAGCTTTTTGCATAGTTTTTTCCGGCACTAGTTTTTATATTACGTTGGTTTTCATTACAGTGAATTTTACAACTGCTCCTTTCGAAATAGATTTCTTATTGTAGCTGATATTAAAAGCTGAGTTATAAATAGAACAAAGACATCTTACCTGGAAGACACGCAAGACGTGCTCACCTCACCGCTGCCGAACTACTCTAACCGATAATCTAAGCTTCACACCGCAAGCGGCTAACTATTCGCGGCTTTTTCAACAAAAAGAAACAAAAGATTAGGAAACGTTCCCCTTTCTCTTCACCATATAATCCCACTAATTAACATGTGATTGTCTCCTCTTCCTCCTATGAAAATTGTTGACAAGTCGCAAAAAATTACGCAATCTATCTCACCCCAAACTCTACGTTCGTTGAAAGATAATTAGCTCGATGTCTAAAATGATGGAAGTTTCACGTTTGATGCTTTTGCTCATTATGCGTGGTAATATATGATGCAGTCATTGTTGAGACGTGTTTCCGTATAGTAGTTTTATACAGCGACCGTCAAAAGAAGTTTGTTCATTCAACAACGGTTCACGTGCTATACGATACATTGTTGTCAAATAACGTATGCACTTTTAAACTGTGTAATACGAAACGTACCACATATTCAATACGCGATATTGCAAAGAACCATATGAGTTATGTTCAACGCTGACATAGTTGGAGCAAGGCTAATCGTATACTGTGGCAATATATAGATTGATATTGACATTATTCAACATTGTGAAATTATAGTAAAACACTTTATGAAATATGTTTGTACCTATCAATATCGAGTAGCCGCTATATGGCAGTAAAGAGGCTGTTCCGGATACTGTATACTATAGCAGTTTGAGAATGATAAAAATAGAATCAAAACTGCAAGTTCCAGGTTAGCCATTCTGTTTGAATAGGCCATCAATGAAAGTTCCTTAAGAAGGTAATCCAGACCTCTTGAACATCTGCATTCCCTTATTAACACAGGTAATGTCTTCTATCCAGTGGCGGCGGTAAATATCACTGAAATTGCGACCCTGTCCAAAAATCTGACATCCATCTTTAAATAATAAACCATAATACAAGCTCATAAATACAACAAAAACTTACTTTTACTTAGGCAATTCACAATCTGAGGGTTGTCTGCCTTCAGGAGAAAGTTAATGTCAGTGGCAACCCCTCCATCGGGGGCCACTGCTCTAATGGTTCACTCTCGGTTCCTCGAAATATCGATGTTGGTAAATTGTCACACCTATACCGTAGCTGAACTATTTTAAGGTGCTACCAGCTCATCTCTACCCACCTGTAGTTACCTTACTCCTGCTTTCCAATAATAAACTATTGACTATCATTCCAAAAAGATGTGGTATAATTAAGTCTCATGATGATGGCAGTAAAATAAGGAAAAAAACGAATTAAAAAATATAAATAAGTGCAGTCATTATGGAGCAGGATTATGGTTGAAACACCTTTTGGATGTTCCTGGATTCCTAAGTTCTTCTTCAGAGAAATTTCTTTTTTCTCCTCGTCTTTGTCTGTCATCAGATTGGTTACTAATTGTACTCAATTCTCTCTCTATATTCACTCTTCCGGGACCTACTTTCATCAGCAGCCTTGCTTTATTTTTCATCTCAAGGTCCTGGTGATGAAAATAGACAGTATCAGTACATCATCATATGACATTGTTGATCTTTGCAAAACCATGATTGAATTTATGAAACGAATGAAATATGTGACAATGATAGTGGTCATGTGATGATTTGGAAGGGCAAACTAGGACTCCTGAATAACTGCAGCACAATTCCATTTTTTAGCAATGTACACTGAAAACCAGTATCTTCGGTATAAATTTAACTAATCTACAACTAAATTTCAACATATTCCCTGGGGTATGCATTACCATGCATTGAAAAATCCATTAGCTGGTATGCAAGTATGTATTTCTTTGATACATGAGCTACACAGTGATCTATCGGCCAAAACCAGGAACGAGAACACAAAATGCCCAAATTTATAAACACAGCAAATTTACAGCCGCTTCCAATATACTGTCATGGATTAGTTCTTGGAAAGCATAACTCTAAGTTAAATGATGTTGAACAAAACCAATTATTTTGAGTATAATATGATTCTTTTTTATTTAAATTTTTTTTGGAATCAGTCATTTGAGGACCTGATATATTTGTACACAATTGTGCCAATACGAATCTTATCATGGCAGTTTATTTTCACTTCTCCTAGAGTGAACCAGTCTAGATTTGCATTACGTTAAAGTAGTAATATTTTGAACTCACTAGAATCCATGGATGCATAAGTGCTTCTTTAGGTGACAATCTTTCTGTTGCATCAACTGTTAACAGGGAACGAATCAAGTCTTTGGCTGCAAATTAAAAAGGCTAAAATCATGAGTATATTTGCATAGGTTCGAGCCCGATTACGTACAAAAACGTCCAAGATTTCCATTTAATTCCTCTAAAGTCTAAATATAATATTTATCACAGGAAACATCTTCATTCAAGTCAGTAATACAATAGTAGTTATTGTTATGGCGAGGGGGGGTTCCAGGTGGAGGTGGATTTTATTGTTAAGTGTAATTGCAACTACAACATATATTGAGGACCCCCGATAGTTAGTCATATTCAATCCTTCTATACAGCACACAGGCTATGAAGGTCATCTACAAATTAGGCTTCACTGGCTAAACTGTTTTAAATAAAAGCACACCTTGTTCAGAAACATTTTTCCACAGGGAATGATTGAAATTATAATTGCCTTCAATGATTTGCGTCACAAGATCTTGCTTAGTGTCTGTTCGATCTCGTGCAAAAGGAGGGAAGGCCACTAAGCTGAATAAAAATATAGCTGAAATTATGAATTTCACCCAGAATATATTTTCGAATTTGCAATACCAAACATAAAGTATGACTCCAAGACTCCATGAATCGATTTTCCTTGTGTAGCCTTCATGTAAGTTACTCCTGAAGGACAAGAGAATTTCCGGAGCTAAGTATGAGGGTGTGCCGGCTTGTGTAGTCATGAAGGAGCTTTCTCCAACTAAGCGCGAAACCCCAAAATCTGTTATCTGTCAAGAAACATAGAAAGGAAAAAAGAAAGAAAATTAGAAATACAAGAGGAAGACCGATTTCATCTAAGAAAAAATTATGCAAAGGTCTTTCTACTACCTTAATTAAACACTCTTCTTCTTCAGACATCAAAAGAATGTTCTCAGGTTTCAGATCCCTATGAGTAACATCATTTTCATGTAGGTAGGAGACGGCGGCAAGCATTTGATAGAAGATTAGCTTGGAAACACTTTCAGAAAAAGCTCCTCTGGAGTGAAGACGGTTGAATAGTTCTCCACCTTCAGCTCTATAAGTTATCATTTTTTTTTAATTCAGAAGATTCATTTTTAATGACCAAAAGATAAGCCGTCCATGATTTTGGAAGTAATGCTGGGTCAATACAGGTCAAATTATCTGTTTTTCACAACCTCAGTAAATTGCAGAGAAATTACTTTCCAAAGATACGGTTAGTTGAATAAGGCTTTTTCAAATCTGAGGTACTGTTTTCAAATAGTTTGAGGTGAATGGATGCTATTTGATCACAGGCCTTACAAAAGAATACAGGGGGACTTCTTTGGTGAAGATGAATTAGATAGAGGACACGTTTCATACAAAAATGCATAGAACAGTTGGAAAAAATATGTGTATTAATTTAGATTCAGAAAATTTGGGGTTGGAACTGCAATGCACTTACAATTCTAATATGATGTATAAGTTCTTTGGTGAATCTATAACATCATGAACGCTGATCACGCATGGATGTTGAAGGGTTTGTAAGAGTCGAGCCTCCTTAATCACATCTTTATTGACCTGGAAGCATTAAACAATAATTTTAAGTCATGAATATTAATACAATAAAATCTATATATTAGAATCACATGGGAACCTATATTAAAAATTTAGTTTTTATTTTAAAAATAATTTCAATTCTGATGCACATCAGATGACTGACAACTATATCTAGCTTTACAACAGCAAGTGGATTCTACTCACTTACATCCTCAGATAATGACAAGATAAGCTTAATGCATAGCTTCCTTCCATATTTCTGTTACATTAGCACCTTTCAATACTGTATTGCGATGAAATAACCAATAAGCTCTCTCAAACTGTTTGCAAACAGTTAAGGCCGAAACCAAGTTTAGTATGATGCAGAATACACATGGTAGAAATAGCTGAACAATGAAAAGGTTGCAAAAACTTATAACTCACAACTCACTTTCTCAGGATTTTGATTTGCAAATATCGTTTTTGCCTTGTTGATTATTTTAACGGCATGGCGTCTCGTGTCAAACTTTGAGAGACATTCTCTCACTTCACCGTAGGCACCGCTGCACAAAATAACATAATAATACAAGAATTGTTATCTACAAATATCAATTACAGTAACAATACTACTTATATTATATTCCTTTTACTACCCACCTGCCTATCACTTTATGCATTATATATTTTTCTTTGAATTCCTGCGGTAGGTCGGGATCTTCTTCTTTGTTTTTGTCGACAAATAAAAACACTGAAAAATAGAAATACTCAACAAGATGCTTATAGTAAATGTCAACAAAATGAGTCATTTCATTTGCATAAATAGATGATAAGTTGCAATATAATTAATGTGGCATCAAAAGAGAATAAACACATTTGTTCATTCACTGATTATTAATAAGCTTGGACAGAATTCAAACAATTTCAAATCAAACTAACCATGATATAAGCCACTTTTCTGTTTTCCGGATTGGCAAGCATTTTTTTAAATTTTGCCCAGCACAACCCGAGTTGGAGTATCAGCACCCCAGGTTGGGACGTAATGGTATAAACAAACACATTCTATTTAATGGATTTTACATAACAGTCTTGATATTATCCTATTATTTATCTTGTCAATTTGAATCTTATCGAAGTACAAATATAGTGTTTTTTCACAATTAAAATTTGAAATTGAAATTAAATCACCTTTATGTTTTGGAATACTCATTCCGATCTCATCTTTATCACACAACTGTCTTACTCCTTTGGGTGGAAGTTTTTCCCCATTAACAAATGTACCATTCATGCTGAGGTCATTGATCATGACTGCGTAAGCCTCAGAACTTCCACTTCTTGACTGCACAGTTAAAAAGAAATACCAATGAATCTTAAAGTAACACTAAAATACAAGTAAATTCTTAGCACATACTCTTAGAAAACACCTTTTGTATGCTAAATCAATGCAGCCCAATGGGAGGCACTTACCCTTGTTATTGAGAAATGTTGTTTACTGTACGACTTGAAATTTTGTGTCTTAACTATAGAAGGTATATTAAAAGCATAGGAGCATGGCGGAACTCGACCAAAAGTATAACAGTCTTCTACCAAACCTAAACAAATAAATACTCTGTTATTCAATATTACCGGAGTTTACTGTGAATGAGCCCCTACATCCGTTTAAACGCCAATGGGGCGTTTATTTGCTCCAATTTTTGAATTATTATTTGTGAATAAAGTTTGCATTCCTCATAGCCTATTTCTCGAATTATAGCCCAGGGCTTATTTACAATAAACTCCGGTAAGTGCTGAAATGAACATGTTGAAATTATCAGACAAACCAACCTAAAGAGTAAAAGTTACTGTCAATGGGATAAAGAACACCCCAAGCAGGATCTGGTTCTGCTAATTCATCTTGTAATTCATCTTGGCTCTGAGCAATTTCTTGAGTTGTTGGTACGGTATCAGCACTGTTACAGAAAAAAATATCTTGAACAAAATTACTCACTTGCAAGATGAGTTAAAAAGGGAGAAAATTCTACCTTGACACTGTCCCACATGTTGCACCAGAAGATGGAGTTGTGCCGGGGGTTCCGCTACTTCCACTTGGATTTGTGCTGTCTGTTTCAAATATTTACAGTGCTTCAAGCCACGAGTCACACTCAAGGTAGTCAATAGGATTATCAACATAGGAAGGTAGTGTTTACCACATACGGTGAATTTACCCACTCAAGATATTTTGCGGTACTAGTCCAATAGTGTTGTTCCATCGATAACCCATTACGATAGGGTAGCCTTTTTAGCGCTAGTATGGGTTAGTTAACACTAATCTTACCCCTCACCTAAGCTACCCCAACCTAACCAAACATAAACAGGTTTCCGAATGGACCACACTACTAGACTATTAGCTTAATCACGAGTTAAATTTGCTCATTCTGGACTTTTACATTTAAGTCTCTTTGATTAATGGGTTCTCATTTGACTGTTTGGTCCTAGAATCGGTATCTGTTCATTAATCATCGGTATCATGATTATTCGTTCATGAACAAATGAAATGAATTGTATTTGAACTTAGAATCATAATGTTAGAATAGTATTTTAAAATTTCCGCTCCGACTGCTGCTGTATTGTGGTATAGATGAAAACTCAAATTACCTAACCATACACGGTAGGGGCTAAATTTACTTTCAAAAAGTTGCCACGGGGGTGAAAAAGACGAAAAAAGTTGCGACCCTTGAATGAGGTCTACTTACTTGAACTATGTAAAGAAGTTTTTTCCTTTTCTTCATCCTTGTTACTCGTTTTTACGTTAGAATTATGGTTCTCGTTCATAGTCGGACAGAAATAGGAGTCGGCTTTCAATATCCAAAAAAAAATTAATCTATGCTTCTAGCTCAAACAACAACAGCAAGGTTCTGTACTTACTACAATGTTTACTTCAGTTAAACCTGACATGTGCGCGAATAGCAACGAAAGGGTGTGGATAATTTCCTGCTATAAAGGGCAAAATTAAGGTGGATTTGTAACCGGCATTTCTGTTTTTCAATAAAATTAATACAGTTACAAATTAAGTAATATTTCATAACAATATCATATAGTTTGAAGATAAAAATATAAACTACACTAAATATTTTGCTATACGTAAACTTTCGAATTGATCGTACTATGAAAGGATCATTTGTTCAATTTTTAATCATTCCAAATTCCAACGAACATTGCGTAGCATTTACCAAACTACTCGAAATGCTGTCAAAAATTAATCCTTCACCTTCACAAATGGGAAGTCCGCTCTAAGAAAAACCATTCAAATCCGGCGCGGTTGCAGTATTACTTTCTGTAATATTTTCTTCATCCTGAACTATCAGGAAAGTCCCTCAAAACAAATTATCCCTACTAATAGAAGATGATTACAATGATCTTATAGCTCACAAAAGCATTTACATTGGCTATCTAGCCTTTCAATAACAAAAAATCCAAAGATGAGACTAAACGCTATAAACGGCGATTTTAAAATTATATTTGAATCCCTGTCTATGAACGATTATAATAATCTCAGCTTCTTAATTATAGTTCATTGCGTAAATACTTTTTCTTCCTTTCTTCTAGCAAACTGTTTTCGCGATTCGGGTTATCATGGTTGTGTGTTGTTTGATATTGTAGATTGTCTGACGATCCTCTTACATGTCCCATCAGCGCAACTAAGACTTCTAAAATGAAATCAGTACAGTATTATCATTGCCATAAGAGTATGCAGTATGATCAATACTTCATTTATACACACTTTCATCAACACTGTATACTTCACCGACGGTCAGAATTCCATCGCCATTTCCATCAATTTTGTCATATGATTTTCGTATACGTTTCAGATCTTGTTCGCGAATCCACTGCTTCATGATTTCTTTGCGATTTTTTGGATCTCTTCCTTCCAAAATTTCTACGTCAAGTGTTTTTTAAGTTAAAGATAATTACTATCACTATTCGATAGATTATTAAAACTACCTTTTTCCGCCTTTGAACCAAATACAACATCATCATCTTTCATAAATTCATCGGCGAAGAATTTTTCAAAGTGAGAATACGTGATATTTGGCTTGCCAAAGAATAATTCTAACATCTCAGTTCTGCAATAGGACGGAACAGTGAAGTGACTTGAAGAATATTAAACGATAGTTGGAGTTTTACAACGAACATTACTTCAGTAAGAAAACTTCATCCATTGTGGACCCAAACGGCCTCGGATATGTTTGTGTTCATGAAATATTCTAGTACAGAGTTACGAGAAGCTCACATAACATATCGCTAAAAAAGGAACTGTATACTGTATTTCTGAAGACTCGTTTAGAAATAGCGACGTGCCCCGGTGCATATTTTTCGATACTGACGCAGTCTCAACATGCGCCATCCGTTAATAACCATTTGGTTGGAATCGGCCGAAGTGCCTTCGAGCAGCAGATAGACAGACACGTACACACATACTTATATTGTACCTCAGAGTTCCGTCTATACTGCTGGGAGAGATTTGAGAAAGGAGTTTTTTTCTATTTCCACTCGAATCACAGTCATCAACGAAACGGTACATAGGGTTCATCCAATAACTTATGGCCAGGTTTCGGGAGTTGGACGAATTAACGTGGTGAAACCACCTTGAAAAGAAAGCATATTGTTGACTTGTTGTAATGAAACGGTCCAGAGATTGGCAATTGAGCCAAACAAATAGAAAGGAAAAGGGTTAATGGTTTCTAATATTTTCCCTACGGAGACCCCATTTATTTAAAGTAATTTTACCTTACGAAAGGTCGATCTCATACTGGCTATGTATACCAATAGGAACGTATTGATATTGTGATTCCCTAGTATGATAGTTTCATACAAAATCCTTTCATTTGTAGTTTGTGCCCCGGGATGGAAGTTGAAAACATTCGTTCGGGATTTGTATTGTTTAATAACGCGCATCGTAGATATATCATATGTCGAAATGAGAACATATCTTCAGAAACGGAGATTAGTAAGGTATTCACGCGATGAGATTTATTCACCGGTTCATCATCAGAACGAGGAAACAAATACGTACCCGTTAGGGATAAAATAGCAATCGCCTGGTCCAGCTTGCAACCTGTACCAAGATACTTTGGAGAGTTCAGGAAATTTGGTCATGTCGATTTCTTCCACGTCCAGTTGTATATATTTATATCCATTCCCTTTCAGATACAGGGTGCTATTAACCTTCAATAAATAAAAGAGACATGATCAATGGAACTATGTTTGAACGTGAGTGAATTCTCGATATTCAATATTTTATGGTAGTACCTTGTCGACAAGAAAATACATTTTGCTTCCATCTAGCATGCATTCTATGCTATCCACCATCTCCTGATGGAATAATGATTGCGTTTTACCTGATGAAAACCACATTACCGCACTTTGAATCGAATTTTGAAAGCCGCCACATTGGATAGGATCGAGTAGTGGAATATTCTCTGCGTAAATAACATCCAACTTCTATTAATCCCTTACTCGATTAATTTTAACCGTATTAATAAAAATCATGACAGAAAACTGTCGTATTACCTGTTATAGGATTAGGAGGCACGATATCATACACTAAATACAATTCTTCAGTTTTATAACGACCAATGTATTCACCGAATGACATTTCGATATTTTGCAAACTTCTGTTTTCCCTTTTGCCAATTTCAACCTCGACAAGCCAGTCGCTATACTTTCTGTTGAGTATGAAATATTGTTTTTTGATTGTACATTTTGATTTTGTGCAAACTGTTTCTTGTCGGTTCATTGTAAATGCATTATTCCAGAGAGAACGATTTTTAACAAAAACATATATCAATGTAATAAATATTCTGAGATATCATCTACTAGTTAATACAAGCGGTGTGAAAAATTACCTTAAATAATCATCATTCCAGTTTCTTAAGGATTCAAATTTGAAAGCAGCACCTTTGAAAATCACTGGTTTAGAAGGTCGAACATACTTTTCGAAGAATTCACGCGGGCTAGGAAGATCTGTGCGCTCCTCTACGTGTCGAGGTGGAATGTGAGATCCCAGTGTTTCCAGATGCCCAGGGAGACTGTTTGAATGGGCTTCAGCTATGCTTCTTGCTAAGACCAGAAGCCACAAAGGGTTAATATTAAGTTGTGGTGACCAGTGGAAAATAACAAAGTAAGAACAAGGCTATGGAGAATCACGTGACACAGATAAGAGTTATTTATCAGAGTTTCTTATTAGATATCCTTATGTCACAAAAAGGGACATGTATTTACCTGGTCCTATCATAATCATGATAGCAAATTTAGTTAGTGCCTATTTGAAACTGAGGAAACGGGTTAAAATGGGATTCTTAGGATGGAAATGATCAAGACTGCGGATTATTCAGTTACTGGGCAGAAGTTATGTAGGTAAGACGCTTTTCCTATAGCGTGAAATCAGCGCCATCAACTTATATTCAGACTTCATTCATGAAATGCGAGAATTAAATTTTGAAATTTGAACCAACGTAAGCAGGATGGTTAAATCCACTTGAATAAGATAGAGCAACGATTACGTCCTCTATATATACCCTTTCGTTTCAGCCGTTTCCAAGGCTAAAAAAATGTAACGAACTTACTATTTAATTCACTGGCTTGACCTAACACTTGTGCTATGGTGCAGAATTGAAGTAACAAAAGCAGAGTCATAATCATCAATGTACCTACACTCCTTACAAACCTATTTTCCATTTGGTAAACTATATATGCAGCTAATAATGCCATGTTGATGGCTTTCATGTATACCATATGATTGCTGTAATCCGATCACAAGAAAGAACCATACGGTATCAAATCCTTTTTACAGTGTTTCCTCGAGACGTGACGATCATCATATACGCAAGCTGTATAATGAGGAAATTATCGTATACTTTCAAAACTCATGTAAAATTCCAAGCGTCGTTTCTTGTGAATTGGTGAAATACATGATTACCGAATAATTTTTACTACTAAGTAATTATAATTTTTGATAATTAGTGCAATACTTTGTCATAATATTGATTACAGTATACAGTACTGTATACTACTGCACCGTATACTATATGATACTATACATATACACTCATAAAGCGCTTGGATCTGTCCCGCTCATTGGTGTTCCGCTATAGTGCTTGCCGAAGTGGTAAATATTACAATTCTTGAGTCATCAACATAAAAAGATCAACCCGGGAGTTCTAATGGCTCATTTGATATGTCCAGGTCATCCTCAGTAAGTCAAATGTAGTGCTCGGTTAGCTTTTCGTATACATATTATTATAGTTCAGTGATCCATCATGTCGCGAAGAAACCATTTGCTTATATCAACAAGAAGCATAACCTTGACAAACCTTGAAGAACTTATCTGCATTTACAATTCAGAGATGACAGTATATTTCATATTTCGTATATAACTTAATTCATATCATTTGCAACGTCTTAATAGCGAAAATATATATGTTTAAAAACTATACTTAAGTTACTATTAATATTTGATTTTGCAAATCTGGCGCATACGGCAATACGTGATTATATTGGAAGAAACTGGAGACAGCAACATTATACTGGCGGAAAACCTAAAAGTCGCGAGCTCATCTGGGTTTTATGTATTCTGCCATCATTTCAAAAAGATTTTTTTGCCACGTTTCCAGTAAATCTTTGTCAGCGCCAACTTGATCGCCTTCCAATCTATTCAGGAGTGTAACGCACGCAACCGCACCTAAGATTAAAATACACTAGTTAGCATTGTCATAAACCAGGAAACATTTCCACAATATACGCTTTGTTGTCAAAGGGGAATTTGAAGGGTAAGCTGGTAGTACGACGTGATGGTAGAGCGACGCAATGGTAGCGAGCTTGTCTCCTGACATATGGTTGCGGATTCGAACCTTCATGTCCTTGAGCAAAACATATTCATCTAGCTCACAGTTGACCCAGATGTTAAGTGGAGTATCAGCAATGCCGGCGCCATTGCAGCGATGATTATGACCGTGAATGAGGTTATAGTAAGGGACTATTGCAATACTATTTCAACATACTTTACGAATATCATCTGAGGAGAGTTTTTAACAAAAAACTCACATTTAATACCAGCTCGATTGCACATCGCAATAAAACATAAGCTTTCCATTTCAATATTCTTTATACCGCATTCATCGTGAATTTTTCGTAGGAATTTCATTTTATCATCCAGCGTCACTTCACAGAACGCACCGTCAATGCGCCCCTGGCCTACGACAATAAAAGCATTAAAGGGACTTTGTTATGACATACGCCTAAGTATTCATGATTACACAAGTTTTTGAATGTAGACACCTTCAAAAAAGTCATCCGTCGTCATAGTATTTCCAATCAATGCCGTAACGCCAGCTCTTTGAGCTGCTTCGTATAACGTCTTGCTCAAGCTTTCATCTGTATTGCTGCTCAATTCTAACACTTTACCACAGCATACCTAATAAAATTAAGGTGGTGACGTAACTGTGGTATAACAGAAAACAGCAAGACGAATTAACTGCGTAGAAAGTAATCAATTTTTCGTACATACCTGTTGAAAGTATGGTCTCAGTTGGCTATCATATGACTTTTCGGTTAAAACAACAGTGCCAGGTTGTAAACCTGCAGTGTAAATAGTACAATGATATTTGTTTCTTGGATTTATTTGAAAATAACAAAACAGAAAATTACGTGCTTACCCAGACCACCAGAGGTACCAAGTCTGAAAAATTCCACGTTGCCCATACATTTCGCGTAATGCAGAAGTTTGAATATCTGATTCAACAAATACAGTGTCAGTAATGGTCAACTTGTATCGTTCCAAAATGTACACATCGGGGTAAAAACTTGATAACTCACATAACCTTAGCCATGGCGATCCGTAAGTTTCAGGGGGGCACTGTTCATATTCGTTAGAGTGCAATAATGCCGTAGTTGCGTTATAAACAACCTTGTTAACTGTTATATCGCTGTAAATTGGACACTGGGTCTAGATTATGATTCAACCTCTAAGAAATATATAAAACGCACCTCATTCAACACAACAGACAATGATGCTATACCAATCCCATGACTAGCAAAAATTATAGGTCCGACCTTGTAGAGCGCATAACGATGAGCGCCTTCACTGACGTTTTTCAAAACTAAACACAACGGTAGAAAATACCAAAAAGCTTAATGTATTCCAGATCAATAGTTAGATAAGAGGTGAATAGTGATTTTATTTCGAAATTACCTCGATGACCGTTTTGTTGGACAACTTCGCTGTTCTCTGGTTGGTCAAGTCTCTCATACATATATTGTGCGAACTGTCTCATTCTCGAACCTGTTCCGCCCATGCAGACATACTGTAAAAAGTCGGCTAGGTTACTTTCAAGTTACTGCATATGCTGACTTAAGATATTGACATTCTATAACGGAGCAGACAACAAGAACAATAAAAAATAGTAGGAAATCCTGGCAGTTTCGCCATAAATGTTCTTGGAGACTTCGCCCAACAATTACAAACATATAACTTCCCTTACCCCACAAGTAGTGAAATATACGTATATTAAAAGTTCACTCGCCACATCAGAGTAATGAGAATATAGAAGGGCGAGCTCCATCTTCACCTCCGATTTCCAAAAAATATAAGAAAGACTCGTGTGGGACCAATTGTTACTAAAAATGGATCATAGATTGATACCTTGCTCGACTATTGTCAAGAATAAGAAATTGATAATACTGTATTAATAATAACTATTGACAAAAGAATAGACATACATATACGTCACCGAATCTCTTCTCCAAATTGTCGCTCGTCGACAGCCCAATGTGATAGAGAAAATCATTTTCTCCTAGATTATTGTTCCCAAGGACGAAACTCGCCAAGCTTTGACTCATGTTGTTGTTAACACTTCAAGCAAGCTAAAGCTGTGACATAATGGCAGTTATTAAACACATTTGCCTCAATTTGCATATATCTCCCTGAACGCAATGTGTATCCTTATATATGTTTTTGAGTGTAACCTTATGAAAACATACAAGGATAAGAACCGTGACCAACACATGCCCTTGTTCATTAAGGTCATTCGCCTTTCTCCATTTATTATCCACGGTTTTGAAATGAATGGTGGCCTTTGATGATTTTCATAATTTAAGGGTAACCCTAACCCTTATACTCTCGACCCTCTTACTCTCTCATTAGCATTACTGGTGAGGACCCTGTAGTAACAGCTAGCGCTAGGAAATAACACTTCCGACTCAAGTGCTTCACAGACTGTCAGGTTTGCTGAGGTTAATATGCTATTAAACTTTTTTTATACGCTGCAGGTGACGACTGCGATCTCACTTACAGTAGTTAATATTCAAATTTACAGCAATTCAGAGTTCTGTCCTGGGGATTTCCTTATTTCTATATCTGTTTAGGCAGCTGGACCTATCGAGAAAACTAAGCGTAACTAATGCTAGTGTCATTCTGAAATATATTTAATCAATTGTAATGCATCACGTATGATGTATACCGTTTCCATGTAAATAACACGTCATGATTTACCACTGACTGACTGTGACGTCACTTCCGAATTAGTAATATTAATTAGTGTATACTCATTCTAACACGTATTTCGCACACTTCAGTATTCTCTACCCACTGTACTAATACTAATATTGAATGAATAACTCTACTACTAGCTACAAAGCTGCAGTAAAGGAATTGTATTCGCTATCTTCCTAAGTCGATCGGGAATGTAGTTGCAATAAATTCCTAAACAAACATCTGTGCTTCACACGTTCACACAAAGAAGCCAACATAATCATAAAAGCCTTTGGTTCTTACGTTACTTAATGGGCGTGGGGATATCCCGAAGCAGTTAGAAAAGTATCGATCCCTTTACAATCCCGGAATATACGACTGTCGTTTAGAACCGAACGCCTATGTCTATTGCACAGCACAGAAATCCCATAAAAGGAACTCGAGTCGATCCGCAACAAAATAAATAAATAAATAATATGCTGTGGCTAATAAAAGCAGATGTGATCTACTGATTTTAAAACCAGCTTGACCTCATAAACCAATTCTCGCCTTATATTCAACAGAATACAGCTTGAGGTAATAGGCTTGCATAATTACACGCTGCAAGGAATCAATCCAGAACAGTGTGCTTATACACACAAAAAATATTCCATGCGCATCAGCTGCGACCACATTATTCGTTATGATTACGTTTGCCACTTCACTGCACCAAAGAGCTTGCATACACAATTTTAACTTCTCATCGTACAGCTATGACGAGTCATCCTAGTAGTTAGTTTCCCAAGAGTTTAAATACTGATTATTCCGTATTAGCATTATCTGTAGTTGTAGTACTGCTCACCTATTCATCATATGGCCTGCATTAATTATTTCTTGAAAGCGCGACGATATTTCGAACGATAACACGGTGCGGCTTAATGTTTCATTGTCACTATAACCATGAGATCTCATCTTGCAATGTTTTTTTTTCTGTTTATTGCTACGAATTTTGAAATATTCAAGCTCTAAAGTCCTAAAGCATGTAGAATATATGCCGTCATCAAACTAGAGTAACTTGGAATCGTGTTATAGGCTAACATTTTTTTATTATGATTTCTTTTATAATATTAAAGAGTTGGTCGTAACAACAGTCGGAAATTGGATTAGCTAAATTAAATATCGATAAGAGACTATATATTTCAAATTGGCTAAAATTTATATTTCGTTGTTTTTCGTCTACAGAAACAAAGGCACTAAAGCTGCGAGTAACACAGCTGCGTAGGTTGCCTTGACTGACTCAGCACCACCATTACCGCCATCACCGCCATCACCACCATCACCGCCATCACCGCCATCACCGCCATCACCGCCATCACCGCCATCACCATCTTCTGTCTCATCTGTGAAAAAAGTATATTATTATAAAATATCCACCATGTAAATATGAAATTGCTAATTTCGCACCGGTTTCCTCCTCCGGCTCGTCGATTATAGCTTCTTCATCTTCATCATCAGTTTGAATATCTATATCTGATGTTGCTTCCTCCGTTACGGACTCGGATACTGATGCGGAATCATCGCTTGTCGTTGCTTCTGGCGTGCTTCCGTCTGGTTGAGGAGTAGTGAAAGCCCAGGCATCGTTTACCAGGAGTATTAGCAAAATTGTCAAACTTAAACGCTGCAAGAAGGTGGGATTATATGTTATTATACTGATTGAAAGCTAGGTAACTTTCTGAGTTATGGACACACGAACATCCGACACACACACAGTTTCTCCTTTATTCATGAGATGCTCATGTAAAATGAGACAAGGTGTTTAGCAGCTCCATATGACAGATAGACCTTTTAATGCTTTGCCATTTTGATCATCAAACCACAAAGCATCAAACAACTGGTCTCGGTTTATTATAAATAATTTCCAATATTGCAACAACTAGACAACGAGACAACTTGAGTCAAAAAAAACTTATGAACCGATAGATCATGAGGGAGTTTGGATCAGTGAAGTCAGTAACCCAATTCGTATCGTAACTTTCATATGACTGACTCGAGTCATGGACTAGACTTATCTGCTGGGTTCTTGTTGTAACAGACTTGACTTCGGTAAATTCTTTATGGGTCTGTTACTGGACTGAGTCACCAAGACTGAAGGGCTTGATTCGACCAACTATATTTCAATCGTGGTTATCAAATGAATTAACCTGACTCGAGTCTACGCAGTGAACCTTACAAACTAGGCATGTCAATGGGTATCCGACCCTAATTCACCCACGATTGAAATATAGTTAATCGAATCAAGCCCTTCAGTCTTGGTGATACTGTCGTTTCGACGCGATAATGATATCTGGTTTACCGTTCGAGCGAGAGTTTCATTGGGTAGCCCGTTGAAGTAAATCAGCATCCGTGATACAAACTATTATTGCCACCCAATTACAAATACAGCAACCTCAGTAAAGGGAAAATTCCAACATTGAGCACAGCACTTTTATAATTTTCGAACTTTTTTGTTCTTACGTGTTTATTGAGCATCATCTTCACTTTGCCTTTGTGCGATCTGGCGTCTTTCGAACTGATGATTACTTCTATTACTTAACCAGCTAAACTGACAAAAACGGAGCACTTATAAAAGGGTTTCAATCAATCAAGGTTTTTAGCTTCGATTTTGAATTGCGTTTGTTCTTTTCGTTACTATAACAACAATACATAATATTAAATCTATCCTGAAAATAGATCTAGAGACACGTCAGTGACTTCATAGAGTTAACAGTATACGACATTGTTGCTTCATAAGATGAATATAACAGTGCTTGGTGGATATTTTTTACAAGACCTAAAAGTATTCCATAGCAAATACAGGCAAGGTGTTATAGTTCGAACGAAACAAAATTTATCATGACAATTTTTATATTATTATTATACAATATGCAATTATTTCATGAGAATTCGATCTTCAATATTTTGATTTAAATCGATCCAAAAACAGTATTTTGACAATATTTTACTTAACCTTTCAGGATAAAATAATTAGGTACCTTTTTCCATAGTTTTACAATATTTTATTCTTTGATTTCTGCACTTCCTGAATAAAATCTACCGATACTAGTATAAGTTAAGTTGCTGTAACACCAATAATTTCCAAACTGATACAATCTGAATTCTCTGAGACACTACTTATTATCACCAACCATGAGTCAGGTCTATTATTTAGACGTACCCAACATGTAATAGACAATTGTTAAATAGCTTAAAAAATTACATGCATACAAATACATACATTGACATCCCCTTTCTTGCCTTGTTCTCTGAATCCTCATATCTCCCATGCGTTTTATTGCACTGGATATGCTACCGTAACCTAGCTTTATTATGTATGTAAGACTCGGGTGGTCATAATAATTCACCCAATTTTATTACGGATATAACCACTTGACTTTATCAATTATCTGCGAATAAATATATATTACATTTTTATTCACTAATTCCACGAATCAGTTTTGTAAATTTGTAGTCGCTTTCGTTATCTTCAATAAATACTATTCGGGTCAACACAAATATCACTCCCGTCGATATCGTCACAGTCTAGTCCGATCTCGCATGGACATATGTCGTACACATCGTAAATGATTCCCTGAATAAAACAATATGTCATTCTGTATCCTATTTGATATTTCTAAATAAATTCAGTCAGATAAACAAGATTACTGATCCTTCACACGCTCCACCCTCAATAGTCAATGCAGCGCAACGATAGATACCGACATAGCCGCTTTCTCTTAAACAACATCCACTAATACACTGTGTACCGAGAGCACAAATTTCTCCGTTTTCCTGCAAATGAAGTTACATGAAATAGTCTCATATTACTGCAAAGAGTATAGAGGAATTTAATACAGTGGTTCTTAAACTAAAATTCATAGGATCCAGATGATCAAAATTCGAAAATTTGTGAGATTTTTTCATACACTAATACCGCTGAGATTAATAACCTTGTATTATGTTAATCCAACTCAGGATATGTTGTAGCTGCTGTTTCAACTTACCAAATTCAGAACTACATTTTTATCTTGGGTGAGCGTGAGAGTTACCAACAACGAAAAGGTAATTATGCGAAGCATGCTTGGAACTACAGTAGTAAACAAAAAAAATGATGATGAAGGTTAAAAACAAGATTGTAATCGTTTATCAACTATAGCAGCTAGGACTAAAGAATACAAAAACAAATGGTGTACGATCTAGAGATTAGACCACCCTGGGCATAGCACGACCCTTTGGCTGACGTTGACCGACACTCGTAAGGTTAAATAGAAATTAGAAAATAAACGAATTGTAGCATTCGGCAGAATGTTGGAAGAATGGGCAAGAAGTTATCAGTAAACTTCGCTTTATTACTGAACTGCAACTGGTTACTCATACTTACTAAGTCATAACATTTACTCTTACCAGTCACAGCTTGTCAAAACAATGCAATTCAACGCTTTGTACAAAGGAATAAAATTAATGTTAAAAAAAAATCAGTTCAGGCTATTGTCCCTCAATTAACGACTGTGGCCCCTTCTGCAAAATTACAAGTATGACCGTTTCTCATACATAGGACCGCTAGCGTCACTGCTCCTTCTAATATGTGCCGGTGTGCACGTTTTGCAACCACCCCACGACAAAAATTAATGTCGTTGGAATGGGACCTGGTCTTTTTTACTCATACTGACAGCTGGTTCGTACAATATAGAAAAGTTGAGCAGATCTTTACGCTTAAACTATCATGTAATCTCCTACACCTTCAATAAGAAACCTAAGTACAATTTTTGATATAGAACAGTCGAAATATATTCCTTTTGACTTCCACTGGAAAAGTTGCAGCGGACGCCTCTGCATACATCAGTTTTGCGATGACAGCGTACGCACTTTACACAGAACAATTGGACAGGTGTTCAAGATCTCACCGTCACTCTATTTTTGATGTTAATTAAACAAAGAAACCTGGAAGCTTTCACAGTATTATTTTATGCACATGAAGAGATAAGCAGCATCTTTGACCATTAATCTTAGTGATATAACATGACAACTACAGAAAACAATAAACTGTACTGCAATAATATTGTACTTAAAACTATGTGTTGGGACCAACAATACATGGAATCTGCGAACATTTTCATGCCCCATTCAGGCATTGTTTAGAAAGCTATTGAAGAAAAGAAACAATTGATGGTTGGTAGCCCGTTACAATACACTAATACCCCGCATTGCGCTATAGCTCAACTAGAATCCCGGAAAGCGGGAAAAAGTTGCCAACCTCGAATAGAACCAATCCACGAGTTCATATATATTATCAGTAATTGTGCAGGTTTACTTGCCATATACATTTTTATAGTTATTTATATCCCTAAGACACCTAGGCTCAAAGAACTCGTGCCATAGACACTGAAGTTATCATTACCCTATTTAGGGCTGATTCGCTTAGGGGTCAATTTCCAGGAACGCATCGTGAGGTATTGTTGTATAACAGAGTGGTATCCAACCTTGGCAAGGTCACATCACCTCCCTTCAGAGGTGCGATTTTAGAATAGTAGAGGGTGATCCAAGTAATGACAGCCTCATATAGTCTTGTAGGCCTGAAAACCGTGCCTGACGGTATCAGCGAAAAACAGTGTATAAAACGAATACGAAAACTGTTGGAAAAAACATATACGTAATGGTACCCTGGTTAAATAACATATAATGGATCTATAAATGAACAAAAAAAAATAGCTATACACGATAAAGCTTATACAAAGTAAAATTTCTGAATAGTCTAGTGATATGAACCAGATAATACTGCAGCAATATGAAGAATTCTGCAAAAACATATTGCACTTTACCGGATAGTTCCACCGTGTTATCGTCAACAGCTTTCAACATGCTCAAGACTCAATCAATGCTACTTACTTTTTTGAAATACTGCCATAACTCATGATGAACAATGATAATAATAGACTTAATAGACTGTACTATAAACAGTCAAGAGTCCAGACTATCGTTGACAACTCAGGCATAATTTAACATTTGAACAGCCACAAATTTCCCTACAAGGCAGCGAGACCGAAATTACAACGTGGGGAGGTCATTCCCTCACATTCGTGCCACATTCCACGATTTGGATCGTAGCAGTCCACGTTGCTTAAATAAAAGTGTCCGGAATGACCGCCGACCACATAGAGTTTGTTATCTATAACTGCAGTCCCGATACCTAGTGACAGCATACGACAAAGAAAAGTTAGAAAATAACGAAAATGAATCGATATCTTGTGAATATACAGGATGCCTCGAATGTCACTCGCTATACACATTAATGCCTATTTTTCTTTCATATTTTCATCCAATCTCAGCAACTTTTGGGCTTGATTCAAAAGCTGTATTTGGGATTTTTTTTGGTGTTTAGGCTACAACTGGATTCTCATCATTATGGCGATGCCAATACCGTTGCTGAAGTGGAAATTCAGGTGATAATGGAAGGAACCTCTTGCCAGGCTGTGATTTGTACCTGAGTTAAACTAGTGTCATCACCATGATAATAGGGATCCATTTAAAGTTTTAAAACCAAAAGAATTCTCAAAAACTGCTTTGCATTTACGCCGAATATTGGCTGAGATTCGACGAAAAGCTGAAAAATAAGCATCAATGTGTAGTGCCTATTGAGATACCCTGTAAACATGAGTTATACCTGTTCTGTGCCTTGGCATTGGATTACATTCGGTCCATTCGTTTTTCACTGAGTCATATTTTTCCATGGAACAGAGGTGTTCTGTGCCGCTATGCCCACCCATGACATATAACTTGTTGTTCAACACAGTAACTCCAAAGTTAATCCGTTTTGTAAGCATTGGAGCAACCATTTGCCACTGATTTGTATGGGTATCAAACATTTCTACACTGTGTAAGAAAATTGTTTGGAATTTTGGGTATTAGTGAAACTGTATTTTGTATGAAGTATGCAAAAAGCCTTCACATAGTTTATCAGTAGTTATCAACAGATTTTCCTATACACATCGATTCTATAGCAATCAATTTTAGTGTAACAATGAAAAAGACTTTAGTATACAGATTACGACAATTTTACAAAAAGTAGGTAGAGAATGCATTCTCCTCTTTGAAATTGTTTTTAGGAACATTACAGATATGCCTGCATAGTCTAGGAAAGAATCAACTGTTTCCTTAATAATTATCTCAAAAGCTTTAGCACCATAGGTCAGCAAACATTTTTCACTACCCTTACCTAGCATGATGAGTGGGTCCATAACCACCGATAGCATATATGCGATCATGGATAGCAGCGGCAGTAAAATAAGATCGTGTTTGTATCATGTCAGGTACCCGCTCCCAATGTTGTTTCCGGGGCGATAGTTTTTCAACGTCCCTGAGGTAAGTTTCTCCGTCGTAACCACCGAGTACATAAATATCTCCTGAGAAATAAAAATTACTGTTTACAGCTATGTCCAAATGATGGTGATACATAGAGACATTCTTCTTTAAAAAAAGTCAGTTCACAATGCAAAGTTTCATGCCGCTATGGGTTACACCCACATCCACCTTCATGGTAATGTTTCTGAATTTTCTCTGAGTTTCTACATGCAATTAGTGAAATTCAATGCTCCATTTTCTTCTCAGCAGGGGATTGAAAAGAAATTAATGAAAACATGATTAAATTTTCCCTCTGTGCACTTTTAAACAGCTACTAATGCAGGGTATAATGCTTCCAACTGTTAGAACTTCAATTTCAGACTTGCAATCATTATTATTATCATTAATCATTCCCTCACATTCTGAATCGTATCTCCTCTCCTCCTATCTCCATTTTCGTCAATAATTAGTCATAATTAAATAAAAAATGGGTAAAGAATAAACAAAGAGTTGTTGAATAATGGCAACTGCACGTTCTGCACGTACGACAACAGAAAATATGAGGTAACACTTATTACTCGTATCATTCTGATTCATTCTTTGTACGTAACCTATAGGTATAAACACCTGCTTCGAATTTTTTACTAATATCAATAGTGATTAGTATTGCAATTTGTATTGACTCGCAGAGACGACAATGCATTGATGTAAATACCAATACTTATTACTGAAACGTCATTAGTTTTCAGTAATTATAGAAATAATTTAAAATGCACAGACAAGTAACGTTAGTAATCGTCGCTATACATAATGTATGTGTGCGAACACCTGCTAACATTAATTAGGAATGGTTATTGTAATACGTATGTGATGAAGCTTTGTGAATTGAATTGAAATAATGCATTGTCCTTCATACTTGTGTACAGAATACAATCTAGCTCATCAATGATCCTTCATATACAATGTGTTATATACAGTATCTTACCTTTAAGCACAATAGTTCCAAACCTACTACGGCATTTGGTCATGCTAACCGCTTCACTCCACACATTCTTTTCAGAATCCCAAACTGCCACAGTCTTAGAATGCTGCCTGTAAAAAAAAAGATATAACATAAGTGCAAATTAAAAGATTTCAAATTCTGCAACGACTCACCCCCACGGTTCACAAACTATGCCACCGATTACGTACAGTTTCCTATCGGTTACTACAGCTCCGCAATCGTATCGCTGCTGAGGGAGCGACGCCATCGCTTTCCATTTGTTAAGATGAGGGAAATAAACTTCCAAACTGAAATGGAAGATAACAACAAAATGGTGCCTCATCAAAGGCAATATGAAAAGACCCAACTTGTAGAATCAAACTACGATGGATTTTACCACATGAAATTGTGCATAGTAGTGTTGAAACAACAAACAAATCAAGCAATATTACTGCTAGTTGAGCATTTCATGAAACTGCTTCCAGTACAGGCTTCTTACGAACCTTGACAATGCAGCAAATAATCCACTTTTTCCACCAACAGCACACAGAGCCTTTGGTGAACATCTCGGTCGAATTTGAGTGTTACTTGGGGATATGCAATTTCCTTTTTCTAGCAGCTGAAAGAAATATTAAAAACAAATTTCACAAAACATTGCCAATTGTAAATTATACTATGATGACAGAAAAATAATAAATGTGCCGATAATATGACTCGGATATTACCGCTGACACCTGCTGTACTTTTGCTCAGTACACTGGCACATATTGGTATATCACTAAGTGCAATGAATTGATTTCAATGATTGGCAATGATACAGGAATTTGAAACTATACCAAGACTATAGAAAAACTCTATGAATTTAATAAATTTAATATATTTATTTAATTAAATTTAATAAAAATGTATTGCATGCAGTGCATATCCTAGATAGGGCTGGTTTGAACGCAGGCTTGCCATGTTTTTTTGTGGCTCATAAAGAGTCTGTAAGGGCTTTTAGCTTCTGTAAGTATGAAAATTAAAGTTTGTAAACGAACTGATGGCCCCAACTTTTTCGATCTGTATTAGTATCTGATTTACCAGACCATGTAAGTTATACATACAAATACAAATAATATTCGTTTTACATGATCAAGGAATTAATTGTCTGGATTTTTTATTTCACCCTAACACAGACCTGTTTGGAAGCCTGCAAGATTTTCTTGGCAATTGTATTTTCTTCAATTATCTCATTCAGTTCACGACAGGTCCTCAAATAGTTTGCACTGAGCAGAGGAATTCTTATGCATTTAAGGAGTTCAGGCAAATGCTTCTTTCTGTTTTTGACATCATGAAGTATCCAACATTCCATTACTTTAAAAACCTATAACAAAACCAAAGGGTTTGTGAGTATCAAAAAGTAATTCAGAGAATACCTATGAAACACTACAAGAGAATTAAAATGCTGATGGAGCTTTTTAATACGAGCTGTGCTGGACAAGGTTCACACTGTTTTTGATAAGTGATGTGACTACAGCAAATCAGAAACTAACTTAATGTCATATTGCTTCATTATTTTGTAATAGGATTAGTGTATGTTGGGGGACCATGTGAGCTCAGATTCTTAGAACTTGTTTTACATCAGCATTCCTGCTAAGCAAAACTCAAATCCTATTAGCAAATGGATTATACAACGGATCATAGTACAGATTCTTCTGAAGACACATTCAGTTCATCTGAGGTCAGAATTCTAACTGCGTCTTCAAGTGGCAACTGGTTTATCTCTTCATGCTGCATAACTTCTTCAAAATTCTGATTAAGAAACTTGTAGGAAACCTGTAACAGAAGAAAGATGAGTGTCAATAGTAATAATGCTTGTATTCCCTGGTTTCAGTAGAGGTTCATCATCAATTGTCCGGCATCATTTGATATGGCATAATTTTCATCTATGTACATGTTTCTGTGCACAGTTCGTACATACGGTGAAATATATTTGATGAATAACTCACAATAAGCTATTGAAATGAAAAATCAAATAAAAATATCTTGGGCTATTCTCTCTGTTAATTCTTCGTGCCTTAGAAGTACTAGAAACATCAATATTCTTGCGCTTTGAGGCACACCATTGAAGGAGGGGATTTGATGACACAACTGTGACGATAACACTGCAACTCATGCAAACAGTGCCATTATGTTGTATGTTTGTTTGACTGCGTGGTTAGGTGAGTTTTCAGACTTAGAAATTTATTTAAACACTTAGAACTTTGCAAATTGTTTATTCACATGTTGCACTACAGTTCTACAATTTTATCCAATAAGCATCCAGTTTTTAGAACATGCACAGTGCTGCATATGTATATTGTGACAGCCACTGAAGTTCATAATCCTTAATGTAAATAGTACCACAGAGTTCAGGTTGCCATAACTGATGAAAGTGAACCACTAGCATAAGTCAATGATTACCAGAATCAACCCAACCCAAAAGCTTTGAAAGAAGTAGAAATCTTACAGTCCATCTTACAGTACAGTTTGAAATTGCCTTCAAATCTAGGAATGTCTGTTAACTAAAAAATCCCAATAGCATACATACTTCTGTCAGGTCGGTCATTCCATATGTGTCGGCAAACCTCCAAATCCCGATGCAGTTATTAACGTGCAATTGCGATTCGAGGAATTGGCAACATTCGTCGGTAATTAAGTGCATTTGGAAAAGACAGGCAGCAGTAACAAGGTTTTGTACATTGGATGCGCTCACCTGGAAATAATGAAAGTTCAATAATTGACAACATTTTGGCTCATTCTCACATGATAGAGTGGACACGCGCTCCTTGTGATTGCTTATAGACAGTCTCTTTTTAATACCAATAGGGAGGGATATTAATATAATATAAATATGTTTCATGGCCGATTGATATGAATAGAAATGGGACAGGTTAGCAACAGAGGCCTGATAACAACCAGATTGAACTCACTTAATTTTCTGCTTAATATTTGGAAAGTGTAATTTAAGTGAAACTAAGTGAAACAAAGCCAATTATTTTATTTCTCTTCCAATTTTACAGTTTTTCTCATCAACTTTATACCAAAACAACTATATTCTAGGATCTGCTGTACAAGTACAATGAGTATGTATTGGCAAGTTGAATGTAACAAAATTTTAAGCTGATCAAAATAAGCCGAAGAGGTTAAATTAGTGTTTTATGACTAGTATATTGGTAAAGGATCATTAGATAAGTTTGATTGGTCTGGTAAAACTAATAATTTGGCAAGTGTTGCTGGAGAATTGGTGGCGAACCTGAAAAATATGACTACAAAAAAAAGCTATTTGTGTGATTTTTTAATCTAAGCTACAGTACCTCTAGTTTTCCAGTATATGCGAAATCAATAATCGTTTTCATTGCAGCTACATCAATTCCATGAAATTCCACACAGGATTGATTTTTTTCAGCCATATCCTGCAACAAAATAACTTTCCCTTAATAACGTTTTTTGACATAAAATTCGCAAAACACAGCGGGATTAATATTGATTCGAATGATGAGCTTAAATCTATCAGGAAGAGAAGTAAATGTATCATAGATATAATTTACTTCTGCATGCATTTATTCAAGAAATTGAGTAACACTAAACTTATTATAAGTACCGTATTACCCGTCTCATAAGACCCCTTTTTTTTCCTGAAAAATTACCCTAAAAATTACTGAGCGTCTTACCACTGTAAGGTTCCAAAATAATACCTTGGTAATTATAGGGTGCATCTTACCACTTGTAGCGTCTTATGAGACGGGAAATATGGTATATATTATACTGGTATTCCTAAAGAAAAGAAAAAGCTAATCAATTAAATTTCCAGCTCCAATGAAGTGAATGCATAATACCTGTGTAAACATAGCTTTGAAGTACGGAGAACAGGCAGAGAGCACGACTTTGTGAGCTGATAGAATGCAACCATGAACCTGCAGTCTGACGTCACACAGGTTATCATGTTGGCGAAGATCATTCAGATTGCTTAACATGCCAACGCTGTGTAAGTTGCTCAAATTCGAGCTACTGCTACAACACGCCATTGCGCCTCGATGTCACAAAAGACACAAGTATTGTAATTAAATCCGAAACATCTATAGAAGCATAAAGAATTTAATTAGAATTTAGATGAAGGTACAGTGTAAGGTGCAAAACGACTCAGAAAGACCCAAAAAGTCACTAGAACAAATGAAATAAGGGAAAGTAATAAACAGGGGATTTCCGCTTTTCAGAGTTAGTTAAGACTAATCCTACTCCTCACCTAAGCTTCTCTAACCTAACCGGGTTTTTGAAGGGACCACACTCTTAAACTAGTACCAGTTAGACACACATTTTTAATATAGACTTCTAACTGAGTGAGAAATTATAAGTGATGGGTTCCCCGTGGTTCTGAAATACAAGACTTGCAAAAGACTCAAAAGAACTATGGGCAGTAACTTTCAACACAATCCAGAGAATTCAGCACTAATTTCTGGATGATTCAAATGTTTCCACCATTCAAAATCCTTTAGTACTCGTGATTTACATAATATAGAAGTCTGAAATTATAGTATTTGATCTGTCAAATTTCTGGCAACATCGCTACATTTCGGCGAACCAGCCAGAAGTGAATGATATAGAAGCGAGTGATGAGTCCCCCGAGGTGAATGATTGACTCGCAACTCAAGAACCGCTATGCAAAATGTAAAGTCTAATCTGACATCGCTCATATTCACACTAGTATTCATTCTATTCTGCCACTGCAACTTGGAATATTTGCTGGGTCCACAAACATGACTAAACCATACTGCACACGCTTACTTCAGTAGTAACTCCTTCCTGATTGATGTAAATACATGACGTAATAGCACTTTGCAAGCAAATTTTTTGCGTCATCTAACGGATTGATCACATGAATGAAAAAACCAAAGATGTCCTGACAGATAACTATCATTTATACTTTGTGTGAGATTGCTATTTTAATTTAAAAGGAACGGAAAAAATACCGAGACTCAATGATATTCTCTCAGTAAGAAATGAGCTTTTAAAACCAACATATGGCCAACTATGAATTCCATCCAGAAACGATCAATAATATTACCCGTCTTATAAATAAAGCGAAAACTGTATGTATAAATGTTTGTACATACAAATCTCCAAGGTTTCTTAAAACACACTAAGGTAGATCTTCTTGATTATAATGAAATCCAGCAATGATTACCATTAAACCGCACATCAATGTCCTCCACAATCCAGAACAGAACGATTACAGTTCAGGAAATTTTTTCACACTAGTCATTTACATGTTCCAGGCTAGTATTACGACAATATAAGCTATTTACTTCAGCCGTAAAAACATTATAACAAGGCACAAGCACCAACCAACTTCGCAATATTAGCAAAGAATTTAAGTAACATATATTATTTCAAGTTGAATTTATGTTTCCCATAATGTAAACTTGGTTGTCTTTTCTTTCGTATTCAGGAACTCCAAATCGAAAAAACTTCCTCACTGATAATGGTAGAAAAGTGCTGCTGAACAGGGGAACGAAATATTTCGGGTTAACGGTTGCCGGATTGTTAGGTCCTGAAAATAATAATACTGAGTGAAACTAATAACGAGGCATATTGTAAACAAAACCTGTGAACTTATGAATTATGATAATAATCATTGAAATTATAATAGAAGGTATAATCTCCACAATCACCTGAAATGAGTGACACTACAATACCTATGATCATACATGCTAAAAAACCAATGAGTGAATTCCAATAGACACTTAAGTTGTAGAGAGTTTGAACGAAAGACAACCTGTTAAAAAAAGTAAAATAATGTTAGTGGTTATGTATTTAACTTGAATAAATCAATAAATTGCACTGTAGAAATCAAGTCACCTAGATCGAGTCTCGAGTCAAGTTCTAGTGAATCATTATTATAATAATTTGATGATCACCTCATCAATATAAGAATACAGGTGATTCCCGCTTAACGAACACCTCGTTATCACGACTGCCAAACTACGACCGTTCCTCACACTCACGATCGTTAGTTAGTGTTTTTATCAGATAATTCATATAAAACTGATAGTTTACTTAATAACTTTTATTCTCTCTCGTGGACCCTATGACCAGTTAAAACGATATCTCATAATATTTTCTAGGTCGTTGGAACAGAATCTGGTTGTTAAGTGAGGAATTCGTTTACTGACCAATTCGAGTTACGACTAGGTCGTTGAGATGGAACCTGATGAGGAGTACCGGGTCGAGTCAATTGAGTCAGATGACATGACTCAAGTCCATTTACCTGAGTTTTGGACTTCAGAAATTACAACACTGGTTAATTGTAAGGTTTACTTACTGAGAATCTAAATTATGATCAGAGACATTTTGAGATGTGATGAAAGATATAGTTGTAGACGTAAAATTAGTTGTTGATGTATGATTTGTTGGACACATATCTGTAGATAATGGCAGTACAGATGAATATGATTGATTAGTTCCATAGAAATGAGAACCGAGTGAGATCCATAAAACCCCAAGAAAGGAAACCACAGATCCAACTGTTGCCCCCTAAAAAATGGTAATCGATCATGATGAAAAATAAGAATCCTGCAATACATTATAGCTATTTACTTTATAAAATAACGAATATGATAAAGTATTACCAATGAATTAGCCCATGGTACGAACATTCCAAGCCAGAACATTCCCATTATGGGTCCACTAATCGCAGCGCCAAAACTAAGTGTTATGTTAAACACATTACTTCCTAACAGAGGCACAGCAAAAGCAAGAATCATCAAGATTATTCCAAATAACAAGCCTGTAAAATGAACGATTATTTCTAAACCTTATAAATATATAGCTACAATAACAGTTGTATTTTCATTCTCCGAAAGGCAGATATTGATAGTTATTAAATGTTAACTCGACTCTCCCAAAATCAGATTATATAATTATAACCAATCAATATTCATATTCAAACTTTTTCTATCAATTGACAACATTTGATTACTGATTTCCACCTAAATTGAGTAGTTTAGTTATGTTAAGTTCGTAATGTTTTAGTTATGTTAACGACGCAATACCTAAAGGAACATTCTTCCCTGGTTGCTTAAGCACGTGCTGGTATTGGTCAATGGATAATCCAGCATTTCCATTTTCATTGTTATTGGTCATTACAAAACTGTATATTGATTCAAATAACAAGTACCTACCTATCAATCTGCTAACTATAATCTTGACACGTTCTGACATAGAAGGCCAACGAACAAGTATAAAATCTTGCAGTACAACTTCAGAAAATGAATTGATGCCCGACGATACCATGCTGTATTGTATAAGTGTTAACCATGATTGTCTATCTTCTATATTTTCTCATTGTTACAAACATCCTTTTCTCTTTCTTACCTTAGAGTACCGCAGTAGATGCCGGCAACAAAGAGCCCGATTAGGCCAGGTATGCCGCTAAAAATCTGTGACGCCATATATGGCAGTGTTTGGTCTCGAAGAAAGACTTTACCATCCAAATATGGATCACACCCTTCAAAATACGCATACATCACAATTCCGTTTCCGATTGCTATTAGATTTAAAACTATGGCCAAAATCACGAATATCACCAATGCCCTGAAAGATAAATTTTTAATTTTCAACTGAAAAATTCCTTCGAACATGTTATGTAGTCTATCAAGAGCCATATACTGATTTACCATTTGGCATCACTGGGCGTTTTAGTAGCTAGATATCGTTGAACGAATACCGGAGAGGTGGATATAGGAAACATCGTAGAGAAAAACATTCCAAATACCAAAGATATCGGTGAACAGTCTGACGATGCGTCAATATCCTGACTTTAAGGAGAAAAAACAATATGTTGTTAAGAAGTACATGGACAAGAATCTGTAAAGTTTCTTTGTGGTAGATGAATGGGTTTGGACCATTCAGTAGATATCTAATATCTAAAAAAAAGTGTTTAAGAAAAGTAGTGGTAACTGCATAAAGAAAAGTTGATCTAACACCTCAAAAGTTCATTTCGTCGACCGCGAATTAAAGCTTCGGCGATTTCAGCAAAGCCAAACGAGGCTACTGAATAGATGAACACTGATGCTGTGCCCAGTATCATGAAGAAAGCTTGGATAAAGTCAGACCATACAATTGCTTTCAATCCTCCCTTTAGAAAAAATAGATTAGTACTACTAGACAAGTACGAACTATGTAACTTTCTACATTATAAATAAATATAAGGCCAAATAAGCAAGTTGCTTCATACAAGACTCGTGTAGAATGTTGCAGTCACAGTAGTTATAACAATACTCCATTCTATAGAAAGAGGCGACACGGAACTTATGGCGAGAGCAGGTAAGAATATGGTCACTGACATGTAGAGCAACTGTGAATATTCGAAATTGATTAGTTGTTATTTCAGTGAGATTTTACAATAATGATTCTCAAATGATTCTTGCTGTTCATTTTCATTTTTCTCCTGTTTTGCTCAGGCGGTTAATTGGGCAACTTTGATAAATGATAAACTTATATATTACCTGTGCAAACGTTATCAAAGCAGCGCAACATCGTCTTGCTGTGCTATTAAAACGCAGTTCTAAAAACTTAAAGGGTAATTTGTTAATTTCGAAGAATAAATGAAATATACTGCACAGAACTAGAGAGCAACTAACTTCAAAAGTACTCTTCAATTGAAGTTGATGATAAATATCAATGAAATAGACTATTGTGATGATTCCAGCAAGCACAAAGGTCAACAGAGGCCACAGATGGACGATTCCACACTTGTAAACCTCTACTGGATAACTGATTTGTGAAATGGCAGAGTTCATCGTAACGGCTAACGAAACACCAAGCGTAATCTAAAGTGGACAAAGATGGGAATATTGAAAAGAGTTTAAAAAATAGCTATCTATAAGTTTGAACCACGCGCCAAGCTGAAAGAACCTGTTGACTTGCGCTAACTCAAGAATAGCAGTGTTAGCATTCGTTATAGCGTAATAGCCGTTATTGTGTTATCAAAGTCCTTGTTAACAAACTATATTGGCTCCAAAGCGCGCTTTATATCATCATCATAGACATTGTACAGTATAATCATACTTCCGTCAACATCATCATGAATTTTTACAGCAAGAATAAAGAGGATAATGAATAACCAAAACAGAAGACATTCTCTAATAAATGTGTTTTCATTACATTATCTTACTGTGCTTAATTTATTCAATAAACTTTACCATGTACATGAAAATAATATTCTCTATTATCCGTGGTTTTCGACTTCAGCTAAATGCCATGGTACGTATATCGGATACAGGAGATCAGTGCATTATTCTTTTCAATACTCTAATTCTAATATGACAGATGTGTACAAAACTAAGCTAAAATTTAAACTACATCGATATTTATCGTTACGCTAATTACGTAG
This sequence comes from Halocynthia roretzi, assembly GCA_013436055.1. Classification (NCBI taxonomy): domain Eukaryota; kingdom Metazoa; phylum Chordata; class Ascidiacea; order Stolidobranchia; family Pyuridae; genus Halocynthia; species Halocynthia roretzi. The sequence continues at coordinate 34,568 of QRAM01000040.1, forward strand.
AGCTACAACCGATGAACGGAAATCGGATAAGATACTCGCAAAGCATTAACTGCCACCGGAATCTAGGGTGAATCATCTGATTGTTTAACAGTGCATTATCGAATAAGTAACGGAACGCTATACTGTTTAAAAACAATGACTATACGAGCTGCCACTTACGCGGAGAAATATATTAGGCATAAAGCCTATTCCTAATACTCTGCATCCCTCTCCCGAGATCGCAATTATAAAGCCATAAACATCTCGATTCGAAATTTTTAATTGTGCATACCGGTGACACTTGCTTTCCTCCATAGTAATACAGCTTAGTGGTTGTTTTTCCTCTGGCTCTGTACCAGAAGAAGATTCCATTAAACACTGATATTGCAAATACTCCTGAAAAAGAAAAAGAAATAATATTGAAAAAGTAAATTGTTGACGCGACTCATCTACTTTGTAATCAACTTGTAACTAATAAAAATGGTAGTCTCGAGGTAAGGCGTAAGGATAGTGAAGTATAGCCCTTCGTCTCTTCGGATGCTACTCATCAAACCTATGTCCCTTGGTTTCAAAAAGGAGTATTCAGAGGGCATTGACTTACCCACTAGCACGATTATATCAACAACACCAAATTGACCTTGATACTCCATCGCTACTGACACTAACTACACAGGACTACACTACGTAACTGCAGTGAAAATATAATAAAAAAATATTTAAAAACGTTGTATCATGCTTAAATTATAATTCATCTACCTAACCAGGAGAAGTTTTATGGAGTCCAAGTGAGGCTACTATAATATATCAACTACTGAAATCTAACATGCTCACCTTCAGATCTCACAGCTTACCCTAATGATACATACCATATCAACTATAGCTTATACCCTTACGATCGCCTCATTGACAACCTTTTTACTGCTACGTCGCTATACATATACCGATGAAAAGAACATTGCACCGTCAGCATCCAACTGTGTTGCAAATCTTAAAGCACTATATATTGTATAGGTATATTGATGATAAACCGTTATCAAATATCTATACCATCATACAAGATGTATGATATATTTCCGCATGAAGCGGATATGAATTTTTATTTATCTCGTCTTAAGCTCATTTCCTGTTCATAGTAATTGGAGTTATAGTATTGTACCGCGTTATTGAATAAATATAAATAAATATAAAATAGATAATAAATAATATAAGAACGTTTTGATGCGAAAATAATGAGAATATAAGCATACAACTGATTAACAATCAATGCCAGGACGTCATAGCTATCTATCTATTCAGGTATCCACTTTATTCTTAGACTGCCTGTATTGTATTGCCTAATATTTTATAGTTCGAAATCAGAGAACTAATATGATTTTATACTGAATAGAATCGACACAAACAAGATCTCTATTATTTCAAGTTGTATTTATGTTTCCCATCATATAAACTTGGCTGCTTTTCCTTCCGTATTCAGGAACACCAAATCGAAAAAACTTTCTCACTGACAATGGTAGAAAAGAGCTGCTAAACAGGGGAACGAAATATTTCGGGTTACTGGTTGACGGATTGTTAGGTCCTGAAAACAATAATACTGAGTAAAGAAGGGAAATTTCTAATAAATGTAAATTATAAATTAGGATAATAATCATTGAAACTATAATAGAAGGTATAATCTCCACAATCACCTGAAATGAGTGACACCACAATACCTATGATCATACATGCTAAAAAACCAATGAGTGAATTCCAATAGACACTTAAGTTGTAAAGAGTTTGAACGAAAGACAACCTGTTAGAAATAGTAAAATAATGTTAGTGGTTATGTATTTTGAATAAATAGATAAATTGAAATGAACAAACTGCACTGTTATAATCAAGTCACCAAGACAGAGTCCCGAGTCAAGTCCAATCAAATCATTACTGTAATAATTTGATCATCATCATTAAGCATTAATTTCTGATTTTTAATGTTAGTGTTTAGTGTTTAGTGTTTCTTTGCGCAATCGAAGACTCTGGTTGCTGCGAGTCGATTCAGGTTCGAATCTCAAGTGAATTCACATCAAATTGTGACTCAAGTAATTATAACACTGATTCTTTGTTATGCTTTCTTACCGAGAATCTAAATTATGATCAGAGACATTTTGAGATGTGATGAAAGATATAGTTGTAGAGGTATAATTAGTTGTTGATGTATGATTTGTTGGACACATTTCTGTAGATAATGGCAGTGCAGATGAATATGGTAGATTGGTTCCATAGAAATGAGAACCAACTGAAATCCATAAAACCCCAAGAAAGGAAACCACAGTTCCAACTGTTGTCCCCTAAAAAGTAATCGATCATGATAAAATAAGAAATAGCAATCCTGCAATACATTATAACTATTTATATTATAAAATAACAAAAATGATAAAGTATTACCAATGAATTAGCCCAAGGTACGAACATTCCAAGCCAGAACATTCCCATTACGGGTCCACTAATCGCAGCGCCAAAACTAAGTGTTATGTTAAACACATTACTTCCTAACAGAGGCACAGCAAAAGCAAGAATCATCAAGATTATTCCAAATAACAAGCCTGTAAAATGAACGAGAACATTTCACGAACCTAATAAATATATAGAGATAATTACAGTTATATATTAACTTTTAATAAAGCAATAGAGGTAAATTCATAAATCTTCCTAATTAAAACTAGATTCAAATCGATTCGAATAATCAATGCAAGGATTAAACATGGGATATTTTCAATGAAATGCCCCACTGATCAGTTAGAATATTTTGTATTTACTTTTGATTGAAGGACAATATGAGAAAATAGGAATTCATGTTCCCATTATGTCCCATTCCTGGGACTCGAGTATTAGTGCATTTGAGTCTCGAGGCACAACAAATGGCGGATTGCTTACCTAGGTAGGTAGAATAAAAATTATATAGTTTTGTCATGATTTGTTTGGATACAGAAAAGCTACAAAAGTTCGTGTTGTTTTGGTTATGTTGTTAACAGCGGAATCCCTGGAAGATATAGCTTTTTTTGTCACGCCACTCTTCTCTGAATGCCCGAAACATGTGCTGATATTGCTCGATAATCCAACATTTGCATTGTTATTGGTCATTACAATACTGTATATTGATTCAAATAACAAGTACCTACCTATCAATCTGCTAACTATAATCTTGACACGTTCTGACATAGAAGGCCAACGAACAAGAATGAAATCTTGAAGTACAACTTCGGAAAATGAATTGATGCCCGACGACACTGTGCTTTGTATAGTAGAAGTGTTAACCATGGTTGTCTATCTTCTATATTTTCACATTATTACAAACATTCTTTTCCTCCTCTTACCTTAGAGTACCGCAGTAGATACCGGCAACAAAGAGTCCAATTAGGCCAGGGATGTCGCTAAAAATTTGTGACACCATATATGGCAGTGTTTGGTCTCGAAGGAAGACTTTACCATCTAAATATGGATCACATCCTTCAAAATACGCATACAACACAATTCCGTTGCCAATTGCAATTAAATTTGACACCATGCACAAAATCACGAATATCACCAATGCCCTGAAAATATAAATTTAGAATGTTTAATTATAACATTTGTTCAAACATGATATGTAGTTTGTCAAGAGCTTCATGGTGATTTACCTTTTGGCACCACTGGGCGTTTTGGCAGCTAGATATCGTTGAACGAACACCGGAGAGGTGGATATAGGGAACATCCACGAGAAAAACATTCCGAATACCAAAGATATCGGTGAACAGTTTGATGAGCCGTCAATATCCTGACTATAATAAGAAAATAATATTATTTTGTTAAGAAATTACGAGCCGAATTTATAAAGTATCTTTATTGAAATTGAATAGGTTTTGAAAATTTGTATCAGAAAGTACTTGCGACAGCATAAAATACTGAATAATTGATCTGACACCTTAGAAGTTCATTTCTTCGACCGCGAATTACAGCTTCAGCAATTCTACTAAAGCCCAACGAGGCTACTGAATAGATGAACACTGATGCTGAGCCCAGTATCATGAAAAAAGCTTGGATAAAGTCCGCCCAAATAATTGCTTTTAATCCTCCCTGTAGAAAATATAAGACTAGTGCTACTAGAAAAGTACGAACTATATATCTTTTGACACTCTAAATAAATCCAAAAAAAGGAATATAAGCCTTGCTTCATACCAGACTTGGGTAAAATGTTGCCGTCGCAGTAGTTATAACAATACTCCATCCTATAGAAAGCGGCGATACAGAACTTATGGCGAGAGCAGGTAAGAATATTGCCACTGACATGTAGAGCAACTGTGGATAATCGCAATTTGATAGTTGGTAATTCAGTGAAATTATACGTATTCAAGTTTTTCATTATTTCTCATATGTAGACCATCTTAGGAAGGTAATTGGACAACTTTTACGAAGGGTAGAGTTATATATTACCTGTACACACGTTGTTAGAGCAGCGCAACATCGTCTTGTTGTACTATTGAAACGCAGTTCTAAAAACTTAAAGGTTAATTGTTAGTTTTGAAGCATAAATGCGATGCGATATATTGAGATAGAGATCAACTAACTTCGAAAGTACTCTTCAACTGAAGTTGATGATAAATGTCAACGAAATAAACTATTGTTATGATTCCAGTAAATATCAAGCCCAACAGAGGCCACAAATGGACGATTCCACACTTGTAAACCTCTACCGGATAACTGACTTGTGAAATGGCAGAGTTGAACGTAACAGCCAACGAAACACCAAGCGCAATCTGAAATAAGAACAGGTGCGAATCTTTAATAAATCCTTTAATAAAAGAAAGATCAGTTCAAACTCCGCGCCATGTGATTTCCTACCCACATTTTCCGACCGAACGGTTTATCATTCCTCGTTATTAGGCTGCTAGGCTTCTAGGTTGCTGCGTATTTCATTGAGTAAACGTTACCATATGCACGGTACACAAAATCATGTTCTACAAAGAGTGCGATTCTAACCGTGGTATATTCTGGAACGTATGTTTTACGGATACAGGGAACTACTGTATTCTTTCTAATAACTTAATATGACAGTTGTAAATGAAACTAATCCAAAATTGGAACTACATCTATATTTATTGTTCAGCTATTTACCAAGAGCCTCAACTGGTCTTCGGAAATCGAATTAAGAATTAAATGTCACCGGAATCATAGCGTGAATCATTAGATTGTTTAACATTGCATAATAGAAGCAGTAACGAATAAAACGGCTTCCTAGGTTAACAACAATAACTATACGGAATGTTACTACTTGTTATCTTGTGATACACAAAGCCTATATATCCACCTTATCACGAACACGGATAAATACATTGAGCATAAAGTATATTTTTAATACTCAGTACATCTCTCTTCCTAGATCGGAAATATGAAGCCATAAACATCTCGACATTTTAACTTGAAAATCTTAACTGTACATACCGGTGATACTTGCTTTCCTCCATAGTAATATAGCTTAGTGGTTGTTTTCCCTCTGGCTCTGTACCAGAAGAAGATTCCATTAAACACTGATATTGCAAATACTCCTGAAAAATAAAACGAGCGGGTAGGAAAAGACATGATGATGATACACTATCCTATGGTAAAAATGATACAAGTACGAAACTGTGTAACAGTGATTTAGGTTAGTGCTGTTGTTTTCATTAAATGCGCTGTTTTTCATAGTTATACACTTTTGCCCTTGTTGCTGTTCTATTTTTTACCCAGATTCATACAGAAACATGGAAGGGTAGAAAAAAAGAATTATATTATGTTTTTCTGCTCTTTTTATAGCCTATACTTATCTGCATGGCAATGGGTGATAGGTCTGAGGATATGTGGAGAATGACCCGGGCTGCTTTAAAACCCAGTCCTTTAGACTAGTGAAGTTAATCTCCCTTCCCTTTTGAATTACCGTAGATGCTCTTACACGTCATCATTTTAAACCCAGTTACGGGAATTTCAAATGTATATAATGTGTTAAGAAGGCATTGACTTACCTACTAGCACGATTATATCAACAGCACCGAATTGTCTTTTAGACTCCATTGCTATCAACATGCATTTACAATTTAATTGTCCTCTAATTTTCACCCTTTGAGCAAGAAAGGATTAAACACTAGATTACCTAATTGTATATACAGGATAGAATACATATATAAATAATATAATATAAGAAATATCCAAAATACAACATTTTGTCAATAAGAAGGGTTGCAGAAGTCTTTTCTAGTCGTTAAACAATATTACGTTCTTAAAGATGTGATCATACGTGAGTAATTATAGATATAACTTCTATGCATCCTGTACAGTGTACACCAACGTGACGTCCGGTGCAGGTTTTCAGAGCTCTGAGTCAAGAACCCTATGAGTTATGCGAACATACACACACAATGAATTAGGGTTAAAAGTTAAGGTTAGGTTAAAGGTAAGGAGGGAATCATCACCCAAACCCTAAAATGTAACTGTAACAATATTACACACTACTGTTGAAACGTACTCCTTACTTTACTGATAAATAACAACATAGAAAATAACGTAGTGTTCATTTTGCTGATAAAGTGTAAAAATTAGTTAAGTCCATCCGTGCGTTGACCAGAAAGAAACCTAACAGCACGTGATCTGCCAGTTTTCCGGAGGGATCACATTTCTTAACTTGTACTGAATTTTTACGGATAATTGGAGGAAATTAAACGTCTCGCCTGAATATGCTCAGTTCCTACCTAGACTTACATTACGATTATACTGCACTGACTCCATTCGGCTAATATCGTTACTGCTACAGCTGGGATTCTATGAATCATCTTTTCAACACCTATGGTATTGTAACTTTTACATAACAAAATGCAATAGAATACGGGAGTTGGATGAAGATGGATATATGATCATCTAACGCTACGGTTGAAAGTCTACGTAATTGAATTCAATAAGTCTCATTTATTCAATATGTTCAGCGTATGATATTAGTCTATACAGTAATGTCTCGTACTACGTCATTACCTCTTTTTAGAAGCCTTGGCGTAAGCCGGATCTAATGCGTGCTAAACGCCTTAAATATGACGAAAAACACCAAACAAGTAGTGACAAACACGTAATAATTATCGTGAACGCACGGTAAAAAAACTACTCTCGTTAAGTATTTCAAGAATTTAAGGATACAGTAGTATTTTAGTCATTACGCTTACTTAAAATGTGATGATGTGGTTAAGAATGACTTAACGTAAGCTATTACTGGCTAAGAGTAGTGATATAACTTTTTGACTTCTAAGAGGGTCACCATGATTACTGCAGTGACCTCGCCGTTGCCGTTGCCGTTGCTGTTGCCGTTGCTGTTCCCCTGCCCCATTTAACATTGAGATTTACGAAGATGGCACAATTTTAATGCTCTATAACATTATCTAGCGGATTAGTTTTTGTCCGAGGACTCGCGCTGTATTGACAGCCGAAATATCATCATCATGAAGTGAATAATTTGCACGAATAAATTTTACTTGCTAAGATGGCCTGGTGAATTCAAATTTGTGTTCAGATCATATTACTAAAGCGTTATTGAAAATGACAAAAGCATGTTGGCTTTACCTAATATTCTTTAAATGCTGAACTTATCGTCACTGAAAGCTTTCGCTATTGTTGGCTGGATTTACACGAGCATAAAAGATATATTGTACATAAAAACATATCGGAGTATACAGTAGCAATATGCGTCGGTATGAATACCAGTCATTACAAAAGATAGATAACACAAAGAAGCGAAATATGAACGTACTAGCTAAACGGTGTTCCCTCGTCTCTGTAATTTATTCATATGATTTTATTCAGTCGAGAATAGACTAATGTTTATGTCACGCTCAGTTGCGCAGTAATTATTTCCTCGCTCCGTTCAAGTAATTATCAATGGGATTAAAGACGATTAAATTTCTTTATAATACGAGAACATCACCTCATCGTGAACACCAATGATTACATGATTAACTTGTCAGCATGATGGAGAGTGATATTAAAATTGTAAATGAATAGTCATTGAACAATATTATATACTGTATTAAAATTTGAATTTTTGAAGCAAAGTATCTCTGTAAGATCCTAAATTAGAAACTGTTAGTTGCACATTACAGAGGAAAAAAATAGAATATTTGATTTGCAAATAACTAATAAAAATATATATACAGTTTAGGACCAAAATAATGCAGTACAGTATGTAAAAAAATATACAGCAGGTTCATGTATGTACTTTAATGTTCAATAATCACACGTGTGTTTTAAAGTTACTGTAGTAAAGACCGTTATATGATGCTAGAGTCTCGATTGACGCAACTGTCGAGTACTAAGGAAAATGTTAAGTTTGATTTAAGAATTTTTACTGATTGCGGAATTTGCCTTCGCGAATATACGAACCTAAGCTACGAGCACGCGAACAGGTCTTTCCTGATTTATATTTGAAGCGATTCGGAACAGGATTCGACTTCTTCCGGCCCCACACAAAGTGCAAATCCGGCTTTCCTTTTTACTTATATTCTAAGATGCAGGTGTTAAATTCGACCCCTGTGCTAAATTTGGTGAATATTCGTTGAGAAATGACGAGATTATGTGAGAAATGTAAGGAAACAACCAAACAAACTTTCGCGCTGATATATAGAGAGATAGAGATTCGATGTCGATTAACATAATGATAGAACGATGCAAATTATACTGTACTGCTGAGGAAATAACGTAACGTCTCTGACTTAAATTTGATATTCCCATGTCATTTTTGGAACGAAGATCTCGGAAGAGTCGAAGACTTCGTTGACAAATTTGAGCTATCGTATAGATTTCCAGCGCTTTTCCTCCTAAGTTTTTCGATAGAAAAACTGACATAGCCCCAACTAACGGCTATCGAGGAAAGAGATTTGGAAGCTGCCACCCTAACCTCTCTTCCAATGACGCAGTAGACAAAGAACAAACAAACGCCTTGCAAGCCATTGCATATCGTGTTGGCGTATGCAAATACTGTGCTTGTCCCAGCGTCAGCAAAGTCTAAAAGCAAATATATAATGAGAGATGTACGAGTTGGAAGAGGACCGATTGGAAAAGATTAGTCACTGATTCTTACTTGTACAAAATGCCAATATCCAAGGAATGCCAAGGACTGGAAGAAGGAGGCCAACAGCTTTCAGTGCGGCAATAACATTTTTCAGGGACTCGCTATCGATCGCATAACTTGTTCCTCCACATTGGTCCGCTGGTTTGAAGTTTTTCGCCTTCATGCCTTTTGAAAATACAAAGTAGGCGACCCAAATTACGATCAGTAAGTTAAAAAACAAAACGATCGAGATCGGTACGATGACGGCCCAGAGTCGGACATCGGATTTTCCGCTTATCCAGCAAATATCATAGTATGGCATACTGTCTTCAATCTGGGGAACTCGATCGGATTGGCTTGATACGTAAGTACGTGTAGCAGTCGGTTGCATGTATCTGTCAGTGGCAAAGCCGATAGCGGCAGTAAGAATACAGATAAGACCAGCGATACCCCAGGAAAAGACCAGCGACACGATTATGATCTTTTTTCTTCCTGTCGATAAAAACGCGAATCGGCTGGTTTTCAACAGGAGCAGCAATCCTTCGATGAACATCCAAATGGCTGTAATAAACGAAAGCAATGTAATACATAAAAACTGGCGATGAAATGAGTTTCAAAAACTGGGGATATGCTGAGGTGAATTGAATAGCTATTTGAGGTTTTGCCGAATAATCCCATTCCATTTCAAAAAATAAAAAATATTTATTGTGTTTAAACTTAAAATCAAAATGAAATCCTTTGCCAAAGTGTGTTCTTTCTCACCAGAAGACAATAAGAAGAAGTGAGTTAAAACAGCAATCGCCCTGCAAGCGGTTGGATTCGTCATTGCGGCATCATGTAGCAGAGTCACTGTATGATAGAGAGTCAGTGACACAACAAGGTTGATTTGGATCGCAATCCTTTCACCTCTGACCCTTTTCCTTACTCGCAACAATATCCAAAAAGTCACCAGCAAAAATAAAACTGACAAGGATTGCATCACTAGTGAAGTTATCTAAACAAATATATGTTTTAATTATGTGATAAAACGTAAAAATTTCTTAATATTTATTGTCACCTTCAGTTCGACAGGTATGCTCACGGATTTGACTGAGAGTAAAACTGCAAATATAGTCGCATGATTGCATTTGCAACTGGCCTTCAATCCCTTTCTTTCGCTGATGCATCCGTCAGTGGTAAAAAGATTGGTACTGGGATCAATGGAAACACATTCGTATTCGATGGAAGTAACTCTATTGGTCGACGACGCAAAGTACGATCGGTCGATATCGTTGCCATAAACTAGATAATCGACGTTCTTCGAAATCGTGTCGTCGGTGGTAAAATCAAGCTCCCAATGGAGAAATTCAGGTTGCAGTTCATCCTGCGTCTGGGCGTGGTACGAACTTACTGCTAGCATTCTTCCTATTGATGGGAATAGCTTGGATGCTTGATTGTCAGAGCTAACGGTCACTGGGTGCTCTATATATTTCATTCCTTCCTCAATAGGTACCGTCAACTCAGAGCTAACAGTTACAAGGTTTCTGTTCTCTTCGGCAAAGGACAAACATACTATCGAAGCTTTTTCATGCTCACGTGCATGATCGACGCATGCTCCAGCTACGGTTCCTTCGGTAACCGTAACGTGAGTATCTGAATGGTCAGTTATAAGGGGCAACTGTGCATTCTTGTTGAAGGCAATCTTCTTGAGCTCATTTTCCACTCCTTGTGCTGAAAAATTAGAGACTAACACCTCTTCCAACTGGCATTCGATGCATACTACAAAAGAAACAATGATCTTTTTCATTCAACTGCTGTGAACTTTACATTATGGTGTGGCCTTTACCAGAGAATATACATATATATGTACATATATATATATATATACTATACTAGAGAAAGGAAAATGGTCTCCAAAAAATAGCACTGCTGAAATTATTAAAAACATTATTTAATTATAATGTAACGTCTGTCTATAATAATGTAAATTATTGATGAAGTCGTCATATATACATATTTGCAAATTTTTTAAAATTTGATTGAACAATAGAAATTACATTACCGTTAATTTAGCATAGCAAGACTGTTTCATGGGCTTTCACAATTCAATATATTAAAGTTCTTTGTTAGCTATTGTCACAACAGTACAGATTTAACTTTGGGAAATCCCTATTATATAATGTACGAATTTTTTTGTCTTACTTGAAGAAGATGCAGAACTAGTAAACGATGCGGAACTTGTTGTCGTGATAAGAGGTGACGCAGGCTCTGTAAAAATTTGGTTATTGCTCTTCATATTTAAAAATTCATGTTATTTTCAGTTGGTAAAGAGATGCAAACGGAAGTATAGTGCGAAAACCATACCTGTGATAGTCTGCATTGCAGAAGTTGACATTTGCGTCAGATGATGTGTGGTTGCAACAGAGGTTTGAAATGTTGTGGTGGGCTGATTACTGGTAGTTTCTGCTGCTACAGTTTCAAATGTTGAATTTGACGCATAACCTACATTTAATCGTATTACATTAAGTACTAAACCGAAATTCATTGCTTGCTTCCCTTTTTCTTTTTTTGATTTTTAATTCGCTAAATGATTATTCCACATCTATTCATGGATTCATTATATTTTATTGCAACTATTTTGAAGCAATACCATACTAATCATTGCCGGTAAAAAGTAGTAAAAGATAAAAATAATGCAGAAATATAAGTTATAATATAATAATACTTACTCGTAGTTTGAGTAACTGCGTTTGTAGTGAGTGTGTTTGTAAAACAGCCACCTGTAAGTACACGAAAAGTAACTTCAATTTTCATTGGATTATTTAGCCTCAATATCCAAACGAGTAAACTAGTATTGAAGTAAAGGTACTATGTTCCAGTTAAATGGAATATTCCGGTTCTCAGTTCTGAAAACTGAATTGCAAATTAGTTCGATTTCTCTTTAACTGTTCTTACTAAAATACAGATGGTATATCGGCTAAGGAACATTCAACCAGAAAAGGTATTACAACTCACCTTCCTCCGGTCGTATGACAGTAGTGTTTGGAGTACTTGAAATACCAGCTGTATTGTATGAAAAAAAACTCATAAATTTAGGATGTCATCTCCTTTTTATGATAAATTTGTTTTTTTAGGAATAGACAATGAGTTTGACATACTTGCGTTGTTCAAGCTTGAATTTATGTCTGATTGATTGATCACAGCCAAGTATATAAAAATAAACATAGAGAGTCAAAATCATTATCGCATGGTGATAAAGCATCTAGATATAGCAGGCACTTATCAACTACCTAAATATGAAAAAATCTATATAATCTTAGCGAAGATTTGTCGGCAAAACTCTGAGCTACCAAAATTACGTTGTTCATAACAGCTCCATAAGCTCTTCTGTGATGCCACAGGGAAGTATATATGTTGTAAAATGCTTTTTATTCAAGCAATGATGGGATATTGTCAAATATATCTGTTAACACTTACATTGGCAGAGCGGTGATAATTTTAGAGAACAATCGTCGTTTTCCCAAAGCAAACTGATGATTCCGGTTTCATTTGTCTTGATCAGGTGAACATCTACACACTGGCGAGACGAATTATCCGTAAAATTATGCCCGACAGAAAGTATGCTAGTATTGAAACTTTGGCAATCTAGCCACTTGTACCGGTTAATTTCGCTGAAATCGGACGAAAAATCTGATAATCGAAGTCCTGCAAGAAGAGATATATGTTTTCTATTGATGACAACAACAATTAACTTCCAAATATCTCAGAAGTGATACTTTGAAATCTCTTCCCAGGATTTCAAAACCTTAAAAAGAGATCAAATTAGAGAGTTTACCTATCCAAGCTTTTAATTTCCCAATTTCCAGCACAGTTTTTCGAGCAATACAATGTTCAAACTCATTTGATATTATTGCCAGAATCCCTGTTTCATCCAATGTTGTACAATTGCTGGTTTCATAACTTTCCTTATAATCAAGTATGCCGAACATTTTCGTACCTATAATAAAAATGGAATTATAGTAAATCATACAAATACAAGAATATTTCAGGGATTTTTTACCGAGATAAGGCTCATTCCTTTCAGATTCGCAGGCGTTTACTGCCTTGACCCATCTCTGCCATGATGTCTCGGAAAGTGCTTCAAAAAAAAAAAAAAGAAATTAATTGACTAGTTAACTTTATATCATTCCTGGATGAATGTTTTGAAGCTTGAAATAAGCTGTATTATTAGGGTGAATAAACCACAATAGGAAATCAAGTAATTACATTGATACAGTAGGTATTCAAACACAGAAATACGAAACTTATATACAGCAATGCCTAGTACTTCGTCCGTAGTATTATAGTCATTTACTCACCCGTGCTAGCCTGGATTGTGACTACCAGTGTGAGAATTTTTACAATCTTCAGACATTTTCTTGTAACCATGGCGTAACTTCTTAGTTCTTTTATTTTTTAAGCTAATTTAATTACCTGGTAACTATATTAAAATCTACAGTATATATATGTAGTGAGTTAAATGTTGAAAATATATATTTCTGACGGAAGAAGGCCATCATACAAATCGCACATAAAATACGACTGCAAATACCACCGCCACTGCAAGAGGAATAGAAACGCAGTATTATAGCTATCTTCTCATCTCATAAATAAATGAGAAACTGTGTGTGTTTAGATGTTCGTTCGCCCATAACTCCAAGGGTTCTTGACTAGGCGCTTTGAAAACTTGCACGGGGATCCATTTCAGACAGAAATAGCTTATAGGTTACTTTTCTTCAAAGAGAGATCGGGCTTAGGTAGGCTACCCTATGTCCAAGTGCGGTTTACAATCAAGGGTGGCTAACATTAATTTCTAACACAATTTCGCGCGGCTTACAATCGAATAAATACGGTACGTAATGAAACATGAATGTAATACAAAATTCAGGAAAAAATTTAATTTGCAAATAGCCCAATGATCCATTTGTAAATCATGTCTGGCCTTAGAACATTTGATGATGTAATCCATCCGGTACGTGTATGGATGATCCTTGCCTACTTCTATTCTCACACACAGACTAGAGTCAATTCCGTAAGTAACCAGACTTGTAATGAGCACTTGATTTTTGTATACCTTTCTCGCTGGAATGGATTTTTCCCCACATACTTACTTCAATTCTAACTTTACTTAGCTAAAGTTAACTTTGCCCATGACACTTTGAAATTTTCATTTCGCTTGCGACTAGCTTGCAACTAGTTAATAAAATGTGATAGTCTTTAGCCTGGATGTTCGTTTTTCTTCAGAATACTTCAATTATGCATATACCCATTATCGTACCTGTTCTTCGCCTATCGTACTAAAATATACTTAAGCGTTGATACAAAGCTTCTTCCAGCTTCTGTTTAGCCTAGTTGTATTCATACATATTTACCTATTTAAGTCAGAAGCGATCAAGCGTTCAGCTTAACTCTACGATAGAACTGTAGGGGAAACGTATACGTGATCTGACAGGATGTACGGTACATATGCTCACCCAAAACCAGACAATTACTCTTAAGCGATACTCTTCGCTTTCATCTTAACAAAGAAACAGACTACTGTGAATTTCAAAACTGAAATATCATATAATATAAGACCATACCATATGCAGCAAATTAAACGATACATTCAAAATAACAAATTATCATCACTTATCATCATCCTTTCTATTAGCACGAAAGAGAACGCCAACTCATTCTTTGCTTTCACCTAACGAGCCTACGCTCACACACTGACTTAGTGATTTATCGAGAAAGAGAACATTGCCCACTCTTCCATGTTTACTACAGTCATAATAATAAGTAATTGATTCACGCTTAATTAGCTCTAAATTAGTCGCAGACGTCAAACAGGTAGTAAATAATACATGAGAGGACCACAGTGATAAACAATTATCATCTAGTATTCGAAGTCTTTAGGCCTATATCAAATCAAGCACAACAGCGTGTCGATTTTCTTTCTTATTAGTTCACTTACCACTAGAGTTGAGGTTTTCAAGCGTATGCTCTCTACTAGCTACTCAATGCTATGTATTTTTTTCATTTCGCATGCATGCCAAAATTAAAGCATGTCTGGAATTTGTTATTTCTGCACGATTGAATTCAGTTGCGCAAAGTGAAAATTGCTTGATAGAATCTTCCTCTTATTAGCGAAAGTCCAATTACATGGCAAATTAACTAAAAATGCCATGCGATCTTACTCACAAGAGGGCGCTATAATCGAGAAATATAATATAATAGCATACTCATAGGTTGCATGACTTTATATATCTATAATCCTATTGACAATTACTGCACTTCAATATTATTCATATCGTCTTACATCATACATTTGCACGTCACAGCATAACCTTTAATTCTTTGTATGCTCAGTCATAACCTGAGATGAGTAGTAGTGATTTCCTTAGAAAAGGTATTAGGATACGTACAGACGGTGAAATTGAATCATGGACCTATATGACTGTGCATGTAAAGTAAGCGTTGACATGACTTGAAAAAGGTCACTTGAAATGATTGCCAGGGGGGCACCGTTCGAGATAATCTACCATGCTAGGCAACATATGAACGAATGAATGAAATAATTTTACATATGTTGGGAGGGACTACACTCCTGAAAGAGGTAAAATGTGAATAGCGGGGAATAAAAGAGGTAAAAACACATGACGTTACAAGCTATATGGAGTGCAAACAGGAATGGAAACTCGGCCCTAACATATACCTAACTATATTACTAGATTTCATATTAGGTACAGCGCAGCGTATCTATATATTTAACTAGTGAATATTGTGCCTTCAAAAGTCGTGCAATTTTTTCCGTAATTAGTCATTTTCATACACTGGAAAAGGTGTCCATTTACAAGACAAAAATCGCACTAGATTTTTCCATTCATGCGAATCCGTATGTTTCTACGTGTGAGTTCATAATCTTAAGCAGGTAAAGTAGGTTCAAGTCTGTAGCTACCATTGTTGATACGAAAATTGAGATTTCCGAACATTCCAACTCGTCACCTTGCTGAAACTTAACAATCTTCTGTTATTGTCACTTCGTAAAATAGTTTGAAAACAAAAACACGATATTGGTTCATCAATTAGCGGCTTACATTCCCTTACCGAGATTATTGCATAGGAAAATTGAAATCGTGCCTTTTCAGAAACCCGTCCAGGCAATTATATTGACATAAGACGACGCTTATTGTTACGTTCCGTTTACCCACCATTGTTATGAGTTACCTAAATAATATGACGACGACGATACATATTATATCTGTATTTTACTGGGGTATAGTAATATAGATATTGGGCGCAAGATTCAACAAAGGAATCAAGTTTTCCATGGTTTCTTTTATGCTTATTCAAAGTATCGGTGTTGACAAGTCTTCAATTGAAAGTTTAGAGCTAATGTTTGATCGCTTTTTTAGTAACCATGGTAATGTTGCCATCAAAGACTACATTCTGGACAGCAAGTCACTTAGAGTAGGAACGTATACGATGTACTAGCTGTATTTGACTGAACTTTCTTTTCTATGAAACTATATTTTGGTAGGATTTAGGAGATGTTTGTAACGACAGGAAGATAGAAAAAGGGAAGAAAACTGACTACTGTATTCCAAATCCAGATAAATATAATGGGAAATCAGGATTCGATACAATCTAAATAAAATAGAATAAATCTCTGATCCTTCCGTTATTGCTCGTTCGTTATAGCATCTAGATTTGTAGAATACATAATAGAGTCTTACAGCAATACTTAACGAGTTGGCCATCACTTAGTTAATAAAAATGCCTGCGGATTCGGTGTACGGAGATGATATCCGGTTACTGGACGACTTAACAAGACTCAAACTAAAAGTTATTCAAAAGGTATAGCGGTATTTTTTAAAGGGCATGACTAACCATACCTACGTGAAAATTTAATAAATCATTTTAGATCGGTTTACCAAGCGCAAATAGCAAACTCTTCTGAATAAGAGTTTATAAATCTTCTGCTACTTTATGATAAGTGTTATTTTCACGTATATACACAATGTAATGTTTAACAGAGACTTGATCACACGCATTCACATCGTGATGACATTATAACCCCTACCAAATACAAGCGCAGAAGACACGAATCAGCGGGATCAAGCAGATACGACTCGGTTACGCCTCCTATCATTGTGTATCCAGGTGAATATTGAATTATATCACGGTACAGCTATAGGGCTCTTTATTAGACATATATTGTATGGAAATGTAACTGGATTGGAAAACTTAACTGGTCTGTAATTAATACCATATAGTATATGTGGAGTAACTGGTAGAAAGAGCAGAAAATACATATAATGTCGTGCGATGCAGCATGTCCTAAGAAATTTCAGAAGGATTGTGGGAGAGCTTATTATATCCTAACATTGAATTTATGATTCAATCCGTCCCCAGTGACCATTCCTAATTCGTGACGTAGTTATATATCAAGTTATTTCCCGTATGCAATATTATAATGAATTAGTCAACAGTAATGAACTCACGCATGAATGTTCACATGATCTTGTTCAGGCTCACAAAACATAGAATACAATTTTCAAACGATTAACCATGAACAGTAGCCACAAATAAGAAGAATGAATGAGATTTGAGGCCCCCTTTCAATCTGTATTTTTGTGGTTCAGACTTCCTGTTATGAATTCTATCGTGTTATAGCTAAATCTGTCACCTCACGTAATGTTGTTTCATTTATGACGTTGCGCAGTTGCCTAGAGAAATTGTGAGCGTTCTCAGCCCCGTGTTGACATTCATTATTGTTCGATATAATTCTTTATATCGCACCACGTTAAGAAAATAAAATTCTTAAAAACCGTAACAAAGAATCAGTTGAAGCAATAAGCGTATGTTTAAACCTTACATATGTGGGTATGTAGGTATGTAGGATCTATTATTTCATGTAATCTTGCTGACTAGTTCGATTCGAGAAAAATTTAGTACGGTGGTATTTGAAGCGTTACTAACTTGCTGAATGGGACTAGCTGTTTCGCTAGAAATTTTGTTATTTATCTTGAATATAATAGATATTTAAAGATCACAGTTTATACTACAAATATCCGAGTGAAACATGAGTGCTGAGGGTCGTCATGGTTTCACTCTTTCCTTTACTGAAAGATCGACAGAAATTCTACTGTCATGACCTTGCCGTTATTTTCCGCATGAATGTCTGACGTTAGTTATGGGTTCATAGTTTATATAGTACGCTAGTTCCTGTAATCTTGTCTCAATAATACATCAATTGTGAATGATTACTAGGGATTTGTGACAGCTTGCGGAACAATGGAGTAAAACCAGTGTTTTTGTGGATATGTGCTTCTTCAAAGAAGATCACTTCTAGTTATAGCAACCAGAAATAAACTTACTTCAGTGTAAGGAGTTTACAGAATTAGAGATGGTAGAAATGGGCTGTACAACAATGAAATACAATTTTCAATCAATCACAGTCTAACTTATCAAGATAATATACTAAATAAACAACATTGTTTTCCAGAAAGAAAAAAAGACCGATTCCTTAAAAGGATGGACAAACGGAATGAAATTCTTCACAAATTATGGGTAATCTTATTTTATTTTCGATAATCTACGTAATAGGCCACGTTTATCAGCGCCACACAGACTTTTTTGATGAAGAGGTACAAAAATAGAACTAGCAATGTTTGATTTATAACATAAAACACAATTACTCTATGATATGATAATAAGACGTTCAGAAAGTACGAAACACTAGACTGGGTACAAGTGGAGATGGCATAAAATTTGGAAACAGTTGGAAAATCCTATTGGTTTTTATACATACATTTATCATATAATGTAATATGTAATAAACAAAATAAAGCGGATTTTCTTAACTATTTTTTTGGCAAATTTCTATTTCGAAAATGTTGAGTATTATTATGAATATTCAAACGAGTGCTTGCTTTTTCATGGCTTTGAAGAATACTTCTAGCAAATATCTTATAATGTATTTACAGGAAGAGCTAGGTGATGGTGGGCGCCACAGAAGACATCATCACGATCGTTATCTCCCTCCCCTAACACCACGTGATGATATACGGTCCGCTCAGCCTATTTTTGCCTTCGGGGAGCATTTCAACAAAACAGGAAATACGAAAAAGGGTATAACAACAATTACTTCTGTATTTTACATAGCACTTGTACTTCGTATTCTGTGAATGTTATCATGAAAGCATACTTCCTTAAGATCTGATGGAACTCATGTTAATTCAAAACGCTCAACTTCAGCAATGGATGATGGCACAAACCTTAAGTAAGCGTTCCGGTGAAGATGGAGGCCATCACCATTACTATGGCGATCCTCGCTACCATCCAATGTTACCTCCGATAAAAAGGTGAGGTCAAGAGCTGTATTACAACCGGAACTAATCTGAAGGCACTTATTCGTAATTCTTTTCCGTAATTATCTTGTATATGTATATCTTGTATATAAGCATATGAATAAGTACAGTGGAGGGTTCATAAAATGATCTTATAAAATTTCAGATCTGACGCTGGAAATCAATATCCACAAGACTTTTTCAGTCAAGACAATCAAACTAATACTGGTACAGGTACTGGACCTGAAAATGTGAGTATATGTGTTCTCAGTCGATTATAGTTAAGTAATATACTAATAAAACCATTACTAACCTCATAGGAATTTCATATTTCGTATTCCTTTATTATTTTTATCTAAAAATGATACTGAAATAAATGTTTTTATTTTCAGCAAAACCAAGCCTGATCGTTGCCCTTTCTTGTTTTTAGTTAGCGCTGTAGCATGCTAGAGCACCTGATTACAATTGCACTTTCAATTCATTTCATTACTTTGCATTCTAGGCCGGAACGAGTACGAACAAGAAAAACAAGCGTAGATAGACATTCTTTCGAGAATGGATTACAAAAGGAGCAGTTTTAGAGCAATTTCGTACTTTTTCATATCTATTCCTATATGTACCTATATTGTATAAGTAGCTATCATCCTGTTGTTTCAGTTTTCAAGCTCTTTTTTTCACCAATTTGTAGCAAGGTTGCATGTTCCACGACAAGGCTGTTATTGGTAGAATAAAGGAGTAGCAATTAAAACCTCTATCGGGAACTTATCTAACTTTCGTAAACAGATACTGTGGAAGTGAAGATTAGCAACACTGTACACAATCCCTCGATTACTCCGAATTCCATCACGGCATTGCGATAATTTTTTAAAGAAACCCAATTAATTCAGTACACATATTTGATTAGTACTCCCACATATAGTATATTTTTCATTACTTCGCTATGGCTAAACTTATATTATTTAAATCACATACAATTTACCGAAGATTGCTGTGTATCATTACAGTGTTGATTCTAGTCTTAGAGAAATCTACATAGGAGAAATATTAATTATTTAATAAAAATCTAAACAACAATATTTAATCGGAACGCTTATGTGGATAAGATATCTGGTTAAATCCAGGGCTGCCAGATCGTGCTTATTTATAAGATTTGTGCTTATTTCTAAGAAACGTGCTTATTTTTTATTTGCGTGCTTAGTTTGTCTTATTAGACGTAGAAAGGACCTAATCAAATATGTTGGTTACGACTATCGGTATGCCCCTTTCAGTTTCCCAAGAGATGCAAGGACAAAGGAGTGCTGAAGCAGATCATTCTGATGAAAATATAATAAGTGATTTATTCTTTCTCGCTTGAATAAAACGATTTTCCAAACGTGCTTGTTTTACGGCGCAGGTGGATGGTAGCTCTGGTTATATCGTTTAATACATAATTTTTTTTCTTTTTCCTAAATACGTTAAGGCTTATTATATAAGTCTACTATGTAGAATATTTCGTTGTCGAAAACCATAGCTTCTAATTTTGATTGCATAGTTTTTGGAATGAAACAAATGATGTATTAACACTTAAGTCTTAAAGCAAGTATATTTTCTGTATTTACAACGCTTCAAAATGAAAACCAGAAGATTCAAATGTAATAAAGTCCAGAGAATCACAATGGATATAGGCAGTGAACATTTCATGAAATTCATACAGCAGTTCATCACCCAAAAAGATCTCCGAATCCACTGCTAACTGTATATCCTGCAGGCTTCCTATCACCCTAAACGTGCGGAAATAGTTACATTGAGATTAGATTGTACTAACAGGATGCACTTATTAGTAGATACCTGTTTAGGCAACATTTGTTTTGCAGAGAAACATGGCTGACCCGTTGTTTCTTGTTTAACCATCGATATGATCGGATTTTCATATCCCTGTGTGAAATTCGAGACTCTAAAACTACAGCACACATATAGTTTACACACATCTAAACGACAGGACGTTTCATTGATGGGATGACAATAACTGAAAAAAAACTAACGTAATGCTAAAGTACTTGACTGCTAGCACTATATCCGTTCAGAAGGAAGCTGTGTAGGTACCTAGAAGGAGTACGTAACTTCCATAAATGGTGCTGGTATAGCACCTAGTAATTTATAATACACTAACAAACAGGGGAAGGGGAAGACTTTAGAATACGTAAAGCTCTTTTAGGTACATTACATATATACTGTACATCCACATTCTTATTTAGGCCGATAGGGGGCGGTACAGCGGTTCTAAGTAGGATTCCCTGCTCTCCAGGCCCCATTTTTTTGTTCAAACAATATTGTGCGAAGTGTGGACTTCCCTGCCGTCTGTATATTTTTTGAATGTTTGGACAAATGTAATAAAAATATTTTGAATATGCTGTTCACTAAGCCTGTGTTATTTGAAATTACAGTTTAAGC
Source organism: Halocynthia roretzi (assembly GCA_013436055.1). Classification (NCBI taxonomy): domain Eukaryota; kingdom Metazoa; phylum Chordata; class Ascidiacea; order Stolidobranchia; family Pyuridae; genus Halocynthia; species Halocynthia roretzi. The sequence continues at coordinate 56,402 of QRAM01000040.1, forward strand.
CATACATCTGCAACTATTAAAACTAAAACAAATGAAATATAAAGTAAATATACTTGGTCATTAGTTGTAATTGGATCAAATGTTTCGTATGCAGTCGACAAATATCTCACGTTAGTCGACTCCTCATCCGAATCGAGAAACCAGCTGACAGAAATAAAAAGTTAGATGGATTGAAATATCGGAAATGAATTGCTTGTTGCACAAATATATAGAAAGTCCTCGACTTGCAAGTATAATTTGGTCAGAATTATTCTCACGAGTGGGATATCCTGACAAGCCTGATGTTACCAGGTACTCAAGCTAACAGAGTTTTCTCTAAATTAAAAATCTCCTAAAGTATTCAGTAGGTGCCACGTCTAAATAATTGTAACTCAAGGACATGTTCTTGTAATAGTCTCAATTACCTTCTGGGTGTTGCTTTTCGAACCACCGTAAAAGAGGGTTCTAGTATGCCTTTTTGCCCCACACCAACACTGTCTATATGATGTCGTTCATCTTCTATGCGTGTTACGTTATTTTCGACTGTAAGACAATAAGTTAAATAATATCCCACAGAAAGCAAAAAAACTAATCGACTGTTTAACAAAACGACAAGACATATGCTGTGAAGCCGTAAAATCTCTATCCTCGAATATTAGTGAGGATATACCTTCTTCTTCCTCGATATTATTTTTTTGCCTTTTTTTTCGGGAATCGAATTTGTTTTTCGCTCGTCTTTTTCTCACCGCCTTCCCTCTCTTTGCTTTGTTTCCTTCGGGTTGTGCCGCTATCGCATTTCTTTCTGACTTATCAGCCTTCAACGCAGATCAAATACAAATTTTGTAAACGATGTTACTTTGCGAAACGTATACACCTATAGCGATTTGCTGTGAATATACCTCTTTAGTAAGAGGGCAAGATATGTATGGTTTCGACTGCGTTTCACCGCGTATTGCAGAAGATCTGAAATAGTAATACGGAACAGAGTAACAATAAGATATTCCTTTTAAACTACTAAAACATGCCAATGAGGATGAAATAATAAGCCAGTTTCACGTACCGGGTGTACGGTCTTGACGTTGAGGGAGACTGGATATCTACGAAACTGTAAAGAGTTTCTAAACTTTGCATGGCAACAGTATTTACTTGTTCTTCATGGCCTATAGGAACAAAACTTAGTGTGCTGATAGTAGTAGAACTGCAACTGTTAGCAGGATTCTCTTCCATGCCCTTATTGGAAGTCGAGGCTCCAGAAATTAACTTATTACTATTAAATGAATACTGGCTAGTATTCAGCAGATTTGGTTGTACAAAAGGTATGATGCTGTTTTCATTAGTGTAAATAATTTCCTCGGCATCAGGGGAAACATGTCCTGTTGTATCAACCAAGTCTATGGACTGATTGGACTTGGCAATTTGCAAAGGGAAAAAAGCAAGCCGAGGCGAATACTGTGACCACATATCAGTAGTCGCCAGTTTCGGTTTCTTCAAACATTCCTTAATTTCTGATGTATTCACAAATAATTCCTGAAAAAGAACAACTCTGTTTCCAAATAAATCTTCAGACAACGATAACTATACTTCTTCAACTGTAGACACCTCTATCTTATTGGAACACAGCTGCTGGCCTTTGTCAAACGTTTCTGTTAATTTTTCGATCATAGCATTGTCAGATTCACTTCTCACTTCATCCAGCTCTCTCCTTAACTCATCGTTTTCCTTATTTTTCTCTTCTAAGCGCCTTTCTAGCTCAGCAATCTACAACCAGGATACCATAGAATTAACTATTCACTTCGAAAAATCCCCTTCAGTAACTCGTATGCTTAACACAGCAGGCTACCTTATCTGTGTATTCCTGTTTCGCTCTCAGTAATTTTTCAAGTCCTTTCAAATGCTCGACCATATGAGTCACTACAAAAAAGACGATATTAAATAAAGGTAAGAAAGATCCCGTTTCTATTCCGACAGACTTGAAACCCCCCACACAAACATTTTTCATTAGTTAATGAGTTTGTAACCGACGATTCCGACAAGTGGTGGTCAATTTTTCCCGAGACGGAAGTAGCCGCTGCCTTTGCTTCCTCGCAACATTCCTTGGCTAGTGTGAGAAAATTTTGCAACATGTCCCTGTTTCGAAAAATGGTAATGAAGATGCCTGATATAAGTTGTTCTATCATGACCTCCGATATAGCGGCTGGCAACCACAGGAAAGGCCGATGAAGAGAACTATAACCAGTAAAATAGTAACCTCTCTTCCCTCTCCTTCGATTTTTTCCTCGCAGCATCTAAGTACTGTTTGTATTCCTGGCTGTGCACCGATGCTTGCTTTCCCGAATTTCTATTTTGCTTGAATGGCTTCACGTCAGGCTTAATATACAAGTTGGTTCACGTTAACACATGCATAGCTAAGGCTATCCTTAACTGAAGTAAGACATGATTTCGTAATGTTTATTGTACAGATTCAGAACCGACTGTTTTATTCACCTGATTTCTAAACATGTTTACGTTTTGCGGCTTGTTAATCCACTGTTGATACCATGTTGCACTATCCTGCACCAATGATAAAACATGAATTTATTTCGTAGCTTCTCTAGTTATTTAACTTCAGGAAATCCTTCATACATCTGAATGTGACGAACTCCCTAGCATTGCTTGCGATCCCTCGAATAGCTGGGAATTGTGAAACAATTGCTGCGAACTACTTTGGCTGGATAAATCACTCTCAACGCTAGTTGGTCGAACTTCAGCAACACAAGAATTTCTTGCCTGGTGTTTTTCCCTTTCCTGAGAAAATTAATACAGTTTCACTAATTACTGTGTATATTTGCAGTAATCAGTATCTATTATTATCAGTGGTCAAAAGGAATTCACTCGTATTTTCTCATATATCAGCATCGGGTCTGCATTCAGAAAATTGACGTTGTAGAACATTTCTCCCGAGGAACCACCGGAATTACTGTGATTGGAGCGAGGAAAGAGCGGTTTGCAGGTGGGAGGGATTTTGCCTGGGCTAAAATGGAATTGATGTAAAATATCGATACAGTACTGGTAATGTCTAATTACGAAATTACCTGAAGAATTTATTAATCTTACTCTGTTTCATCCTGATTGTTGCAAGCCTGTATCTATTATACAATAAACAGAAATAAGACTGATATGCCTGTGAAAATAATACACTCAACTTATTACTAAATGCTGGGAGAAGTATCAATACAGTAACAACAATGTACTTGCGATATAAATTGACTTCTTTATGACTTCACCATGCAGTTTGAAACCCACCACAAAAATCGTCACGAATTGCCTCACTAATAATTACTGGTAGATGTATTCAATGTCGCGAAGAATTTTCATATTCATTAAATTTTCACTCTTTATCATATTTTTGCTGTGTAATAAATAAAATTTCATCCATTCTTAAAACAACAATAAATAAATCACTTTGGCGGTTGTTCTACAAATTCGTCTTTTTCTAGGCAGCAGACATCTTCTGCATCACGTGACACCATCTAAATATCGATTACTTAAAATTACAGGTTAATGCGGTGAAATTGATTGTGGCCATCCCGTACTAAAATGACTACATCTATACTACATAGTTCTCCCCGCTCTACGAGATGAACCTATTCATGAAAATATTTCCATAACTTGAGAAGAGAATAATTTTCAATTTTCTCGTCGAGATTCCTTCCAAGGAACGATTTAATAGCAAACTCAGTCTGTTAAGATTTTACGGTATTAAATTTACCGAACTTACAACCTTAAAGCCGCATTTGCAACACTAATCAAAAGAACTATACCCTACTCAAAACATCATTATGATGTTCTAATGTATCTCAAGACAATTCTTTTTGAAAAAAAGCATGTATTCTTAAACTGAATCGAGTCTAACTAACGAAAAATAACGGTACAGCAGCGACACATTAAAGATAATGGAAAAATGAAGATACATAAGCTATCATGGAATGAATGCCGGATTTCAGTCATTGTGTACTTCCCTATTCGAATAATCCCTGGTAGCTCTAAGAGGAAGTGCCGCGATAATAAGCGCATACATTTCATAAAATTAATTAAAATAGAATTAGGGCAAAAGATATAGCTTTATATTATGATCAAATGATTACAGTATAATCACGGTCATATGCTTGTCCTGGCAAAAGCTGGGTCACAATGACCGCAATCAACGAGCTGATTACCGACAGCAATTTCTGGGATAGTATGTCGAAAGCAGAATAGTTTACCATCCTCATTCTCTCGCCTCATAAAATTTGCCCCAAGCATGAAAACAATGCTTAAATTCAACTGGCTCATTGCCTTTACGAAGAAGACGAAGTCTACGTTTCAGTCCCTTGCTTTTTAAATGCTGAATGTAGACAGTAGCGGTCTTTAAACCAAACTTCACCTCCACTTGACTAGTCTGGCCACCCACCCACATGTAAACAACTTCACCGTTATCAAGTACCATGATGTCATCATCCGCAAGATCGTCTTGGCAGAAGTCAGCACATTTCTCAGACACGGTGAAAAATCCTTTTTCGTTCGAGCATCGGAACAGTCTCGAATGTCGCATGTATTCCGCATCCTGACTGTAGGTATCCGATTTTCCTCCTAGACCAACCCAGAAGAAGTTTTCTGGTTCCTCTCCTTCATTCAAAATCTGTATGCTGTAATCTTCACCAAACATCATGGTGATAATGTCTTCCATTGTCTTAGCATCGTTAGCCGAAGCCAGTCTTCCAATCCAGCCATAAACGATGCCTGTCATGTCAACACTGTTAAAAGGAACCTTTAATATGTAACAAAACTCTGCATTTAGTTGTTCCGGGTTTGGCTCTATTTCTATGCAGCGGGTGGTGAGCGCACCTCCGTTGGCACGAATGTGAAAAAATTGGGGCTGTTCCTCTGACGAATCTTTCGCCAGAGCGGCAGATTTCCTGCTGCCCTTTAGAATGACAAATTTTTGTCGAAAATGCGAAAGAAACTTTAGGTTTTCTTGCTGCTGCCGCATTTTCACAACCTCAAGTTTGCCAGGAAAAAGCGCTTCGAATTTCTTTTGCAACGTAAAAGTAAATGTCAACCATCCCATATTTGAAGCTTCTCTACCTTGCCAGAAATAGACGACACATTGTATGTCATCTTCTTGGTCAACATCTTCGTCGTCATTTTCCACTTCATCTTCGGCAGAAGGTACCCAGTACCTGCAGAGAAATACATAACAGTCGCCAGTATGAAATTTACCGAATTCGCTTTCTGGCAGAGTTCCAAATTTTCTGCCATCCAATACAAAGCCTTGCATCAAATCGAGATCTTCATTCCAGTCATCCATGAGTTGCTCCGATTCTTCTGTAGTCATTGGAGGCTGTCGGGGCAAGAATATGGCAGACAGGTCAACCTTTTCTTTACTCTTATCTTGTTTAACCACAGCACTGCTAGGCTTCTGTTCCGCCGTTTTTGAATAATCAACTTTGAGAACGTCTGTCCAGCCCTGAAACTTACATTTGAATATAACGCTCTCAGTACCTTCTAGCTGCTTAGAAACTAAGGTGAAAGTGCTACGGTGTATCATAGCTGACAACTCTTTAGCGAGCTTCAAAGCTGCGGCTCGGACCAGCCGAGGAGATTTTCTGCCGATCCACACGAATATATCTGAGCGGCAGTCAAGAATGTAGACACACTTGGTTTTCAACAGACTAGGAAGAAGCCTTTTTTTCGGGATCAGTTCCATGTCAGGCTTGTTCTCATGTTCCGAGAGCAACTGGTACTTTACTTGCGGCAACTCCAAATAACCCATTCCTAAATTCACTTTATACAACACTGGCTTTCCTATTTTATATTTACTGAGATCAGAAGGCGATATTTCATCTGGCATTCCTCCAAACAATTCCCAGAAATCGCTTTCTTCGTAACCTTGATAGGTCATGATTATCTCAGCATGGTTTTTACGCTCATCCTTATTGATCTTTTCAGCGATCAGTCTTGCTTTTGATTTTCTCACCCCCTTCGATCTTGCACCGACCCATACGTAAATTGTCATTCCACGATCGAGGATAAGTACTTGCAGGGGATCCAGTGAAGAACATTCCAATGGGACGGGGTATGGGGTGATATTTCTTTTGCCCGATAGTGCATACAATCTTGTAGTATAAACGGTTGTCTCAACAGAGTAAAATCCGCTTGCGGTGCCTCCTTCGATGTATGCTATATCATTATTAAACAGGTCTAGAAATTCATCACTTTCATCTTGCATCTCTTCACGATGGCAGGTGCTCTCAGCACCGAGCATGTTTCGCAAGTTAACAGCATGTATGGCGCTGCAAGCACGCTTGTCAACACTAGAGTCTTGTCCGATCCAATAAAAAATCTCCCAGGAGAGATCACCTTTTTCACCCATGATTGTTTTTAGCACGATATAACAATCTGCCTCATAGAATTTGCCATGATATGAAGAGTCTTCCACCATGACGGGGTAGAAATTCTCTATTTGCCACAGTGTGAGTCCTGGGAACTGGCCGATTTCTTCTGAAAATATTTCGTTGTAATTGATGTCAGGCTTCTCCAATTGCTCGTTCCACTTTTTCTTGCTATGCACTAAAATGGCATTTTCTGCTTCTTCTTCTGCTTGGTCTGTATTATTTCTTTCAGTAGCAACGTCAGTCATTCCCTTGAGCACTTTCTGGGCTTGAGAATCTGCCTCGCGTCTGCGACGCAACCTGTGACGACGTGCTATAGGATCCTTAGAAATGGACGCAGTACGCTTCACTCCAGCAGGAGGGGTCACGCCCAATCGTTGAAGCTGGTGTCCAAGAGAGAAGTCGACGTTGTATACTTTGTCCTGAGACTCCTCGATGGTCCGCGGCTTGGGCGGCATAACCAAATTTGGATTGCCTTGAACATCCAGTTCTTGAAGGTGTTCCAGCCAGTGAATAGTCTCAGGCAGGGTCACTAGTCTGTTGTTGGACAATATCAACTTCTTAAGATCGAGACAGCGACACAGTCCCTCGGGAATCAGCTCGAGATTGTTACTTGATGCACAAAAAAACTCCAGACTCATCACCTTCCCTATACTCGCAGGAATCCCTTCAAAATCCAATTGATTGTCGTTAACATAAAGTCGTTTTAGGCACTGCATCTTAGATAGAGAGGTTGGGATCGAAGTCAGCTGATTATTAGACAAATTCAGCGTACGCATGTTTGTCCATGTGTCGATCAGCAAGGAGAGTTCGTTTAGCTTATTACTCGACATATTTAGCCTTTTCAAGGTGCTGCAAGTGTAGAGAGACTCTGGTATTCTTGTGAACTCATTGTAAGACAAATCTACATCTTCCAAGTTTTTCAGATTCTCAAGACTGCTTGGAAAGTTTGACATGCTTCTCTGGGTATTTCTCAAGTGCAAAGTAGTAATGGAAACCATGGAAGGAAGCTGTCTGAGCTGTGCATGCATTAAGGGATTGTCGTTCAAAACCAAAGTAGTGAGGTGGACCAATCTTCGCATTTGTGGAGGAAGGGTTTCCAGTTTATTTCCGCTCAGATCCAAATGCATCAAGTCGGTAAGATTAATGAAGATCTGCGGGGCAATACTGTCAATATCGTTGTTGCTCAGATTAAGTACTAGCAAACTACGGCAGTTTTCAAGTTCCGGTGGGACAGAAGTCAATAGATTGTGTCCAAGATCCAAGACGGTCAGTTCATCTAAAGAAAATATGTCGGATGGCACAGAAGCATTCTTCAACTGATTGTGATTAGCGTTGATGGACTTCAAGCAAGGAAGAGACGACAAATCACCATGCAATGAAGTTAGGTTGTTTCTCGCAACAGATATCTCCTCTAGTTTTTTGAGTTCTCCTAACTCCTCAGGGAGATAACATAGTTGGGTTCGATCGAGACGAAGCCAGCGGAGTCCAGACATTTGTTGAATTTTGTCTGGAAACAAACCGCCCTTGAAATCATATTGAGTGAGATCCACTCCTCTAACGAAGGGTAAAACACCAGCAGCCATTTTCGTTCAGTTATTCAAGGAATTGCCTGATTAATACTCATAAATGCATCTTTTTAAATGAAAGAATATGAATAATGTAAACAATATGGTCCCTAAGTCTATAAGACAAATCTTACAAAAGCAATACTGCAATCTTAGGTGTGGTTGAATATTTATAGGCAAAACTCAAAACACCATACTACCGTAGAAAGTTCGGGCTAGCCCTCTGTACATTTTGGCTACGGAACTTCACAAACTTCTATGCCCTATTAATATATATTCTCGGTCATAACTTCCGATTGCCTTGGTGAGACACTAAAGTATTCAAAAGGTATCACAAGTTCTTCATATATTACTTTATAATTCGTAACTCCTTAATCAACAATAATAATGTTTACGCCGTTAACAATTTTTACAACAGCCAGGGATTTTATTCTAAGATGTATCATTTTGCACAAGAACAATAACCGAAAGTCGCCTTTCGTGACCCTGATTGCGCGAGAGTGTTAGGTAAGATAAACAGCTGAACGTAGATAAACGTAACGAATATATAACACCGTCAATCTGATACACAAAACATAAAATCATAGGAAAAAGGGGATTCCAAGCACGAAGCTGAACATTTTTTTTTGTTAACTGACAAGTTCATCGACATCACAGGAACAGCCTTAGAATGACGTCATACACGTACGAGTGCTTTAGCGTAATTACGCCACCTAGGGATGGATCGAATGGGATACTGGTTTCTCTTGCATGAAGGGAACTTCCTCCGTTTCTAGAGATGATTTACGTTCTGGGTGTGGGACGGGGAAGAGAGCGAGTGAATTAAGTACAAGGTGCAGCTCCGAATCTTTTCATATTCGGTAATTGAAATGATACCTGCACAGCGGAAGGGTGAATAATTACATAGTTTACGATTGCGATTATTTTTTCTATCTTGCAAGAACTAAAATCAGTATCCAATAGAATATTGTTTAGCGTCAGCCGTCAACTTCTAATCACAAGGTGTCGCTAATAATTGTTCCATATTTTGAACCTCTGCATTGTCGAAATGTTTACCACAATAAATAGCTAGCCATTCGCTAAGAACTACGCTACCATACTAAAATTTTCAACAATAATGGTAGAAATAATATTCTGTGTGGTAGTGAGCTCGCTCCAAAAATCCGGTTAGGTTAAGCCATTTTAGGAAAGGTTTGAAGAGGATTAGTTAACACTGATCCTACTTCCCGCTTACTTAAGCCACTCTTAACCCGATCCTGAGCAGAAGTAATTGGTTCAATTCATTGCGTTGCAATTAGAGGTTTATTAACTTCACTACAAATCAAATTACTCAATGAGCTGTATGTTTTTCAACATATAATCCACACTTTGGCCAATAGCGACTCTCAACCAGTTACACTACACTTGTCACATATAAACACAAAAGTGACATACAAAAAAAAAAATAGTGTTTCTTAGCCAAAAGCTAACTGGTATTGCCTAACATGAAAATGGAAAATGCAGTTATTTCAAAACTCAGGATTGATTGGGACAAATCAGACAGAAATCCAAGGCAATCTACCAAAATCGTCACGATAACAGAATACTTCAATGCTAGAAGTATAAATCAATTAATGAACGCTAAAATTTTGGACATATCCAAACCAAAATGCAATAACAACAGGTTCAAAACTTGATCCTCAATACATTTCTTATCATATATCAACTTTCATATAACTTATAAGGACTTTATCTTTCCTATTACAACAAAGAGAATCAAAATAAATTTACTTGGCAAATTTTGAATTCAAATATTTCAAGGGAGGAAATTTGCTTCTAAGTGCAGAATAAATAAATTTGGAACTTGAACAATGTTATAGATTTTCAGTTTGAGCGCCAGGTAAATAATCCACGGACCTATTTAACATTTACAATACAGTGAAGCATTAACACTGAAAATTAGCACTAGGTAAGATTCACAATAGCTATACGGTTGTTAATGAATACCAGTAAGATTAAGGACGGTAATAACAATGCAAACTGGAATTATAACATGATCTATTATCCTTGTTTTATGCATAGTGTTAATTGCAGGCAGTTCCGAGCGAAAATTCACCTGTGGCCTAGAAACTGAAAGGGGGTGAATAAATTTTCATTTTATTCGACTTCTAGATCCATTTCTGTAGAAGTCGATGGTTTGTTCCTGAAAGACATAAAGTGGTTACTGGTGAAGCAGTACGTGCGGAACGCAACCACAACCTACTCTGTAGCCGGCACAACTTTCAATATTCCATTGATTGCGTTAATCAAATCGAGAACACTGTTCAAACTAGGAGGCATTATCTGGAGTGGGGGAATGGCTGCCTTGCTTCCTTTCTTGTAAATTTCATTCATCTAATAAAAAGAATATTCTTTTAAAAGTGAAGCTATAGCAGAGAAAAAATAACAGGTTGAAATACTGATTCTTTGTACCTAATGCCCCTCCCCCTATACATATCAGATGACCAAGTCATTAAAATCATTCAAGATACTCTGTAACATATTTAACCTGTGAGCTAAATACCAAGTTGTTCTGAATACAATGAATATCTGAATATCTTGTGGAACAAAGCATCCTAGTATCAATGTGTCAAAACCCTAAGTTCCTTATACACAGAAAAAACTTACTGTTCGCTGCAGGTTAACGGCTTGCTGTGTGAGGTGCCGTAAAAATTCTGCACTTTCTTTGGTCTTTTCATGATCGTCTCCAAGCAGTGTCTGATATAGTTTATAGGTTTGTTTCTCATTGTGGAGGGCTTGGCGAAAGTTGCCTTTGCACGAATACGCTCTTGCCACCAAATGGTAACTGGAAATTAAAAATGTTAGCACTCATTACATTTTTATTTCTATCTCAACTGAGTGATTCTATGCAAACAATAAGAAACAGGGGTATGAATTCAATACACCATCAAAGGGAAACCAAACTGTTGGATTACCTAAGCGCCGTTTTAAAATTCTGTTTGCCGATTTGTTCGTTGATGCGTAGAGCATCCAATAGATAGTTAAGAGAGAGATCGTATTCTTGCAATCCATGCAAAACAAGTCCAATTGTACTCTGTGAATGCACAATAGATGAATAAAAGAAATTCAATACAGGTATTAAGATATTAGACAACGGAAATCAAATTACCCTGCACCATCGAGATGATAAGAAAAGGTTGAATTAATTATTGTATCTAGGCATAATTAAGTGTACTATTAACTGTATTTGAAAACAAACAGTTCAGTTTAAAATTTGCCAGATTTCACTTACACTGATTTGAGCCATGTCGGGATGATCGTCTCCATACATGACGAGCATAATATATCTTGCTCTGTACAGAAGCTGTAGAGCGGCATGAATTTGTGAGTTTGCAAAGCAGTAGATGGCCAGGTTGACAAAGCCAAACATCGTGGTAACGTGATCAATGCCTGCACATCCAATGAGAACATCACATATTATACGAAGTACAACAGTGGTCCCTAATGCTAAAAATCAACTGTAGCAAATTTTTGCTCATTTAATTCCAGAGCCTGGAATGCGATGACTAAAATTTATTCGACCGGACACTTGTGTTCCAATACCTTTTGTTAGTAGAGAAATTTTCATAGCACTTGAGACTGATTGACAACTTGCTAGTTTATGAACTATAACAACTTAAAAATTTGCTTTGGCAACTTAAAATTTACCTAAAAATAGTGTCAGATAGTATAAGATTTTCACCGCCAAGTCAATTGCTAGTCTACACTACTGGCTATGCTAAAATACTAAAATCTGATGAATAAGTGTCTTACCCAACACTCTTTCAAACATGATAACAGCCTTTTGCTGGTTACTGACAGCATCTGTGTAGTCGCCCGTAATGTAGTTAAGACGTGCCACGCTACGATAGCACGATGCAATCTCGAGATGCATTGCACCGTACACATTGTTGAATAAACTTAGGGATTCTGTTATGTATTCAGTTCCATTCTTCAAATATCCTGAAATGTTGAGTTAACAAAGATGTTAGAATTCTGTGAGAATCTCATCCTAATGAGATCATATGAACACATCCGCTGGGACATGAGTGCCCATGCTGTACCGATTGTACCATCAGGACTTTACAATAACACTTACTAACACAAAGGTGTCATGAACACACAGTTTGCATTTCTAATTACAATGTCATGAATACCGCATAAGCTTGTTTCAAAATTTTAAAAGAAGCAATTTTCCTAAGCTATTGATTTAGATAGCAACTCCTGAATTTTCCACTGCCAGTAGGGCAATGCTTCTGCAAGGAAGAATAACAAACCTTGCTGTATTTTTACTTGTCCACTCGCGTAAAACTGATAGGCGTCACTTGCTCTCGGCGGAACGTGTTTAACTAGCGGATAGACATCGAGGATATCGTCCTCGGTGAAGGTTGGCTTGTGTTTGTTTTCAAAATCGTAGTCTCGAGCTAGAATCTATTAACAGTTGAGGGTTACTACTTTAGTTGAGGGTTACTACTTTATAAAATTCATATAATAGTGCTTAAAACAGTGCTATCTTGCATTATATAGAATTGCCATCACTACCTGAATTCCATTTTTGGTACAAACATTTCTCAGCATGGAGACACGTTGGATTTTATATTTTTCAAAAAATTCTTCGATACTAGTTTCTTTTAGTTCGTAATCAAAATAGTCTTTCGTTTCGGTTTGCAGCTGTTGCCAGAGAGTCTGTGGGTTTAGTTTATTCCAGTCTTTTCTTGGCTCCGTTAAGAACTCTCTAGTCTTCCTGTTTCGTTTCTTCTTTCTGCTAAATTGATACATATCAAAGGTAAGACACTAAGATATCAAAGGTCAGACAATAAAAAACAATTGTTATCAATATTTCAAGAAGGAACATTGTGCTGCTTGTGGAGCTGAGTCCCTGCACGGTAGGCAGTAAGTTGAATTTTAAGAAGGAATAGACATTCTATGGATGAGTGATGCCTACACTACTTAATAAGTAATGACACAGATCTCTTGTTTAATAGTGATGTACCTGTGAGTGTTTAGTTATCAAGATACTCAGAGGCATTGGTTCAAGATCCTTTTGATAAAATGTCAGAAAATTGATGTAAAGGATAAAAAATATAGTTCTAAATAATGAAAATGCACGAGTATAATCAGTATAGTTATTTACCTTGTCTCGTGTTCCAGTACTGCCGGACTGGGTGTCTTACATGCTCCAAGCAGACAACTGAGAAAATATGCGATCGCTGAAGCGAGATGTGTCTGCGAAACTGATTGCAGATACATTCTGAGAATGTGACGTACCGATCGTGACAGGAGTTCCATTGTGCAAATACGCTATGGAAAAGAAAAGCTATTAGGTATCTTGAACTAATCTTCTACGAGTCTCAGCATTTCATTATTTGGAATACATCCACTATCAGTGAGAACTTCAGAAAAAAATGAATAAAAAAGTTTTTAAAGTATTTTAGAACTCACTCGAACATGAGTAAGTTCACTGGTTTCAGGCAACAGCTGTATAATCTTTCCCAAGTAGCGAGCACCAATTCCTCTATCATGTAATGAGTCTGTTAACGATTGTCCATCGACTGGAATTATTCCTTGCTGGGAACAGTCTCTAATCTATATGAAAAGGATTGAATTTAGAGTACAAACAAAAACTACTAGCTCATGTAAGTACTCCGAGGTGTATTAAACTCTTTCAATCATGGATCAAAGAGGTATACTCTATTTTGGGATTTGATACACAAATTAAGTTATCAACTGCCTTGCTATCGTATAATTTCACTTACAAAATTAGGTATTTGTGTAGCAACTAAAAATTCTGCTGCTTCTTTAATTAGATTTTTTTGAGATTCAATTTCTTCTTTGCTGTCAGCAAATTTCAAATGTTTTGTGAAAACGTCTGGATTGAACCGTAAGTCGAATTCGTCATCCGTACAAGAACCGGCTTTTCTCGCTGCTTCACGTACCACAGATTTGTGCAATTGTCCTAGTAACGGTGGTAAATACATTCATTAAAGAACCACTTGACGTTGGGAAAATAGAGGATTTGTTGGGGAAAATAGAAGATTTTTTGTCGACAATTAAAAAAAAATCAATGAAACACGAGAAATTTGATATACAGACAGTGGTTGATAGACTACATGATTCAATTATATAACAGAGTGCCCTGTGGTTCAAATAATAGTTTTATACAACAAAATTTTACTATCCTTCATTTTGAATTTTGCTAGAGTGAATAAATCACTTCTAGGCTTTTTTTTGCAATAAAACTACCAGAAACCCATAGTATGGATAAACTATAATCATACAAAGCTGTCGTATTAAAAGGTTAGAAGTAACGAGGTATCGATAACAGGAAATTCTTAAATATCCTCCAATACATACCAGGATCATTTTCAATTAGGGTTCGATTGTTTTCACCAGACTCTTCGATATCAGATTTTTTAATAGACGAGTCTTCAGCACCTTCTTTGATTAACCACATACATCAATCAAATTAAAATTAATCATACTAAACACTAAGCGCAGTAAAAATATTCTTACCAATTGAAGGTTTGTTTGTACCGTTCAGGGAAGGTTGCTTTCGTAAAGCAAAGATTTGTGTTGCACAGTTTTGCATGAATTCAACGTACCTGGAGGCAAACAAAATCAGGAGTTTTAAGCAATGGTGTTGCAGAGGTAAGAATGGTGTTGTCTGAAGAATATGTTGAGGAGTTGGTATATATTTACTTTTGTTCCGCAAACGCCTCTACAAGTTCGGGTCGTAGAGCAGCGAGGCAGTGTGTGTGCTTCTTTGGAAATCCAAGTTTTTTGCATTCTGGCAAAAGCTCGCTTTCTTCAGTGGACAAAAAATTAACGTCAGGTGGGAATGTTCTTAGCAGATCAAGTAGGTAACGTCTTCCATCATTTCCTAAAGCAAACAAAATGTAATGATTGCTATGCAATAAGTGAATGAAATATTATGTTTCTTCTCAGAGATGTAAAAACAATAAAACTGCAGTACATTGGGAAGCAATTAATAAGTTGGAGATTACCAGTGATGCCTTTGCATTCCACCGAGGTTTGAAGTTCAACAATTTTGTTTTCGTCCTCTCCAGGGACAATTGAATGTTTCAATTGTCTCAGTGGTTTCGCGACCTTGTCCACAAGTTCTTCATACTCCTTGCATGAAAGAACCGTTTTACCAAAGTCAATAGAGCCATACACAATGCTCTGCTCTTGTTCTCTTTCAAGAATGCCTGGTTGTAAGACAGATATATAGCAGTATAAACACTGGAAAACCGATATTTGCAAGTGACTACGGACAGTTTACAAATGAAACTATTGTTAGGCTCTCTAGCAACGATAAAAATGGGAACTCAGCAGTTTCACACCAGAAAAAAATCAGCGAGTCAGGCAATAAAATGTTAACAAGGTGGTGCAACTTGGTCTGTTCAGTATAATCCAATAAAGTGAAGAATTTTTCAGGATTAATTATTGAATCGTAATGCGGCATACTCCGAAATAATGAAGTTACTTTAAAGTTAGTTTAGAATTGGGCTGGAACTACAACTAAGGATTATTTTTAGAAGAAATCCATACTTAAAATATAGTTTTAAATTCTTAACCATAAGATGTTACCGTTTACGATTTCTTTACATTTGAAACCTGAGACAACTTTGTAGTAGCGTTGCAATTGTTGAATAGACAAAAGTAAAGTAGTCGATAAATAATTACCATGTGAACTACATCCTAGAGTTAGCAAATAATCTTTGCTATATAGACACACACCTGGTATGATAGACTGCGCAGTTACTCGGAAACCACGGTAGTCGACCACCACTGTTCCTAAAGTGTGCAATCCCTCCGCATCGACGGCCTGGTAAGCACGCAAACCGTTCAAATCTGCAATAGGAGCGTAGAATGCTGCATGATCTCCACCGAGTTCTTTGTAGTGATCCTTTACATCAAATCCTAGGCTAAAATGACATATTATCATATATTACGTTCTTAAGTTTCAAAATTAGGATGGAGGGACTGCAGAACGCAAACTAACCTGAAAAAAATATTATTCCAAATGAACATCTGCATTTTCCGATCTTCCCCCGGATTGATCGGCATAATATTTCTGTCAATGACCATGACAGCACCTTTAGTCGCTGCGGCAACGAAATCACAGTGAGCCTACAATGAAAAATAATGTAACATTCAAATTATGGATGTCAATGGGTGCATAACATAGTAGGGTCCCATATACTGTATTGCTGACCCAAGTAGGGTCAGCCGACTGCCAGTTTCATTGGGTATGCTAGAAATTGATATTCCAGAATTATCATCATTAACAGCAACTATTGTTAATCAACCATACCTTAAACATAGCACGTTCTCGAAGAAGTCGCTCAGGCAAGGTGTTCTTCGACAGTTCTCTTGTAGCAGCCAATTCTTCATTCCAATCTCTCGTTGCCTGACCAGGGATATGCTCCTCGACAGACAGACGATTGCTAAGAGAATCTTCTGCATGGACATGATTCACTTTGTGCTTTGTGGCTGGAGATGTCCAAGGGTGCAACTGTGAACAAATAGAAAAAGTAGAATTAGTATCACTTCACAATATGACTTCAGATACATTGTTGCAGAGCAGATACGTCTCAAAAACATGTAGCAGTAAATATTATTTTCAGGGAATAGCGTTTCTTTCTCATTGTACAGAAATGTACATGACATTTTATTTCTACTGTAAATTTTCTTTTGACAAATGCTTATATTCCTAGTTGTGTGCTTTGCTAAACTAAATCATGTAGACATAGGATTATAGAAATTAAACTAAGCTCCATAAAATGTCATTATGAAAGCTTTGACATCATTACAGCAGCTTAGAGACCAGTTTATAAACTATTCTCAAGACTTCCTTCCAATATTTTTATGAGCGAGTTTCCAGTATCTTTCTGTGTATCGGGGAAACATTTTGAGCAATCGGTAACGGAACTTTATAGGGCATCTAATCTTCTCAGCAAACAAAGAAGGCAGGTCACAAAAAGAGAACAAAAGACGACATTACAAATGCTATACCTGAAAAGGAGTGCCGACTCGCTCAAAGAGATGTCTGCTACAACGGACTCTATTCAAAACGGGAAAGTTACTACGGAAGCCGGGTGAAACGTCCATCAAAAGGTCGATCAATGAGTGCACTGGTTGAGAGGAGTTCTCAGGTTTCGGATTAAAAACGCTGAAATCACTCCTGAGGAAAAAAAACACAAGCAAATAAGCACATCTTGTAAATAGTTTGACATCAACTAGTAAATCAGCACTGTGTCTGTAAGCAATCAGTAATTGACTATACATTTATCTATAACCAATAATATGTATTCTGCTTCATTGTTGTGTTTCTACCAATATCCGAGACACTCAATTTTGAAGACCATTATAGAAAAGAAAAGTTCCAAGCTATTCCAGCAGAACAATTCCAATGACAACCCATAGAATTTCGAGAAAAACATACTGGTTCACGAAAAATCCACGGCAAGATGATGTTACGTGGAGATACTTGTCTTCCAATGTCACAATGTACAAGTACATTAAATCTCCATGTAACTTCCTGTTGCTAGGAGGTGGATTCCACATACTTGGGGTCAAAATTTTGAGACAGGATTTGACCTGGAAATGTGATTGACCTTTTATTAGAGAAATAAACCCTGCAAAACCATAGACCTATCCAGATAAGTTTTATTGAAGCATATAAACTATTTTTACTTACTCGATATATAGAAATCCAATCCAGAAAATATGTGACTACAATATGTTCACAATGCACAAAAATCATTGGTTAGAAGGGAACATATTGATGATTACTAATTACCAGCAGTAACTATCGCATCCGGGAATCAGACAATTTCCTATAGCGAATTATTATTGCAACATTACATTTCATGATTAGTACTCCAGCTGCACGATTTTCCAACTGGTCATCAAAATTACACTATATGCGTTTTACCGCATTTTTTGTGGGATGGGTAGGGATTATGGTTGGGCTTATGTCTTTCAACGGTTTAAAATTTAGCCTTCAAAACTCGATCTATATATAATCAACAATTCCTATGCAGCAAATGAGCCTAACTGACAAGAATCAATACCTTGATTGTATTCTCAGGATGCATATATGTCAAGCTATTATCCTTTATGCCAGGCAATACATGCTCAGGTGGTTTGAGATCTGTGAGGTTGACGGATTTCGGCAACATAGACAGCAGAGTTTTATAACGGTTCAGTTTGTTCGCGGCAGCTTGCTTGCTCTCGTCGGAAGGCTCAGTCCCGGTGTTGGGTTCTTTTTTGTTATTGGGACTGTTAGATCTACTCGACGGGGTGTGAGTGGGCGAAGAAGATGGTGAACTGGCCTCTGACTGAATGATGCTTTCTAAAAGTAATGGAATACAAGTATACATAAATAAATTAAAAAAAAATAAATGTGGCAGATCTTGAATCTGCCGGTGCTCATGCTCAATTCCTATGATTAGTATTTCAAAAATATTGAGGCAACTACACCCACTGCCTGTATAGTGTGATGCAATCTCGAGATTTATATAAGGAATATAATGTCCTACAATCATCATTTCAATATAATAAAATTTTGTGAAACATATGGTTTTACTGGGTTTTGAAAAATGAACCTGCACTTAGAATTCAGTAGTTTTATGTTATGCTTAAAGTTACTCAATGTTCGTAAGTTGCCGCATAATTAACATTTGCACTTCTGCATCACGTGACACCATCTAAACTGTTGGAAATATATTATGAGGAGTTCTTGTTTTTTTACTCGACAGTCCTGGTCACATTGCGATTGAAATTACAGTAATACCAGTTTTGTCTATATCCTCAGTTTATATTTCTCCTTTAAAATATTACAATTATATATGAGCAGTCACCTGCACTGACATCACCGTGTGTAATAATGTTCAAATATGAAAGGCTGTGGCCTTCAGCCCCAAGCTGAGCCTCCTCAAATTCAAGAGCATTTAACAAGTCCCTCACATGTCTCAAGTGTGCTTTAGCTTCCAGTAGACTATAAGGTTCTGCAAATGCAAAAATAATATTTATATGTAACAAGTATTAGTGTTAAAAAAACATGTCAATTTTTCTATATGAAGATCTAAAGCCAATACATTTTTAAGAGGAGTTATATTGTTAAAACAAGCAATGGTACTATCAAGTTAGATACACTGCGACCAAAAAATATTCTCCACGTGGTGCATATAACAAAATGGCCATTTGAAAAAGCAGTATCCAAGCAACAGGTGACCCACTTCTTCACCGGGCGGTACAGACAAACGACGTGTATCGAATGACAGGAACACGAGTGATAATTTACTATCGACAGATATTGATACTGGGTGTAACTTAACACTTTTAATCAAACGCTGAAGTAGCTTACAGACTGACGGTAAGAAGGGTTTATCACCAATTAACTTATTCTTTCCACTACAAGCTCTTCATTCAACTCGGAAAAGTTAACCAAAGATTGGATTACAGCTTAATGTGAATGTGAAAGAAATTGTATTGAGAAGCTGATGAGATACCAACACAGAAAAGATTGCTTTTCTGACGTCGCAAAACACACAACGCGAGATCTTAATCAGATACAAAGTAATACCACAGACTGAGCAATAGATATTCTAGTCGATTATTAATGAACAAACTTAGTCAAGTAGCTCGCAAATTAATCTACATTACTCTGCATTTTCACTTGTGCAAACAGGATTCGAATCACTTACACATCAATACCGCTTATAATTAGGATTGAATAACAAAATGGTGAACAAATAGTGGATAAGATTGGGGATGAATACGCCCTCACCAGATTGTAACATATCCATGCACAGGTTGTTATTAACTCGCATGCCAGTGCATTTATTTAAAAAATATATGCCTACATAAAAGGTGTAAAGTGGCATCAAGTCAATAGATAAGGATACTTAGTGGTAGTAGTAAATCACGGACAACAATAGCATGAATACCTTCTACGACTTTGATCTCACATCCATTCGTAAGCTCTTGAACGCTTTTGAGTTCAGAAAAATTGTCTAGTTTAACACCATTTAACTGCAGACTGAAACATGTCCTATGGCAAGTAGTCTCATGATCCATGAGCAAGTGATGAAGTTCTTGCACAATTTCTTGAGGCGACACCTTAATATTGAATTAACTAATCAGGATAGTAATTCAATCTACTAATTATAATTTGCCAAACCCTATTGGTGTTACAGAAACAAGAACAAGTAATACAAAACATTACCTGAATTTCAAACGGTTTTACTCCAGGAGGAATAATGGTGACAGAAAAAAGATTCTCTTGGATAAAAACCAATTCGTTGCCATCTTTTACTTTGATGATTTTTTTACCGCTGCCCGCCTGTTCACTCATTGATACCATCTGCTGTTCTTTATCCTCAGATTCTTTGGTGGGATATCTAGAGGAAGTAGAATATGCTAGAAGTTTTGGTTCGCCTGATTGTATTATTAAAAGAGCTGTTATACATGTTGGTACAAATCTAATAAAATATATCTTTTTGTAAATATTACATTGCATGCCGCAAATTAGCGAGTAAATTGTTACATGCATTCGCAAGCTTTGGCTCTAGTTTAATATTGACGAATACATACATAAGCAAAATAGGAGAATTGGAATTCTTCCCTATTTCGTCGTCCCCACTATGTACCGCAGAATCATCAGACTCTTCCTTAACGATGCCATTGTCTATGCTTTCTTTGCAATTTGCAAGTTTGGCCTCTTCTTGAAGTAGAGTTTCCACAGCAGACATAATCAGGATGCAATATCACAGTGGAGAATGGTACAGGAACAAGCTACGAAGGTAAACCTGGGCAAAGAAAAGATATTAAAAATATTTATACCCCATATTATTACAATGTATAACCGTATTGTACATAATAATAAATGCGCAGTGCATTAATAATAATGTAGGAATTACTAATAGGCAACATAACATATCCTCCTTTTTAAATTGGATAGAACTCTTGCCTAATGTGAGGAATGGTGCATGGCGAAGTTTGATACTGTATTAAACCGAAAGAGTTCACCTAGAGCAAGACCGTTAGTATACCAGACCCTACGGGAATTCCATATAATTGCACTAGCGTTATTAAACTAATTCTCGCTAAGAGACAATAGCCGTGAAATGCCTCCATTACGACCTTCTGATATCAGGAAATTATCAATCACTAAGTCCTATGTCTACTCCTTTTTAAACTGCATGGCTTTAATCATATAAATATATTACGTCCTTCCTAAGCAATGGTCGTGCAATAGAATACCTTGTTCTATTTAAACATAAAAAACTCGATTGTGCGACAGAAAACCTTTGCCTGGCCAACACCTGGTATGTTCCTATAATCAATCGCTCATGATGTAATAATCTGAATACAGCCACTATGATATGACAGAGAGTGAGCGTCAACAAATTCCTGTCAATCTATTAACGCTAAATAAATCCTTTGTCTTTGATTGGTTTTACCCAAAGTTCAGTTTCATATGCGTCTGGTGTCAATGACATTGGAGTTACTCAACGCCGTGACACGAGCAGCGCCTACACGATAGAAATGCCGGTCACCTTGAGAACACACGTGTATGACCTCTCACATGAAAGTGCATCGGTGCGTGCTGAGAGGTAATCAATTGAACATGTGTTCGCTATTCTATTTACTTATTCTAGGTCAAAAGAACTACACTGCGCTAGTCTCCCTTTCGCGTAATAAATATTGTATATATATTACACAGCACCTCTTCAAACTACGCACCGGTCTTTAGAATAAGTGGAAGACGCTGAAAATGTAGTATGATAAAAACACAACAGTTACGTTAAACAGTATACAGTACTTCTTTTATGCTAAGCGCAATAATACAAGTCTTTGAAGAATTTGATAATATGGAAAAGTATTGAACGCCATATTTTTGAACCATTGTTTTTGCAATACAATCACTGGATAAGCAAAACCTGAAATTCTCATCCATTATCGATAGATAATTTATATTCGCACTAGGATTAAATATTTTGACTATGAATACCGTTGCGTGCAAGGAGCTGCAGCTTCATTGTAAAATTTACGGATTATTTTTTTAGTTAAAAATGCAATCGATGCAGCTTGCTAATCGCATACATGCATGACTAGTCGATAACCTAGTTCAGTTATATAGTTCGTTTTACATGGCTCATCTACGGCAGCAGCCTGTAATAGACATTACACCATTTCTACACTAGGAAACTCGTTCTTGTGCACAGCGAATTTCTCATCAACCGAAGGCCATTACGTGATAAAGAATTGTCATACTTGCAATAACATTTTATTCGTAAATTACCACAAACTGAAATCATGACTTCTCAAGTACAACGTGAGTCTTATATACTCACAAGCTGAAATGTTATTTTCTAATCCTGATAACCATCTAACGAAATAAAATAAAACCCTACCTAAACGCCACATCAAAAAAACTGCGAGGAAGAACTTTGCCGCTAAAATGCAGCAACTGTTACGAAACAAATCTAAAGAAGTCCCGTGTATTACGTCGCAAGTTACATAATAATTGCATCATCTCACTACAAGAGTATAGCAAACGTCACTCGTGATGACGTCGGAAGAGAAAAAGGTAAGTAGTTACGTAAGATCCTGAGTGACTTGCATTTTGATTGGATCGCCGGCTTTACGGACTTTACACCCCCTTTGAATCACTCAATACGCTCGATACTGACTGATGCTAGTGAGTGAAAGGTCATTTTAAATCGATTGAAACAGTACGGTAGATAATATTATAGTGATAATATCGACAACAATATTACACCTGATGTTTCAATTCCCACCTCGCAAACTACTTTATCAGACGCTGATTTTATCGTTTAATACTAGTAGTCGATTGACGCACGCGCGGTTAAATGAGGTGTGTTAACAGCCAAGATTTTCCCATAAATTCATCTACGTGAATAGATAACTCTCGGCCATCTTGTGATGATGACATGTAAGCTGAAAATTCCAAAAGGGAAAAATTTCAGCAAGAACTTCCGTCATTGCTCACAATTTCTAACACAAATAATGCATTATTAAGTCAAACAGTAAACAATAAACACTCTTCCGATAAGAGTAACATTCAAACGAATATATACTCAGATTTCAGACCTTTCATCAGCCTTCTTAAGTATTGTATAGCTTCCTCGAACTGTTTACTATGTTCAGAGCAGTAATTATGCCTAACACTATGTCTACAAACAAGATGTAGTCATATTTTTATTAGGTATTAGACACATAATCAGCCATGTTATCATAGAACACAAAAAAATAAACACACAGTACAAAACTAATTACTCATATGAATGATTTTATTTCAATAAGCGAAGTAACTATGCTAGACTAACATGAAAACCCTCTCTGGTACCTACTTCATAAAAAGCCTGTGGATATCCACTGTAGCATGGCTAATAATGAACCAACTGCGTAGCTTCACGTATGTAGCGGTTCATCTACTACTAGATATAAATGGCTTTAATTGTACTTTGGCATCAGTAATGTAATGAACAACAAAAACTAAGATACATGGTGAGGTGACCATCTACAACCAACCGCTCTTCAAAGACAGCCCCTTCACAATAGGACCCACTGACATTCTCTTATACATTTTGTAAAGTATTAACTATAATCCAAATCACACTAGAAAATACATTCCCTCTTTATCTCATTTCATACTGTTAGGGGTGTCTAGGAAAAAATAAATGGTCACATCAAGCAACAATTTACTGTACCAACTAATTGAAACAAAGCAAAGACCTAGTTCTAAGATGACACAATTTTTGCTACAAGTCAGAAAACGTAAAGATAATGACATAGAATGTTGCTGATAGATCGACAACATCCCAAAGTAGTCGATCACACTAATAAATGCAAACAAAAAAAATTATTTGCTAAAAGCACCGATTTCGAAACAAAGTAGAAATGGTTAAAAAGACCCTTCATAAAAAAATACAGGATTGTCAGAAAAAAACCATCCAACAGCCATCACAACTGTTCATTATGCAACCTTCCTGGTAAATTTTATTTCTAGTAAATTCATCGCAAATCATTTATTCTTCGACATAAAAACTCTGTCTTTACTGGGTCAGCATCATACAAATTCATGGATTAGCAGATGTAAAAGTTGAACTTTTACATTCATTTCATTTGAGCACAAATCTTTCACCACAAACAGTAGAGGGGTATTACCAGATGAAATATTTTACCGGAAGTCCTTCACGAGAACATTAAAGTATCGTCAACACGTCATAGAGAACATAACAATAATAGGCAGCGAGTAAAATAAAATTGTTAAAGTAAAAAAATTACGAATTTATATGAAGGTTGAAAGTACTGTAACATAATTAGGGATATTAATTAAATGCCAAAATAAGATCTTGTGCGAATCAGCAACACATTTCACATTCTTGATTTAATTCCTGTTATGCAATGCTGCTGTGTTTGCGAAATAGCTATATCTATAAGAGGACATGTATCCTTACCTGTGTTCTTTTTATCTCTGCCTCATGATAGTTAGACAACACAAGACAGTGGTTCTCCACCCTGATTCACCACATGTCAAATATCATCCCCTTGTCCAAGTTTATCATTATTAAGGATTCTATGAAATGACAAACAATATCTTGAAATAATTCAAGTGTGATAATTAAAATTTACAGCAGCCATGATTATGCAAGGATTGAATTGATAATATTCTACAGCATAGGATTGTAGTTTGTAGAAAAATAGCCCAACAGTTTCAGTTTAACAATCTATGGTCTAAATTTCCCAACTGGTTAAGAAACCCTTGGCCTAAGGGTTCACAAACTTCAATGATAAGATAAAAAACCATCTACTTCAAATTCCTAAGCTGACTACCAAGGATAAAATGGTTTAAAATTAGAGAACAATATTTACACAATGATTACATATAAGTTGATGTTGATGTTACATAACCCTATTGTTGCAGTATTGCTATATAGCTAAACACTACATTTTGAAATCATTAGCGGGTCACAATGCATTAGAAGATAAAAGTAGAGTAATAATAAATCGTGAAAACATGATACAATCAATTTTATATAGAGAAATTATTGCCAATGTGCAAAGCATATCAGTCTAGGGTGCAGGTGTGACTTTAACTTCTCAACAGATAGAAATTCTTTAAGATTTGTGAAAACTAGAGCACGATTTAAAATTCTTTGTCAAATTAGAATACAAACAGTTATAAGATATGTATTTACACGCTAAAAATTGTAAGATTGAAGTCATAGCTGATTTGTACAGGTGTCTGTAACGATTCAACCATCAAGCAAGTTAGCAATAGGCCTTCAGCTTCCTATGATGCATACTGGGATCATACCACATTGTTAAATTACTTTTGATGTTAGCAAACGTCAATCAGTAAGGGAAGGTAAATGTGACAGTTAATTGTACGAAGATCCTTCGCTAAGTCGATCAATCCTGCCTTTCATCTTCATCTTTTCTTTTGTTATTACCATCTCGGCTTGCAGGGCATCATCTTCTAAGGATTTAAATCTAAGTAGAATGGTGGAATCAGCACAAGTCATTAGGATTAGTGATCTTGCAGTATACTGTAGCGTTTAATTCTTGATCATACGAAGGGTTAAAAGCACATATCACTTCATTTCCTACACACATGTAACAACAGACATAATATGACACATAGCGCTGTTCAGATCCCTTCTCATACTATGGAGCAATAAGCACTGGTTCTTATAGAAATTGAAAATATTTAACAGCACCTGGGTTTTGGCAGTGAATTTACTTTACATAATAAATTACCAAATTCAAGATAAAGTCCAATCAGTTATAATATTCCTTAATTCCTGTACTTTTTGCCAGCTAAAAAATCATCGTATTGTTGTAGTATGTATCAGTATTGAAAATCTTGGTATATTCACCTTTCTTGCCTCCACTGTTGCCGTTTCTCTGCATCCTGTGCTCTTCGTTCAGCAGGAGAGAGATCTTGCCTTGGATCATAAGCTGATGTACTGTAGTGATTGAAACAATTTATGTATTTTACATCTCAGTGTATTACTCACACCATGCTGTGTTGGTTATTATTATGCAGCTATGATCCTTACTGCATAAGTTTCATTGAATAAATTATACCAACAACGTAATAAAAAAACATACGGTGGGGTGGGACTATCATTGTCAAAGAACCTATTAGCACGATTGACATCACGTTCGAGGGTGCGAATGGCATTGCTGTCGCTCATAGATTTAGCTGCATTTCTTCCCATTAGGCGTTCGTGTGCAGACCTACACAGACAAATATACATCAGTGATATGTAATGTAAAGTTTCAATCATTTTTTTTATCATTCAGATACTAACAGTGGTCGAGGTTCAGGTGACTTGTATGACGGACTCTTCGGCTTAGTTGGCTTACTGGCTGTTGGCACGGGTTCTGCCATCTCTTCCATTGTATGCACCACATCATAGTCATAGTCAAAGTTAGCATCAAGATCGAGCGACTTTCTGATTTGTTCTCTTGATAAAGATCCATACTTACGTTCTATAAAAGAGAACAATTGTAGTAGTCAGGAAACTCCATATTCATTGAGCTTCATAAATGTTCATATCAGGTGGGATAAATTGAAGCCACATATATATATGTCTGTTTTAAATGCAATATATATTTCTTCAATTACTATTACAATGGGTTTAGAGACAGGAATTGTGATAGTATGTTGAAAAAACCTTAAGATTAATACACATTTACAAGTAATATGGTCTATCGTGATAGTACTCAAGTTTTTATACTGGAATACTTTTATTTTCATCAATTTATTATATCATATTTGAATTGTTAAAATAATCATTGTAACATCAAAAAATCACAAGTAGGATGATACAAAAATATTCATTATTCCTTTTTTAACAACGGAATTTCCATATGCTTCGAGTGGTCAACATTAGACATAAAATGAAATTAGTGTTAAGTTAAGATAAACCATTATATATTTAGTTTTATATAACTACGAGGGTTTTAAATTCTGTATTTTACATTGGAGTACGTTTCTTACGTTCTTCCCGTTTCAGTGTTCCGAGATCCTGGTCGCTGACTAAACTTATCTTCTTTCGCCTCATATTGGCGTCTGAACTCACTGGTTTGCTGAATGACTGCTGTTCGAAGAGCTTCCGTCTGTCTGTGAAAGACATCGTCTTTTCAGGTACTGGAGGAGGCACTTTGCTTATGCTCATGGGAGGTGCAGAAAGAGGAGGCGCCGTTATACGAGCTGCCGGAGTCGGCCCATGTTCATACATCGCATTGTTATTTGTGTTTGCCATCTGGTGATAAAACGTCATAAACGGGAACATGAATACGGAAAACAATGCTTTATTTAAAGTCTGTTGCTGTTCTTACCTTTGGAGGTGGTGGGATAAGATTTTCAATTGATTTTCTGTGCGGTATCGCAGCAAGACTCTGATAGCTGAAGTTCTCTTGCTTGCCTTCCTCTTTTTCGAATGCAGAGGGCATAGTTTCAAACTAGAGATTATAGAATGAACAATGTTACAAATAATTTTGGGAACCTCGCAAAGTCAAAGATGTAGAAAAGCATTGTAAATAATGATGACTTGTAGGAATATTTACCAAAATAAGAAAACTTCAGTAAGTTACAGATTTCAAAACTCAGCAAGGTCCCAGTACAAGTTCTAGTCAGTGATTCTCAACTAACAAAAATGTAATGATGAAAATAATTACTAGATTAGGATTTAAAATGGAGGAAGAATTAGGTCACCCAGAGATCACAAGCGACAGAATAAGAATAAAGATAATTAGGAGCACTGATCTGATCATCATCATTCATCATCATCATACATCAAGAAACACAATATATTTCTATGAAGTTTCAAACTTTCAAAATGTAATGAAGCATATAGAAGTCTCAGCAGCAATGAAGAGTGATAAAAGAGAGAGAGTAAGATGCAATGAGAGTGAATGCTAAGATACAGGATCTTACTACTTTATCTTCCTCCAAGGAAGAAAGAAGAGGTTTCTCTTGTGGTATAGCAGCAAAATACTTGTAATTAAATATCTTTCTGACTGGCCTCCTGAGCAAGGTTGACACTGGCGAATTCGGCAGTGACCTTGTCGAACGGCCCGGCATGAAAGACGATCTGTTGTTCGTTATTTCTGCATGTTTTATTTTACGCAGGAACATATCCTCTGTAACTGGGTCGGGTGATTTTTCCAGCATGAATGCCTGTTTTCTGGTTCGTGTGGACCAGTTCAAGGATGCGCTACGCAGACCAGGTAATAACAGGTCCTGTATGTCACGGACAGGCGAGGCAGAGCTTTGGTTGCGGAAAGAGTTACTGGGAAGGTAGGTCAGTGTATGCGGAGATCTCACCACAGATTTGGAGGAAGGAAGGATTTGAAAACGAGAAAGGGTCGCATATCCATACGGGATCGCAGATTTTCTGACAGGGGAGGTTCTCGCAGAGTAAGATGGAACTGAGATCCTGTCAGGTTTATTTTGTTTAGCTACAGGTGCAGTATAGATAAGTGGCTAAAGGAAAGAATGGAAGAAATAATAATATAAAAAATGAAAGAAATGAGGAGGCATACCTTAGTGCATAAACAGATTAAACAGAATCAATTTATACATCATTTAGAATCACATCTTCTTGTGTCTTGTGTATTAATATAACAGCATTTCACTGATATACTAGCTATATTTCTGTTGCTCTATTCAATAGCATCCTGTTTGCTAATTTGTATTTCATTTCATACTTCGAATTCAGTTATTGAGTCAGAACCTGCAATAGCTCCCTTCAAACAGTCTATACATGACCAACGGCAACCTATCAATCCGTGATGTTTTGTACTAGCATCATTGAGCAATTTAAACACAAGGATTCAATAGCGTATGAATTAAATATCTGCAAAGAGAGTGTGTTCTGGTGCGATTTCTGTGGTCTGCCATTTTCCTGCAGAGTTCTTGTGTGAGGCAACAGTGAAATAAAACAATAGAACAAAAGTGATATTTCACCTCTCCGTTCATAGACTGTGCATGATTCTCTTTGTCATCCATCTCTGACCTTTGTTGCTTCTTGCGTTCCTCCAGCTGTTCTCTTTCTTCCTCTTCCCATTGTTTTTGCTCTCTGATCATATCTGCTTCCTGATAGTTAAAGGGTGCATTTGTTATGTGAAAAAATCTAAAAATATACATTGTTATTTCATATCCAACATTGCTTCATATGCAGTGATGTCTGATAAGGTGATGCCCTTTTGCTAGTGGTTTCTAGATTCATACAACGATTTATTTTAGAATTTAGATTTGTGCAATGATGAAAAGAGCTTATTAAACACAACTGAGAGCCACCACAGAAGAGAAAATGCATACAAAATCAAATCAACGCTGCTTTTACAAGCATGGAGTGATGTAGCGTACCTGCTGCAAAATAGCACTTTCTTCAGCAGACATAGTTTGATCAATGGAAGAATTACTGCCGGCAGACGTCAGATTGCTCTCGACTTGATTATCGATTAATGTGGTCGTAACCTAGTGTGTGAAACATGCTTGCAAGGCTTATTGCTGTGCGTCACAGTACATGCAGGCCAAATTTGAAATAGCATAAAACAGAAGAGAAATCACAAAATCAAACCAGCATAGAAAGCACCAATCAACAGTGTAACACCAGATGGCAATAGCGAAATAGCTATAAAAAAATGTAACACCAGGTGGTACTCAATAAAGATAAAGTATCTGCCTGAGATATATATGATTGCTATCCTTTATTTAGAGATTAGTCTTATCTAATCTTGACCCCTACATAGAAATCAATAATATCAGCATTCAAAATTTGCTAATTCTAGAAATACCTGATACATTTGATTATATTCTGCTTCTGTGTGAAGAAAGCTTATTTACTTAGCTCCCATATGTCTGAAGATTACCATGAATCTAATTATTTTTCATTCTATATGGATTCCTTATTTAGTTGTATAGTTAATCCTGGCAATCAATGTGAAAATTCTCCACCGATATTAAAAGCTACAGCACCTACATTCCCTGCTGTCTCTCATGTATCCGACTAGTTCTATAGATTTCATCACTGCTTGTATATGCAGATCGTGTGTATGCCACAAGAATGTTTGTGAAGCAATGCAGGACAAGACTGAGTATGCATGCATGGGATATCTGGGCAAACAGATTACAGGACTGGCGGTAAAAATCAACTTCTAACCCTGTACGAGTTAGAATTGCCCCTTTACAAAGCCAAACTTATGAGAGTTTGAAATTAGAGATTTCCATTTAGAACAGTGTTAAGCATGTATGCAATCTAATTCAACTCCCTGAGGACAGGAGTCTGCACTTTGTCATCAATAACACATAGTTATTTCCAGTGTTCCCATTAACTATAAGTATCGCATAGGGCCGAAATTTGTTAGAAGATTTAAAAAAAAAAAAAGGAACACTGGCAATCCGGGATTTGTGAAATACGCACAATGCTGAAAAATAATTTGAACAAAGAAAAATAGCATTCAGGGTACGTGTACTTACGTCGTTAGGGTCAATAGTTCCATCGCTGTCGTAGCCGTGGCACACCAAAAAAGACACGTCCTCAGTCGCGATACGAAGGGTCTTTACTGCCTCTGCATGAGTGCAGCCCAGCAAAGACTGGCCGTTAACCTCCAGCAACCTGTGGCCAACATTCAGACGTCCGTCTCTGAATGCAGCTCCACCCGAATTAATCTGTATAGTCATTTAGAAGATTCTAATGAATGGATACTACTGTACTATGTAACTTAAAATGGATTTCTAGGAATAATACCATACAAAAATCCCACAATCAAGATGGTATTTGGAAAAATATGAAAATTACCTTTGAGATGAATATTCCTTCATCTGTAATATCGGTTGGGTGGCCTGGATGACTTTTTATTCCACCCTTGATGCTTATGCCAAGTTTTTCAGCGGGCAGTCGAGTGAATCGTATCTCCTATGAGATGTAAAAAGAAATTTAATGATTTCAAAATTGATTGGCTTCGTTTTATTACTTAAGGTCTTTCACCTGATACTATAGCACAAAGGTAAAAAATGTATTAATGAAGAAAATTCAAAATTATCTGCTTACTTTGCAGCAAACCTACCTTTAATAATTAAAAATATGATCTTATACTTTTGTTAATACTCAGATGGAAATAGCACGAATGACAGTATTCACTTACACTTCTCTTGATAAGGTTTTAGTTCAATGAATTTAAATTTTCATCACAAACCCATACTACTGCGATTGGAATTACTGTTTTAAAGCATTACATAAATTTTCTTCACAAATTTTGTATTTATACTGATGAGCTATGGATAGATAGGTAACCACAAAACTCGAACCTCCATCTTGTCTGGTGGGGGATCGTGCCTCACTAAAAGTCGAATGTTCTCTCCACTATCAATCAAAGCATCTACTGCCGTTTTGTGAGAAGCCCTCCTCAGGTCCTTGTCATTTACTTCAAGGATTCTGTCCCCAATCCTCAAATAGCTTGAAGCAGCCGCCCCACCGTCCTGAATCTACAAAAAAAAGAAATGTATTCCATGTCTATAATGATGTTATTAAGTTATGGCAGAAAAACAAGAACCTTGGAAACAAATAATCCTGGTTCGTTGATTCCGAAAGGATGACTGTTGTGATCAACCCCTCCTACAATACTGAAGCCGAGAGGACCATCACTGCGATGTAACATCACCTCCTGCGGTTGTGAATAAAAAAGTTGTTGGGCACAAGTAATTAAAAAAACAAGGACTGAGGCAGATGATAGCTGGCTGGCACACAAAGGCCAACTTCCTTCTTTGTATATCATAACTGCATTTTGTTATGACACCACCTAACACTGAATATATATATTCCTAACTCCTAACTCAAGGACGTGTACCCCACCATAACTTGCCGGTATCAGAGTTGGGTTGGGGTTGTGATATGATTACTGTTTTAGGGTTGGGGTAAGGGTTTTGAATATTTTACCTAAAATATAAAGCGAAAAGAATTTCAAGTTCATGTTTTATTGTACACAGCCCTATTCACATCAGCAATCGAAATATAATAAGGTACATTTTCAAGTCGTCTCGGTACCAAATTCACAGAAATTATCGAATAATTTAGAATCACCTAAGGGGAAAGAAAGAGGAAACCTAACTTTACTCGTGTGTTCTATAGGGTGAAATACTGGGTTTTACCTCTATTTCGTACTGGGATTCCTCAGTATCATTCTTGTAAGGGGGCGGAGAGACGGTTCTCTTGTTATTATTGTTGACTTGAAGAGGGGGTGGAGAAGGCTGAGCATAATAAACATCTTCTCGGTAGACAACTATCACGATATAAGAGCCGACCTGAACTTGCGTCAGAAGGCGGACGGCCTCGTCGTGCCTTATGTCGGTCATTTCAACGCCGTTGATCTGAAAAAGGCCGGTTAGAATTTAAATTGCATGAATGAATTAATATAAGATGATAACATATTCATACTTTTTACAAGAACTCACCGACACAACTTTGTCTCCAACTTGAAGTACACCGTCTTGATCAGCGCATCCACCTTCGACAACCTTCGAAATAAAGATTCCTTGGTCGTCAACACGATACGGAGTGGAACCTATTCCACCAGCGATGGAGATGCCTAGGCCATTTTCAGACTTCAGTAGATTGGTGGAAAAGGTCTCTCCATGGATCTTCATCTCAGGCTCTGGAGCAAAAGTAACAGTTTGCTGCTTTACAGTGGGCTCTTGTGAAACCTCTTCCGTATTAATACACTGAATGTCTTCTTCAACTTCCTGAAAAAAATATTAATGCAATACCGTGGTAAAAATTGTGGAATGCTATGAAAATGCTAGATATCCAATTAGATTCATTGCAAACCTCAGGCAGTGAATAGCGCATGACCACCAAGTCCACCCGTTCACCAGAATTCTTGAGTGTATCAACAGCAAAGGAGTGTTCCACGTCAACAAGAGAACGATCACCAACCTTAAAAGTAAAATTCAAATTGGTGAAGTCCATTGGGACATTAAGAACTGGCATTGTGAATTCCCGATTAATCAAGTCACATAGCTAATCCAAAATACCAGTTAAGTACAGACAGGTGTGTAGGTACTGTGACATCTCTCCATATATGAATCATCTAACACAAAGGTAGGCAAACTTGAAGTTGACAGGGTTTTGATCGGCCCATGATTTGTGATCATGCGAGCATACGCAAAAAGGTTGCAGACTTTAGATCTTATCACAAGTAAGTGAGCTATATCATAAAATAACCTCATACACTGTATTCATTTTTATAAATAATTGGTGAAGAGAATTATTAACTCACGGCAATCAGTTTATCCCCAACCATCAGTCCTGCTCTGTCAGCAGCGCCTTCTTCGGTCACTCGAGATAAAAAAATTGATTCGTCATCGTCTATGTATGGGGTAGAACCCTTACCACCAGCTATGCTTAGACCCAGTCCACCACCCTGCCGGTGTATTGTTAAATGAAGCTGACAAAGAGATAAAATTGTCAAAAACTGTCAAAAAATGGAGATTTTGCAACAATAATCTGGTAGAGATCACACAGTTACAACTTACTTTTTCTGCATTAGCATCAACATGATTATTCACAGGCCCTGCAAAAAAGTGAAGAAGCAATATAGTAGGATCGTACAATGCTTTTATCATAAATATTAGCAGAATTTTTTAACACAGCTCTGAAGTTGTAAGTGATCAAATGTCCAACAGGAATAGCTTCATATTTGGAAGATTTGTTGCCTATACACAACGAACAAAAATTTGTAATTTTACCTTCACTCAATTCAATCTTAAACTTAAAAAAAAAATACAATTGATACTAGTACGACTAACAAGGAAAGGAGGTAACCTCGGTTTTATCAATGTAGTCATAATTGAAAATACGAATTGTATTTATATGTATAATATATATTTGTTAACAAACATTATCAGGAACTCTGTGATAAAATATGTCTAGAAAAAACTATTATGGAAGCGTGGGACACAGTTCATGTTAAATACATATATAGCCATGAAATATTTCACAATAATAACCTTTAACCTGATTTATTATAAATTGGAATCCACAGGACATTAGTTGTTCAAAAGATCATTTGTTAAAGTTTAAACAAACTCACTTTTGGCGGATTGTTTAGCAACAAGTTCTAGCACCGATTCTGGCTTGCTGGTGTTGGTGATTCTGAGATCCCTTTTGTAATGTGGCGTGTCTTTTCTGATTAACTTGTCATACTGAGATTTTTCTTCATTGTCTTCTGTTGTTTCTGAAAAGTCGACTACTTTCTCTTCGTACTAAACAGGCACACCAACATGTTAACATAATATACAGATGAAAATTTTTGTAAAATACTTATTCACTTTCTACCGGTATTGACATACCTCTTGAACCTCCTGGGAATGGATGCTAGATCCTGCTGAGGATTGTGCATCTTGTTCTTCTGCTTGAAGAAGCTCTTTCTTCTCTTCGTCCGATTCCAGTGCTGACTGTTCCTGCCCTTGCGCAGCGGCTGCTACAATTTCTGAAGTAAAATATTGCCTATGAGTTGATTATATAGCTAGGTTTTCTGGAATGAAAAATCCAAATAGAAAAAGCAGTGAGTCAGATGGGTGGGTGGTCTAGTAAATAATAGACTAGAGCTTAATTTGATCTTAATTCAAACTCCCATTTGTGTTCCTAGCATGAATATTGCGACCATTTGGTTTAATTTTAATTTCGCCACATGAATATTCTTATTACTACAAATATGTGAACTATATGGTGAATTCACAATAAAATTTCCACAGGAATCAATTCATAACTTTTTCTTAAAGAATTCTGAACATTTATCAAACAAAGCAAAAAAACACAACCTTTTACTTCCTCTTGTTTTTCTTCCCTTGTAATCAGTTTGTCTGTATCTTTGCTGTCGTCTAGGTCTTGGTTGGCGGCTTCTGATTCTGCAACAAAACATGTCATCAGAAACAATAAACATAGATGTTTTTGACCATTCAGTTACCAGGATGAAAAGATGTAACGCAAAACACATTTATCAGGAAAGCTAGCACAAAGAAAATATAATCTGTTTAAGTGTGTTGTGTATGATGATGATGAAGTATGTGATGCATGAATGCTGTAGTTTTGTCCTAGATTTAATGCAATGCTAGTTAATGTTTGCAACTTCTTGAGTAGCCTCACAACTCACCTTAACAATGATGAAATGCCTTGTTCATTATATGTTATGTGTTTTCAATCAATATAGGATAAAAAATTGGTCATTTACAAATAGAGGAGTTGGAAAAACCATAAATAGAGGAGTCATAAGTTTTGTGTACTAACTCCACAGCCCATGGTATTTATGATTGAGTAAGGAAAATGAAAAAAAAAAAGCATACCATCAACATTTGGATGTTTTGCCAACTGCCTATGTCTTTTGAGGACTTCGCTTTGCTGGTGTTTCTTCATTTCTTTTGGATGAGGTGTCAAATGCCTCTCGAGACCGTGCTGAACATTACAATAATACATTATGCCTCATCCATCCCAAGTGTGTAGTTCAATTTAAAGATCTCATTAGAAAAATATCATTAAATCAGATGCAAATCAATGGTGTACAATACTCAATAGTTAGTTAGAGAGATTAGGAAAGCTAAAGTTATCAAGCTGTCTGATTGCTTCGACTACTGCTCTCAAGTTGGCCATGAATTTATCTGATCGACTTTACATTTTTGCTTGGGGACTATCATTAAAATAAATATCTAAAGATAATTGCAATGTAAACTAGCCCTCATTTCATGCTTCTTCAGACTTTGGGAATTCACAGTTGTGCATCAAGCCTATATCTACCAACCTCTCTTTATATGCGTTAAAGAGTTAGAGTTATCCGAGCGTGTGTAGGAGTAATGTGACAGGAACTTTATGGGAACAAACCAACACGGTTCAAACGCTGACTGCTGACCACCCTGACTCAATGCTCTCTGTAAGCTATACTCCAAACTACATGATAGATTTGTGGAAAGATACAACAAACTCGTACATAGTTGATGTAACTGTCTTAGTAAATGAAATGACATCTATTTTTAATAGAATTGTTAGCTTGAAAAATCTTCTTAAAAATAATATAAATTCATAAAGGTGCGATAGACTCACCCCTTCCTTTTCTTCGTCCTTGAGCTGATCTTCGTGGAACGTGATTCGTTTTGGTTGTCGTTCAAGTTGACTTAGGTCGTTCTCAGTGGCAATGCTACCGTTTAACAGATTAGCTGACAAGAAAATACAGAAATTTAAGTATCTCTGCCTTGTCTTTTCTTCAGTGGCACGCTGGCACATGAATGATACTTACTCATACTCTGCGAAGGTTGTTGCGGCAGAAGAAAACATGTGAGCACTTTTTTATTGTCTTCAAGGGTGTCTGTCTGGAACTTCAGCAGAGGCTGAGACTGGTTCTCGGAAAGCCACAGAGCTGTGTGAAAATAGACAATATTGAACAAACTGTCAGAGTTAACCTTTAAATGAGGAAAAAAGAAATATCACAGTCAACATTTGCATTACCATTCAAATTGAGTGAAGCGATTGTCATGGGTAGATTTTCAAGCTTGTTTCCGCTCAGGTCCAATACATGGAGGTTTGACAGCTTGCCCAGTTCTTCAGGCAAAACCTTGATAATGTTTTCACGTACCGATAGTATATTAAGTGCAGTGCAGTCACCGATCTTTGAAAAAAAAAGAATTACCATAAATAAACCATGTAATATATGAGTTGGAAAAAACGGTGTTCGTCATATTCCGAAAACATGGTCACAAAGTGGTTTCCAACCTTTTCAATCATGATGCAATTACCAAGTGTTAAATTTTCTCAGTACGATTACATTATATATCAAAGATGAGATGACAAGTTTGAATAGAAGAGCTGTACTGCCAATGAAAGTAACAAATCTTGCTCTGACATTGTAAGCCTTGAATTAAGGGAACAATACACACAGGCAATATAAAAATGAAAGTTGGCCTCGTAAGAGTATCCATTGTAATAAGAAGCTTAGGAGAGGTATTGTTGACATCAAAATCAATAAGGCAAACTGCGTTTATAATCTTTTTGTCATTGGTTTGTTCTCTATCATCTAGTTAATGTTACCTAGATATAACAATGTGATCACTAAACAATATCACTAAGAAGGATGCAGTAAAATTCCAGCCATAGAAGTTTAAATATTTCAAAATCCAATAAACATGAACAAAGTTGCAAAAACTTTTCTCTTCTAAGAGAATGATTGTATTCAGTGAACACAGTAAACCGTAATTCATCCCCCTGTCACAGAGACAACATTGCACTCCTCACCAATCATCATTACAGTGCAGCGATTAAATGACATGCGGGCATTTGACAACAAAATATCCTCGTCAATTTACCGCAACTTATCATTTATTCATGAGCAGTCAGGAACAGTGAGAAGATGTGCAAGTTCGCAAAGGCAAACAGGGAGAAGGCGTTGGAATGCAAGACTCTGAATGTAATTAGTACTGATCGGTCGTTAGCTGCAGATTACTGACATGATAGAACAACGAACTACACCAATAATGCTAAACTAAAAACAAATATCGAATTGGAGATGACAGAACCTTTCATATTCCTCCTGCTATTCCTCTATAGAAATTTATAGCTCACTAATTTTATGTGGGCATTAAAATACCCTTCATATGTTGGCCCTGAACCAAAAGAAAATCCAACACAACTTGTTGAATTAGCTTAATAATTTTTCACACAGTGTGCCTTGAGGTGTTATTTCATATACGTGGGTATTACTTCCATAAGAGGATATGTCATCATTCCATTTTTTTAAGCTGAACGATTGGATTCGCTTGAAATTTAATAGAGGTGTCTGAGTAGGTATAGTTGAAAATTAACTCTCAAAAAATGACTACCATGACTCCACTCTGGACTTGCCCAGAAACAGCTTCTTGTATAAGTAATTGTTGCATAACTAACATTGCTAGATGGAGTGGCAACGTCGCTAATAGAACAGGAGTTAATTATGGATGCACATTTACAGCTAGGAGTATCCATATTGAAGCAGCAATATACAATTAGTGCATTGGATTCTAATCCGTATTATACAGTACCTTCACATTCCAATACGAAAGTACTTAACTGGATGGAATATGAACCGTTAATAATCTATTCTCAATGTAAGTACACACTGAATTAAATGCACTAATTCCTAAATGTCAATAGGGTGCAGCCAATGTTTTTATGGATTAACTTGGAATTATTCCCTGGTGGATATGAAAATTGACAGATTACAGTATTAATTCAAAAGCGGATCCAAATGGTTTTGAAATCGCAAGAAGCTTATTAATCCTAGGAACAACAGTCAATTGCTCTGATCCCATTGTTAAGTCATATTTCTATGGGAAATACTTTATTCATGGTATTAGAAAGCAAAAGAGATTGGGGATTACATACACATTATCATTATGGCAAGAATGCATGCCATGATATGAAAGCAATCTGCTCTGGACCTTTTTTATTGCGAGTTTTGACCATTATTCGATGAGGTAAATATTTGATAAATCTACCTAACTGTACACCTATATAGTAGCCATTCCTGTGTGCTAAAATTTACGAATTCATAAAAATATTTCAAAAATTTGTTGTTGTGATTCGTAATGTTTTAATATGAGAGCTATTTATACCTGTAAATTCATCTACAATGAAATGATTTAAATTGGTTTACCAAGAAGGATGAAAGCTACAAGATAATGCTCTTATGTTTCCCCTTTTTTGGGAAAGATAGCTCAAAAGAAAGCTTTTCGTGGTGCCACTCTTCCCTTGATGCTGCAAGTATGTCAATTCATTAATAATTAATCCAACATTTGGCTTACCTCAGGAGGAAGCTCCTGTAATTTGTTCCTATCCAGGTTGAGTGTGGTCATCTTTTTCAAGTCCCCGATGGTAGCGGGCAGAGTGGACAGTAGATTCTCAGTCAACATGAGTTCAGTAACATTCTTACAATGCCCTATCGAGGGTGTTAAACTTGCTAATCTGTTCTGGTCCACCTTCAGGATGGAAAGTCGATCCATTTGACCTGAGAAACAAAGGAGACAACATATTATAATGTAAC
This sequence comes from Halocynthia roretzi, assembly GCA_013436055.1. Classification (NCBI taxonomy): domain Eukaryota; kingdom Metazoa; phylum Chordata; class Ascidiacea; order Stolidobranchia; family Pyuridae; genus Halocynthia; species Halocynthia roretzi. Next base: position 95,493 of record QRAM01000040.1, read on the forward strand.
TACATGAAGTGATATGCCGAAGTAAATTGAGATATACACTACAGTCGTCCCTCGCTATATCGCGGTTCACTTATTGCGGATTTACTACATCGCTGATTTTATATAATATTGTATTGTATACATTTTAATGTAATATTGTATGTATTTTATTTCATCATAAATGCCGTGCCGTGCTATCATAGGTAACAAAACAGCATGATCGTACCGACAGAGTCTGGCAAAGCTTCGAGGAAATTGTGAGAAAGCGTCAGGTCTGTTACAGCTACGAGCCCACCAATGGAGTCTGGAATCGATTCGAGTTTGTTCTCTGTCAAATCCAAACAAGTGAGCTTGACCAAATGGCCGATATTCTGCAAAACACACATTGTCAACATAAGAGAGATCCAAGAAATGATTAGCAAAATGTCGATAGGTGACAAGAAAACCAGATTGTATCGTAAGCTATTATAATGGGTAGGATATTTATCATTTGGAGTATTGATTGTTCTATACAATCATATAACGGTAGACAGAACCAACAGAGCCAACATCTCAGGCGCAGTTGAATTTCTTCCTCTCAAATTTCTACTGCTTTCCTGCTAGATTTCTGGTACTCTACAGGGTTGTGTACAGGTTACCACTTTATCAAGCCACAATTGATATCAGTTTGACAAATAATAACAGGTGTGAAAAATACCTCAGGGACAGCGGTAAGATGATTACCGTCCAACCACAACTCTTTCAACATCTTGAGCTCGGTGAGAGAGTCGGGCAAATCCTCCAATTCGTTATTGCCCAAATCGAGCTGCTCGAGCCTTTGAAGCCGGGACACTGTGTCCGGAATCGTAGCCAAAAGATTTTCTCTGCATTCCAGAGTGTTCAGATTTGACAAGCTGGAGAGGAAAATGAATTCAATCAGTGCTCATTGGAAAAATAATATCAAGTGCCCAAAGGCAATAGTGTAACATTACAGTCTATGTCATTTGAGAACAGAACATACTAAACTGACTACAGTTGTAATTCAATATTCTATTTAGCAGGTAAAGTAAATGAAATGATTTATATTATAAACTCAACATACTTTTTTTTCGTTATTCCTTTATTTAGTTTGGTCTCTCTACTGTGTAACATAAAATAAGTACATCCAAATTGATGAAAACATGCGTTCTAATTCACTTTCGAGTTCGGTTTGGCTACTAATTATGACATGCCGTTTATCAACTTTATTTGTAATGCTAGGGATCATATCAATTCAACTTCCATCAAATTCATGATTGTTTAAATATAATCTAGACTCACTTTCCAATTTCGTGAGGTAGGCGGAGCAAGGAAACGTCGTTTAGGTTAAGATGCTTCAAGTTTTGTAATTCACAGAGGCCCTGTGGAATTCTGCAAAAAGTTCAACCAATTCCAAATTTCAAATCCAGCACAGATACAAAATATGATAATGATTTATTAATTTTATAACAGCACAAACCAATGGTAAGACAGAATTTGAAAATCAAGAATACTTCTTATCTCTACTTACTTTGTAAGAGGATTTCCACTCAAATCCAACACTTCAAGCATTTGACAAAATCGTATACTCTCTGGAATTTCAGTCAGATCTAGACGAACAAGAAAAAGAAATTTTTTGCAATTGCAATATTAGTGTTGATATGTATATAATACGAACCATTACGACTGACATCAAAGTCGACCAGATGAACGAAATTCTGGATCTCTTTGGCAAGTATTTGAATTTCATTGTCCCCTAGGCTTAGTTTCTTCAGTTTAGTTAAGCGGAAGAATTGCTAAAGAATAAGATTATAAAATATGATTTCATTCTGATGTCTAACAGTGAGAGGTTATCACGAAATGGTACACTGGCGATAGCAGATGTAGCTGAACAGGTTTATATTTTACATAGAGCAGGGAGCTCTAAACTATCAAACTATTCATAACAGTGGACCAGCTACAAGATTTTTTACGGCCTGCTAGAACTTGAAGTATATATATTACAGCAAAATCTTTAAACTAGCGATTCCATGAAATCCGTTTTGGTCAGGGATTCCAAATATTTTAGAATTAGGGTTAAGGGTAGTTAGGGTTCCCACCTAACTCTAACCTTGGGAATCACACCAAATCCCTCGCCAAAACATGAATTTCATAAAATTACTGGGATCCCTACCCAAAACGATAAAATAAACTTATTGGAGATTCCTGACCTAGAGCATACTAGCGTCTGTAGTGTTTAATACTGCATATAAGTGTTGTGAGTAGACTTATCATAATGAGACAATCAAGTATTATACAAGCATATGTACCTTGGGAAGTTCTTTAATTTGGTTAGAATCCAGCAAAAGTTCTTCCAGTGACCTGGTATATCTGAAAACTTCATCAGGCACAACAAATAGACTCGCGTGGCGCTTGTCAATAGAATCTACTTGCCTTCAATAGAAAAAACACGAGTTCAATGCAATGATATAATGCGATAAGCTATCTATGGCTGTTAGACCATGGCTTATATGTTCAAGGAGATAACTGTGGCAATGTATATCAGGATAAATTTCAAGTGTTTGAATAATTCATACAATATTTTGATCAACTTTCATGATCAGATTGTTGAAATTAACCCTAACCAAGGCTTACTATATTCAGACTGTATAAATATATATATATTTATACAGTAAATTAAATATGACAGTGAATTTCATTTATTGCAATGTAGTGAATAATCTATAGCATAACCACGCTTCAATGCACTCTAACCGATTGGTACCACCTAAAGTCAACAGAGAGTCATATAAATCAACACCTGCAATTCTAGGTACTGTACTTCACAATGAATCTATACATTCATAATGCTATCCAACATCAAAAGTTAAACAAAACAGGTTGGCAAGATCAGGATTGCATGAACAATTTGCAATTGGAAGGAACACTCACCTGTTACAGCGAAAATTCGGGAAACATTTCCACATTTTGATGATAAAATCAGTAGTCGAAAGTGCGTCGAAATTTCCTCAGAAGTTTTATAAAAACTAAAATCAAGTTTATTCTTATCTTGTTGAAGTCAACGCAGTCTGCAACATTAATTTCATTATAGCTGACTAAAAAAAAACAGTGTTGATGAGAATTTGCAAAGGCAAAGAGTCAATGTGGTTTTTTAAATTTTAGATATACAGATGGAAGGTCATTCGAATACATGAAATAATAGAAAGATAATGAGTCGAGTACAACAGCCATGACTCAAATATCATGTGAAGAAGGAAATATAGTATTATATCAATCCCAATTTCCAGATATCCATGACCATATCTGATGACCAACAGCCCCTATAAGCTGCACACGTGCACGTCTCGCAGTGAAGCACATCAAGTAATCAATATTTTTGCTTAAAGCATCAAATGTTCCGCTCAGTGGTCCGAAAAATTATAGGGAACGTTGCATATAACTAAACTTTTCACCACAATAATATCTTTTGATAAGACCCCTTACAATATAATTTCTGTGCTAGTGTTCTATCAGGACGGCAACACCTGAATGAAATACATCTTAAACTAAACTGCTTAAGTGCAGTTTACATCTTTTTCTTTCTCGTATCCTTTTTTTTCTGGTCTCCAAACATGTTAGGGATGCACATGGGAAGACATTACACATGACATCATACATACAGAAGTCAATATGAAGCAAATCATTTTTAGCCTTAATTGTGACAGAAACGGGGTAGTCATCATATATTTTAAGACCGGATTTAATCACAAAATTTAATTCTGTCTATAGATTTCCAGTATATTATATTGCCGGTAACCGATTTCACACCAATCCGTAAGGTTATGGTGAAGGTCTAGCTAAATCTGTCCCAAAACTTAGCCAAATCAAATCTAATCTGAAGTAACTGGGTTACCGAAGGCGCTGCACTTCTAAACCTTGTATCCCATTTTCGACAATATAGTTAACGAGTCATTCAACTGAACTTAACTTGGAAGGGAGCCTTTATTAATGAGATAAGATTGAACATTATAATAACTGCACTATCACGAAACTACTGATATAAAATTCTTGCAGAAACACCCAAGTTGTAGTTTCACCACGCATCTGATTAAACTTTCGAAAAATAAATGAATGAAACTTCCTAATGAACTACACTACGTAACGCAGTTCTGTTCTACTCATGTAAAGATTTTTCATTAGATGAGACTTTCAATCTCCGTGTAACTATTCCCCAAAAAGGGAAGATTCTTAACAGTCCTACAGATTCAATCAAAGTCGAAAAAGCGAAGTAGCAGCATCAAGTGATTAGTGGAGTGTGGCAAAAAATAGATTGTGTTTGGCGGGGGCGATAGAGCGCAGCTTGCGCCATTTCTTACCAATTCAAAATCAGCGACTTGGAAAAATGAATGGACGAGTAAAACAATTAATTAAAGTAGCGTAAACAAGTTTACATTCAAAGCAAGAGAATGGAAACCTATTGTAGCGAAAAATTAAACACTTAACAATAGTGGACGAAAGGTTTTTTCAGTCGTGGAAGTACTTGAATTAAGCAAGTGAACTTCCAAAAGGTAAATCGCTGTGAACTGAACGCTTCACTAAAACTACAGTCGAGTGAACCGCCATTTTAAACTTGGCAAACAAAATTCAAAATTTCATTTTTAAAGTACAATATTAATAGATATGTAGTTTACTTTATAAATCTCTACACTGGCAAACAATAGAAAACGACCTCCAACCGTATAGGTTTTTTTTATTAATGAAATAAACGAAAAATTTCCAAGGTGATTCAGTGATCGTAAAGACCTTGTTCCTTAAGATCAAGTGCTAATCCATTGGTCCCTCCGCATGTTTTCTTCAACTTCGCTCTTTTGTTCTGGAACCACACTGAGTAAAAACAAATTAGTGTATCAAAAATAACTGTTGTGAACCGCTAATAACCGTGAATTATGAAAAAAATATTATTTCAACCTTTTACTTGAGACAGTGTCAAATTTAAATCTGCCGCCAAGGTTTCTCTACGTTCTTCACTGAGGTAAGGACATTCTTCAAATTCTCTTTTGAGAAGTCGAAGTTGCGTAGCTGTGAAAACAGCCCTAGGTTTTCTTTCCTCTGCAGAGCTGACAAGCTTTCGGCGATGCTTTCTGGATCGTGGACCTGAGTCATATATATTCGTTATTCAAAAACTTGGGGGTTGCATTATCGGCTGATTTTTTTAACACACACTACCTGAACAAGGTCTGTCTGAATATCGGGTGCAATAAATCCAAGCAGGAAGTTTTGACAGATGCAAAGATTGCTGCTTGATTACGGGCGACCCTGAACTAGTCTCCTCCCGGCCGATAAAAATATTTTTTTGATTATCTGATCTATAAAACTCGGTTAAAGAAGAATCAGGACTATTTTCATTCTGTGTTTTGCTCTCCTGTTCTTGATTTTTTGATTTGGATTCATTTATATTTTTATGCAAACATCTTGAGATATCTCCATTGGAACCCTTTGACGAAGTCGCAAAAGTTTTCTGTTTATGCTGGCCTTCATCTTTGCATGCAGAGTTTATCTGCTTCTTGCAATTGTTCGCATGAGAAATACAAAAGGAGTCCTCTTTATCGTCACTGAGAGATTGTACCTTAAATTGGGTGTCGTTTTCACAACAGCGACCATCCTCACGCAGTTCTAAAATGGTTTCTATATAGAAATCTTTAAGTCCGGTTTTTGTCATTATAGCCTACTGCGAAAAGGGAAATATCTGTATCTATAATTATTTAATTTTTAAATAATATGATTAGAACTATTATTTGATAGAAGAAAATTTATTTTCTACAACCTAACACATACATACTGTATTATGCTCTATTACAAATCATACGTAAGACCTTTTATATTTATATTCCCTTTTGTCGACTGTGGCTGCGAATCTTATCTGTGCAGAATAAATTAACCGAAGAGCTCTAACGAAAAAAATAACCTTGGAATTTTTCACATTAGTTTGAAATAGTTAGGAAAACCGTTTAAATTCAGTCAATTGGTTATTTGATTAGTTTTTAGATTTCACGGTCTCCGTATTTTCCTTCACGAATTAGTCGGTTCTCTTGCTTGATTAAACCGTTTTGCAATCAGTCTTGATGTAACCTAATGGAAATGTTTCAGATCAACAAAATTAATTCACTGATGCTACTACACAAGTAGATTACATCAAGATTGATTCATTGCTGTTTAGGTCAGTGAAATTAAAAGTTCTTGTAAAATTGTTACGGTACACGCTCTCACGCCTGAAGAAGAATAGAAAACATATTCATGGGGTTTCTGATCACTCATCTGTTGTGATAACACTGCCGCTTACGGAAAGTCAGTTTTACGTGAAAAAGCATAACTGATAGTTTATTTATTAATTTAATTTAAGTGTCTTTACGACATTGCAACAAAATAGAGTTATAGTCCAATGTAATATATTAAATATTCGTTACTAAAAAGTAAATTATCAAATGTGATGAAAATTTTTTACAACAGTATAGTGGGGTATATCCTTATTCATATAATAATAAGATAAGATAATATAATACATAGTAATGAAAAAGAAAAATTCCAGAAAAAGAAAAACGTAATGAGCTTCAGTCATTAATCGTAATGCCTTTTCTGACCGCTTCCATTTATCATTAATAGGGCCAATAACAAGTACAGCCAGTCGCGACCTCTTCCATTACAATGTCGCACGTCTCGTCAGTACAGTCTGTGAAAGAATAAATACCGCTGGACATGCGAATGACTGCCTGCGGAATAGTTATCTCTTTGCTAAGAGTATTGGATGCGTCCTCTTCATTTGTTGCCGGATTTAGGCAACCAATACACAAGCATTTTGCGTTGAAGTACGTTCGTGGAAACCTGGAAATGAACACTTTGTTTTAGTTAGGTTCCTCATATAGTTCCGCTAGCAAATTAATCACCTCGACATATCTGTATTTTCACAAACTGTCCAAGGCGAAAGAGAGTGTACACTATTTTCGGTTGTAATTGGCTTAACCGCCCCTTGCAGAGTTGGACAGGACAGAGAAGTGCATCCTGATGACTGGTAGTCTACTCCGTCACGTCCAGAAGTTTTAAAAGCCTGGTTGTTTGCTATGTGCTGACATGCGTTCCGTAATTTATCGGTTCGGAAGAAGTTGCACTGATCGTGGAGGTCCAACTCGTTGATGGCTCTTTGTAATTCGACTTTGAATTCTATGTTATCTGATGCTTGCGTGGAGGCAATATTATTATTCGCGTGTGGGAAATAGTTTGGTTCCATGGTGGTAAAGTTGCTGCCAAGGGCGCTGGGAACGAATGCACCCAATAAAATAATTGCGAAGAATCGTGAGTAACACATTTTCTCTTCTTAGCAGTGACGGTTCAAACGATTGGAACTTAATCTAACTATACAATAACAAGTGTCTCTTCAACAATGTTTCTGAAATGTCTTCCCGGTCCCTTTTTATGCTTTTTGGTCGTGGTAGTGTTTGAGATCAAAATTTCAGCAGGAATTTTTCACAATTAATTAAGAGAATTTGGGCAAATTGGGATTCTTCGGGGGGCAAATGGGAGAGAGGGGAGGTGTTTGTAAAATTCTAGTAGGAAATTTATGTGTTTGATTGAGGGAATATGTTTAGTGAGAATGTAAACCTACGCAAACCTCCTCTTTCTATTAGCTACTAAGTCGCTAGATCGAAATGTTTTGCACGTTCGTAAACATTGTAAACAGTAAACGTCCGATACGTTTGTGTACTGTTGTTTGAGGTGGTGGGGTATTTCAAACATTGAAATTATTGTTATATCGCCGGTTAGATATAATTTTCATTCTATTAGTACTTTCTTCTTTGGGAATCCACATTCTGATTACATTACATCATGACCATTCAGCTTGACGTACAGGTGTGTTAGGACTAATATTTTAAAGCTCATATGTCGTAAATCTTCAGTTGTAGTGGAATGCAACACAGACAATTAAGAAACATTGTTTCCGGATGAGATGGGTTTGACATGTGTATGTGGGCGAATGGAGGACGAGGTTATTTTCTAATTTGAATTTTAAAATTATTCTCTTTCATTAGGACGCCGTGCCAAAATCAATCTAACTCCATAGAATCGAAATGAAAATTCCGATTAAAGTCTTTAGCCTCTAGATAAAAAAAAGTACCAAACATCCAATCAGATCTGCCACAGCAGGCCGTAGCTTACTGATTGTTTCAAAGATTTCCAAGATTCAAATTGGAATATCATCCAAAATGGGAATGCCATACTTCCTGTTTTTCAGGGACATGTCATCTTTTTTTATCGTGGAAAGCTTCGTTCGGGAAGACATTTTCAAAATTCCAGTATTTCAGCATTCATTAGAGAAAAACATGACGAGAAAGAGGGGAGGTGGAAACTGTACAGATCTCGTTTCGTTTTCTTCATATAAGCCGATAATGAAAACACGATGGCGGTACAGTACAGCGCAACTGGTGTGTATATAAAGTATTGCTGTTGTTCAAACATGTACAATTAATTATCATCGGTGTTTTAAAGGTTCTTTTTGAATGTTCAGTTACTGCATCCAAATACCCTCGTGCTTTTTTAATTCCACAATAGAATTACACATTTACATTTTTTAAATGCAGTATGATTTTACACTTTTTCATATTGGTCTTTTGCCCTGCTATAACCAAGGCAGAAATTGGTAGTGTAGTAAGACTATAGGCAGTAGACGAATATCCATCATAATGGATGCTATGCACACAAATGACGAACAGTATTTCTCACTATAACTCCTTACTACTCAATTAAAATTAAAACCATTTAATTTGTTATCTTGTAGTAAAAATCCTTCTTTGGCTGGCAGAGGAGACTAAGTTTATGGGAGCTGGCGATTTAATCTAATGATGTAATCGAATAAAGAAGAACTAAACGTAACGTTCTTGATATTTATTTTATCCTGATATATGCGCAAAGAATGCTGCTGATATTTTAACTAGCTTGTGGTATAGATTACTGTTACTACATTATGGTAAATTGCCATCAAAGTGAATATTGATATTTTCGTTGGTGTTGCACAAATCCTCTTCGGAACAGAAGTGACATATCCTCTCCTGGTAAAACAGTAATGAAGCAAACGATAACGTCATTGCCCTTTCTCAACCCTAATGAAACCATACACTATTTTTTTATAAAACAATAAGATATCGATAGGGTTATTACATATGTTGTGATAAGACAACATTTTATTATCAGTTATGTAAATATAAGCGCTGTGTAAACTTGTCCCTTTATCAATCGCCATCTGCGACAAGCAATGTTGTATGTTGCTCAGTTTGTCGTTTAAACAGGCTTGTCGTGAATAGTTAATTTTGTATGCGTTTATTTCCACTTTGGTTTCGCAAACATCCTAAGTACATGTAAAGAAATTGACATATTATGATATAAATGAAGTGTTTAAAATCTAGCATGAGACGAGTGGTAGGAAAAGTGCCATCTGTATTAGAATCGATTCGGTAGTATTATTCTCTAGTGTTTGTATCCAACTGATGAAACCGAATTTGTCCTGTGTTTGAAAACTGTTTAAAACTGTGATGGCTATGTCATGGCATTGGTTCACCCTGAACCAAGCAGACCAAAGGGCATCAGCAACGCTGAGTGTGATATCCTGATGATGATACAATAGCCTACTTCGGTTATCATAACCGTAACACCCTGTATAGGTTTTTTCATAAAAAAAATTAAGCGTCTAATTTCAAACTAATGTACATAGAAAAAAAACAATATCATAAACAGTTATTTTATTATGAGGAATATTACCCCGGGGGTTGGAGAGTAAATGATTGCTCCAGTTTTATTACCAGTATCTTGATTGGAGCTATAGCACCTCGCGCCAAGAAACGCTGGCGTTTGTTCTATGATCTCTGATATTGAAATGACAAAACGACAGAACATAAGTGCAGGTACTACAAAATGAATGAAAATTTCAAGTTTATTGATTACTTTGGCCAAAGCAGCTGATGAATATCATTGCAATTATCGCCAAAGCAAAGAAGACGTCCATCTCTCACTATATTATAATCTGCAAGACTGCTATACTCTCCATCGACAAAATATATTACCAGTTTAAAAAAATGGTCTACAGATGTGTCTGGATGAATCCATTCCGGTTTAGCGATTTGACATGGATTCTATCACTCAATTCACGAAAATGTGCACACAGAAGCAGGGCCGGCGCTACCATTAGACCAACTAGGGAGCCGCCTGGGTTGCAGAGCTCAAGAGGGGACATTACTGACTTTTACTCTAAGTTTACTCACTCAACCAGGTCTATGTATGTATTGTAATTGCAATCCATATATCTAATGCAATGGATATCTTCTAAGTCCTATACATCAAATGAATTCTATAAATGCTGCAAAAAATATATTTATAGGCTGACCAGCTAATAAATACAAACGCAGCATATAGACGACGCATGTGAGCATACCGTATTTTTGCTATGTTTCAAGCATATTTACGTTTACTCTACGTAACGCCCTAGGCAAGGCTACAAAAAATATCAGCAAAATATTGTCATTATATTTTAGTTTCTGCATATTTATTTAAATCATCTGGCATAATACGGGTAAAATTATACACTTATACAAATATGTACATTTTGTTATTTTTTTCAATAACGGTAATGGCTTTAGGCGTTTCCTTCACTAAGCTAGTTTTTAAACACAACCGATATGCATACCTATTACACCTTTACATAATCTAACATTTGTATACGAATATTCTACGGTAAAGGCAACATGACTGTTTCGTTGATTGTGAATTGAAATTTTCTGCATTTTACTTTTGTTCCGTGCCATCCAGACCTACTGCTTCATCCGTGTTGCAAAGGGCTGTTCTGCAGCAATAGTGACAAACTCTGGTCTGAAAATGTACAATCGTTGATTTCAGTGACAATCATTGATAATGGGATCTGTTCATCAGTGGGATTTACGATTTTTAGGCATTGTTTTTCTCATTACAATATTTACATCTCTATTTGTTTAATCGATGGAATTAATAAGGAAAAATGGGTAAGTAAAAATGCGTCGAATAGGGGGAAAACTTTTATTTTAAAACAACAAGAAACTAGTTCTGTAATTTGGTAATTTTATTGTGAACCAGTTGAATCCCACAGCTGGACTAATGTTTTCGGTGGTAAAAGTTTCAAAGGAACATACCGAAACTTCCTCTGTACATTGGTTCTTGTTGATAATTTGGTTCATGTAACACGAAAAAGCGACTGTGCATTGCTTGTAGATCTGGTAACCGTTTGGCTCAAATTCAATCTTTGTTTGGCAGACCTGAAATAATATTGGATGACGAACAACAACCTTTCAGACTATATAATATTTCGATACAGAATAACGTATAAGGAACGTAGGACCTACAAACTTACCTCCCCCAAAACACACTCCGTAGTTAACTCTGTTCCGTTCGTATTGTCATAGCATAATATTCCTGGAGTCGGTGGAACTAGCTCTAATAAAAGCAGTGCAAAAAAAGATGATTTAATTTTCATTACAAAAGTTATCAAAGCACCAATAATAAAATACATAAATTTAATTCCAGTAATATTGGTTTACCTTGAGCAAAAATAGCATGTACACCAATTACTACCAGTGCAAGTGCTAGAGTCTTCATTTTGATTTGTGGAAAAACTTGAAATGTTTGATTATCAAAAATTGAAAAACTATAATGGATAAAATAGGCAATAGCTAATAACTGGAAAAAGTAGTAACATAAATTGAACTGTACTGTACTGTACTGTAAGCATTAAGCTCAATAAATCTGAATAAAACATCGCAAAGTCTGCTGTTCTATTCTGGCTTGATTCATTGCCAAATACTGTTCTGGCTATAATAAACCACGAGCGTATTGCTTCGATTTAATCAGTACGCGGGTCCTCTTATAACTGGCACTAGTAAGCTACAAACGGGGATGCTTCTGATTTGTCGACTCCTACCTTGCCGTAACTTCTAAGCCCGCAGCTCGAATAAGCCAATCGCATCACAGCACATGTTTTCTGCTTATATCTCTAAATCACCGGCGTTATTGAGAACAATTATCTTATAATGTTACAGACTAATGCTCAGTAGTGCTTTAAGGCACATTATACACATTAAATCACAGGTATAAACCGTTAGTAAAATTGATTTACGAGACAGGTAACTACTTCAATTTAATACGCGGTTAAACTGTAGTTAAATTACCACATGAAGAGCGTAATACTTCGGATTTTCGAATGTGTTTCTATTTCTCTTCATTATGTGCAGCCTCACGTAAACTTGCGGCTGTCTATGCTTTCATGGCCCACGAGAGCTTGCAGTAAAACAGCAAAATGCATGGATTTTTGTGCAACAACAAGATATAGAATTTATTTAATTATTAAATAAAGTGTTGCTTCTCTGATGAAACAACAACTCAGAAAGTTAGGTCTAAATGTAATAATAATACACTCATAGCGTCCTTAAAACTTTCCCGCTTTGCGCTTTTGGCTATTGCGCTTGTCGGGAAACTGGAGTCCCTAAGCGGGAAATATTACCAGTCTTGAGTCAAAAAAGAAAACCAATCTTGGACCTCAAATGGCTCATTTGATATGTTCAGGTCAGCCTCAGCAATGTAACTGTAATATGTAGTGGATCTGCCTAGGCTTGGAAAATTTATCTCCCATACACTATTGTTACACTACATACACTACATGTTATTACCACGTTAAGCGCTTATTTCGTTATGCTCTAATCTCAGAAACGCACCAACAACGTTAGGTGGGATATTAGTTAACATTATCGAGTTCCTGGCTTATTAGGTTCCACGTTCAAAGACATCGGGAAATATTTGCCTGTATCGCGCAGGCTATGTTAGGCACGGCGGGATCGAAGAAATAGTTATATTGTATTACATAGATTTCTAAATTATCGCTTTATGTACGTCAGTTATGTACAAGTACGCGCTATAAATTGTCATTAAAATAATGGCGTTGCGGTACATTCGACTCGAATTAATTATACGACAAAATGAACTTGATAGTGAAAAATAGAGCATAATTGTTTTACTATAGTTATATCAAAGGAAAAACAACTTCTATTTGAAATCGAGTCGATGTGTTTTATGTATAATTTCTTCCCTTCACTAATGAATGTAGGGGATGCGATAAGAAATCGTATTTTACATTTTAATGAGAAGGTTTGTCATATATCATCCCCACATAAACCGAAATTTTTCAACGGCGGTCGCCTGCACACTAAATATTATGCTGAACTCTAAACATTCCGCCATATTTCGTGAATCACAATAACCCAGTTTTCAAGGTAGGATAGCACATACTTTGGATTCCAGTTTTCATTCCTTCATTCATTCAGCAATATGACCACGACAAGAGACAATTCAAATAATCGATATATTTTGTAACAGTTTATTGACCATAATACAAGCACCAAGAACTATAAGCACCTCAAAGTAACTATCATTTCCTTTAAGTATTCTGTACTCATGAATAACTTCGATAACTACAAAGCTACATCATGCTCCGACATCCAACACGAATTTGTTATCATTTAACAATTCATCCAAAGGTAGCTTCTTGACCTTGTCTCTTCTGGATTTGGTACCTTTCAACCTTGGAATTTTGACTTGTACAATACTGTCAGTATTGCAGTATCTACCTTTGCAACAATAGTGGCAGACTCTGTGCTGTAATATGAAGGAAATAGTTTTCCTGTATAGCTATGTACAGTCGCCGCAATAAGTTGGGCCTCTCAGTTCCAAAAGCAGATCTTGGCGCAAAGCTAGAAGAGATTTTTTCTATGTACTTATCCTACTGATCATGGTGGCATGTAGACCTTCTAAGGCAGTTTTTTTTCGCCCAGTGTTACTTTTGGCAACTTTCCGAAAGTAAATTTTCCCCACCCTGTTTTTTGTCAGTAATTTTAGTTTACATCTCTTGCATAATACAAGAACAGATATAGGGGAATATTATCATCCATATTTGAGTTTGGTAGCAATAATAGCACAAACGTACGTAATTTCACTTATTTATATACAACTTACAACTAAGTGTCTGTCATATTATTAGCAATTACAATCAATGATCTAAAGGTAATCCTTTCACAGTCGCTTTTAAATTTATATTGAATGGAGGATCTAGGGTTTTTCCTTTTCGTATATTTGTTTAGTATATTTCCAAATTCCCTAAGTTTTGAAGCTTACCCCACTTTCTTTCATTAGCACCCATCACAGACCCTGGTAACAACTATTAGTTTAATACATACTTTTACGATGTCCTAATTTTTGGGGATAAGTATAAACTGACTGTACTATTATTTACCCGTTTTCCAATAGCTTCCTCTGAGAAGCACTGGATAGGATTATTCGCTCTGTTTCGTTTGCAAGCTTCAGGCTCCTTGCACTCTTTGTATATGTGGTAGCTAGTCGGCCTGACTTCAACTTTTACTTGGCATCGGGTCTTAAAGTAATTAATTCGAGAAGAGTTAGATATAATTACAGATGCGTTATAAAGGTGGAAAGAAATTACTACTTTTGAAAACGTACGAGTTTACGCACAGATACGAAATGCCTAATAGAAAATATATTTCAGGTGCATTAACGAGTACCTGCTGAATGGCACAAGCTTGTGTTCGTTCAAATTTCACACGGCCTGTACCATTGTAACGAACATATCCCATCCAACAGTAATTCAATCGTGGAACCTCGACCACCAGTTTCGAACGCTTTGCTGCCCTACTTCGAGTCACATCTAATACATTGGTAATATAAGCACGAGTCGAATACATGATTTCCAAATAACGGTTATAAATATTATAAAACATATACGTAGCAAGTAAGTATAACGGTATGTAAAAATACTACACAAAGTTTTTAGATTGCATATGACTTACTTTGCGCAATAGCAAAGTCGAGCACGATGAAAACGATGGCTAGAATGGCAATCCGCATTTTTTCTGAGAACTACAAACTTCCTTACGACAGGACGAGTGATTTCAAATGATGACACTTTGAACATACAGACATGCAACTGGTGCAACTACTCTTTATCACCGCTGTCTATATTCCCCTCTCAGTCGGAATTTCTTTTACGATTCTCTCCTTTTTTATGTTCATACTGATGCAGCTATATCAAAACAGTCTTGAGTAAGAATTTGGATTGGTGTATTATATCGAATGGAAAAAACATGAGTGACAATAACTGGGGACTGCAAATTATTGACTCAGCACTGCTACCTACCGATAAAAAATATTTATATGTCTTATATGTCTATATGGGTAGACTGTACGATAATACAATTCCTTTCTGTTGGAACTTACCAACTAGAAATTATAGCCGACTCAACATTATTCAGCGAGCAGAATAATTCTCACTAAATGATAACGAATGCCAAACTCTCACTGCGTTTAGGCGCTGAGTAATGCAAGGGTAGGGTAGAGTAATATCCAATTTAATAAGATATACTGTAAAATCACTCCTGCATTGAGTTAATTTAAAAATAAATCACCTTTCAGTCATTTCTACTACAAACATATATCAACACCTACAGACGGAAACCTTTCACATTGTACTCTGTTAGGATTTTTATATCAGCCTGCGTTTTTTACCGAGAATTAAAGGATACTTGTCTATTTGCTTCTATTTCTAGCACAACAACACTTTACTTCTAAATATTCTACTACTGTACTGAGAACTAGTCTACTGCCGTCACAAATGAAATTACAGTGCCGTTTGAGAAAACGAGGTGACAGCCTAGCGTTTGATGGATATTATCTAACTACAAAAGCAATAATAACGCTAACAGCGATCCTAAATAATTATTCTCGCCTTTTCAAATTAATTATCATTGTTTTTACAGTTTACGTGAATATGGTTGTGAGTAAATTACCAACCACGTTTCACGGTACATCGAATTACGTTTACAGTGAAAACCGCGAAATTGTGGCTGTACGCAGAACTGATCAGAGAGGGTGGCTAGGTGGGACATGTGACATGGGCCTACGATTCCAAGGGGCCAATTAAACACTGACCCTGGGTCCATTATTACCTCTGCACAACCGTGGTTGTACTACGCTCTACACGTGGAGCTTATATTTAGTGGAACCCGTGATAAATGCATATAACACATTGCCTAAGTCACGCAATCGTAGTAGAGATTTATAGTTGAGTCGTAGGTGCTTCAGCGACTAAACATTGCCTCAATATACTGTTGCGCGAAATTTTAATCAAACATTCGATGTATATAATTAACATTAATTACATCTGTAGATGCGCAATGTGTGTATTGGTGTAGTTCTGCCTTTCATTTTATTTTTTTCAAAATATTCAACCAAACCAGTGAGAATCATGATTATATACACATCAGTATTATCGTTAATACACTCAAGGTTAACAAATGTCTCTAATTCTTAGTTAATGCACCAATGCCTTGCCTAAAGTTTGCCCTGGAACCCATCTAAGCTACCATCTCAGTAACATTTTCAATCCCCACACTTGTATTTGTAGCAATACACTACCGAATGTATCAACATTAGGTAGGGAATTGCACAGCGTTGGCTTTAGGATTCGCACCTCCCTGCCAGAGAAATTTAACCTCACCAAGAAACTTATCGTCAAACGGATTATACAAAAGATTCGCTACCACTCGGAAGATGTAACTTCAATATGCAGTATCATTTATAATTTTCACACACCTAAAGAGTCTATAAGCTTGTACGGCCAATTTTATTGCAATTTCATACCTACGACATACACAATACTATATAATATCCATCATATATTTATCGAAATTTTACTCATAGGGTTATTTGGTCATAAAGTTATTGCAGGGTGTAAAAACTATTTATTCCTCGGAATCTGGTATAGCGGTCGACAATTCGATAGGAATTACGTCATCAGTGTTGCAACCGTCAGTGTCGCAGCAGTAATGACAAAGTCTTTCCTAAAAATAAAGATTGCAATTAAGACCCAAGATTTCTAATCTTTAATCAGAATTGTAAAACACGACTTACGCCCTTTTCTTCTGCCTGTTCACTTTCGCACAATTGCGGGTTGTTCGCTTGTTCGTTTTCGCATGCCTCCGGCGCCTTGCATTCCTTGTAGACCCTCCATCCAGTGGGACTTACTTCGACTTTGGTTTGGCAGGAATCCTACAAAATTACGCAGGCGAATATTTTATAAGTTAGCCTTATTCTCTATCAGTTATATGTTAGCGATAATTGCAGTGAAGATAATTTGTATTTTATTTGTTAACAGACTTAGGTATTTATAACAATCCTATATAAACTTTATTTTATTATTTCCTAAATAGTAATTTGGTATTAGGAATCATGTTTCGGCTATAAATCATGCTTTATTCTTGGTAAAACAATGAGATTAATTAAAATTCAAGATTGGAATTACACCGTATTATATTAAAAACTATTCTTCATAGCGTCCACGTGTTTGAACGATAAATATGGGTCAAAAAATACCGAAGTGTCTGAAAAATGCACAATATTGTTCTTGAAAATAGAGTAATTTCGTAAATAGGCAATATTGTACTTAATAAATAAAAAGAGTTACTTGTCCAAGAGGGCAGTCTTGGAGCGTTTCATTTCTGGTGACAGTCTCTCCATCAAATACAATACTTCCGGTCAGACAGCTCTTGACTTCTTGAGGTTCTACCACTGTCGGAGCTTCAACTTCCACCTCAGCAGTACCAGTCGGACCATCATCTGAAAAGAAAACGTATTCAACATAATATAGTGCCTTCGTGCATTAATTACAGTACTAGGCTTGACAGAAGCTATTCCACCGACCCTGGGCATGGATGCTAGCGAAGAGAGACAGGGACAGGAGAAGACATACGAAGACTTTCATGATGACAATATAATTTTTTTTTTATCGATAGAATGCAATTCTGGATAAAATGGAATACATTATCGCTAAGCAATAGGTTCAGAATAAATCTTAATCAAGTATTCTCTCTCAACAGTAACAGTAACACAACCTTAGCATATACAAATAAACTTAGCTATACAGATAACCTTGGCATTAATTTCAAAACCTAGACAGCCTGAGATGAATACTCTGACTGGCGTACTACGGTTTTATCGCGCCAGTACGACCTGCCTCCGACAAGATACAATCGTTACTGTTAGATAACTGTTGCAGAAGTTGCTCTTAAAACGACTCCGATGGCTTCTAAATCGAGATAAACCGCAAGGAAAGTGGATGTACAGCAATATACGTGTTTGCAGTTTGTTCCACATCAGTCTGTTGATTTTTCACGTGACACATCACACCGAAATATTTGCTTGTCACCATAAACACTGCGATTAGTGGGTAAGGCAGTTAATTGAAGACACTTTCCGCGCATTTAATGCTCCAGAACACGAGTGTAAGGCGTGCAAAATTATTGGAAATAACAATACAATTACCGGCGGCAAACAAAGTCCTGAAAACTCTTAAAATACTTTTTGCACTTTTTTCGTTCTAAAGTTAAGCAAATTCACATTTATCTTCTCTTCATAAATGGCATGTTACATGGGTGTTTGCTGTATGAACTACCTTGGAAGAATAACATGGCAAGAGTTAATAATATTCTTTTCGAAGACAGAATAGCAGAAAAACCAGTATTATGAGAAAGAGGAGAGATCGTGATACGTGATCCAATCATGATAACCGAGTTTACTAACGTTTTGTTCTAATTTGATTGGACAAAATTTTCAAAACCAATTTCGCCTTCAAATGTTAGTCTGAACATGCAGGCAAGGCATTACCACTGCTGAGCATCGACCTGTAATACGGGCTCCTTCGAACAAACCAGCTACTGCGTAAAGATTGTCCCGAATGATACAATTTTAGAAACAACACACTAACTTAACAGCGGAATTCACCTAATACTATTGAAATGGAGACAAAGTTATAAACGGCAGCTACAGTAAACTGAATACGCCGAATACTAACGATTTTACGAATAATAATAATCAAAAAGGCAATTAACATGATGATGATGATATGATGGAACATTCCCTAACCAAACAACCCGTTCATGTCTGTAGATAAAATACATACTTGAATATTGGCTAAATATAACATTTAATTATCATTGCTTTATATCAACATTAACAGCTTAATTACTGTGCTATAAAGAATACCGTAACCATTTGCGCATTACCATTTCAGTATAAGAGTATATTAACACCATATTGATTGGGACATTTCTATAGTCTCACGAATGCGATGATCAGTCAAACTGGAAATGGCTCACTGTACTTCACGCACTATAAGGCGCAACACCACGGAAATTCAGTGGGCGAATCAATTTTCAGGCACAGTCTCGACACCAAATTATTCAAATACTCTGAAATAGTGCCTGTTGCCCGACCCGTGCGCACCTGTTCCATCAGACGATCGATATCGATAGAACTAGCGGTTAAAAAATAAGTTCATCAATTGGACTCGGGTCAGCGTGTTCCGCGATGTATAAGGTGCATACACATTATAAGGCACAATGAATATAAGGTTAATCCGTATACTTCAGTTGTTTTCACTTCAATTCTAATTAAACTAAAATACCGATAGTGTCTACTTTAGGGTTGTACCGTATCTGTGTCTTATAAGAAAAAGTTCAATTCGAAAAGTATTAAAGCAACATATGAAGTCACCGTGAAAAATTGCCTATAAACTTAACAAGCCTTCGTTGATAAATTTATTGCTTTAAGATTAGATAGTTGATTCGATACACGTATGAGCTTAAACCGCAAATTTGCTGGCGGCAAGTACAAATTCAAGAGCTTTTCAAGTTACACGTAACACCAAATGCCGGTCGTCGACATACTTCTTCGTTTATCTCCACACTGTCACACAAAAAATATGTAATCAATAAATATGTGGATAGCTTCGGTTAGCATAATTTGCCTGGTCCCTTAGCCTTCAGCTAACAAGCTTGTCCTACATTACCAACTATTCGCATTATGTTCCATTCTGACATGACACAGAGTCATCACTATTGCTCAATTCTGAGTTTCCAGAATACAGTTATGCCCAAATACTGTTACTATATTTCGCTATGGCGCTTTTAATATTCGATAGAAGTGCAGATGACTTTCAAATACGCCACAGCAAAAATACGGGATGGAGAGTTTACATGCAAGTCATTTTACAATGTTAAAGCATACAACGCGTTTAGGCATGCAGCTTCATGTACTACATTAGTTTAGAGTTTTACTCGTTTGGCAAAATGGTTTCGATATTTATTGAGGCACTAAATTGACTGCCCTTTTTTCAAGATGGCTTGTGATATTTAATACAGTCTGAATTGCTGAAAGAATGACCAATATTGTCGTAGTAAGGTTTTTTATGGGTTTGAATACAAGGTAATGAACATTTAATCCCACGACATTTATATCGTTAACTGCAACGACTTCCTTGTGACGTTTATTCTTGCGACATGGTCCTTCAGATGACGACACGATTGCAGGTATAAAAAACTCGTTTGTAATTCACTTTTTCCACTTTGCAATATTTTACATCTCCCGTAGACTCTTCATTCACAATAGGTAATTGCCGGTTGTGCATTGTGCAACACTTTTTTTGTATCTTCTTTTTACGTCGTACTATTTTAAAATTTAATCGTCTACGTATCATACTGACGAGCATCGTGATACGATCTTCAAATTGATTTAAACGCAACACGATTCGTCTCTTATTTCATGCACATACGTCAAAAACGAATTTATGATGGAATGGTAAACTACAATTGTGGGAACGAACGCTATCGGGCAAGTTCAACTCTCATCTTCAAACGTAATGACTTCAGGTCGAATCTTGATTTGAAAAGAGTTACCACAACCGATAAAAATATTGACAGAACTTTCAAAAGTCAAACCATAATTAGGTATAACCACATTTAATAGCGATGATGATTACGTTATAGCAAAAGGTCGAATTACTTTTATGTCATTGTTTTATATTGGTATAAATTTTGACATTGACCAAGATAATATAAAGTGAGTATTGTTCTCCACAACATTCACTCGGACTTTGAGTGCAAGAGCAATGTAGCATTACATAGCCATCAGGGATCGGTGGAAGAATGGCTTGTATTGCACAGTACGGTTATATATTTACATATTGATAATCCTCGACCTACGCTTGGGTTAGATACGGAAATAATCAGCAAGTTGGTCAGCATGTATAGTATTTTACATAGATAGTAGCCCAAGTTTTCATTATCGAATATTAGATTATTAAAATTATGAACCTTGAATGATTAAAAGTAAAGCAATACCTGTATACAATATCTGAAGCAATAATGTTGTGAGGAGCAAAGTCACTCCATTGTTGGAGTCTGGTTTGGTGACACAAATAAAGTCGAGTTGAAAACAGGTGCTACAGGCACTCAAGTCGAGGTAATTATTAGTCAAGTTATGTAGGGTATTATGTTATCATCAAGGTAGAATGTTCGCAATGAAATAATGAAATAGCATTTCAACGAGAATTCGCACATTAAGTATTTTTTTTTAATAATGCAAAATGCATACGATTTATTAATATATATATAGACATACATACAGTATACAGTCGACCTTTGTTAAAACGTATCCCATTTAGCCAGATATTGCATAAACCAGACTAAATCTAAGTTAAGTGTCTGCCCACGTTGCAATAAACGGTATTGAACTTTCAAAATTTTTAAATACTGTTGATTTTTAAATATATATTTTATATAGTTATATTGCATTATATTCTTTTCATGCTGTTCATTGTATACAAATTTTCCAATATCATACACGCATACATAATTATCCCTGTACCGTCGGTTAACTCGGATAAAACGGAGGCTCATGTCAAATTACCCGCGATAAATGCAACAATTTTTCGTAGAACCAAAGTTGGTATTACTTTTGTATAGGTTTACGTAGAGCCAATCGAGAGTGACCCTACATCGAGAGTTCAGACGTGTTTATGAACGTTCATACGGACCTGCTTATCTTCATCCAATAATGACATGTCGTTTACTTAAATGATTCATAGATCCGAAAAGCTAGTGTTGATTGTTTGGAAACGGAACTTGACATATATTAAGCGCCATCTTCGTTTGTACTGTAATCTTATTTGCTCGAAAACTTCTTAAAAATAATTATTTGTTCTGAAGATCAACGCCTTAGGGAAACTCGTCACTGTGATTTTATCATTGGCAGACGTTGAGATTTTTTCTAAAATATTTGCTTATTTGCAAAGAAAGATACGAGTCGGCCAACATATATTTCTGAATCTTGAAACCAGTTAAGCATCTTTCAATGATTCAATGTTACGAAATTTCTCTAGCGTATGTACTTTATTAATAGTTATTCGTAATAGTTTATGACGAACGTAATGTAACCTGACGTATGTTTACGTCAAGATTACCTTATAGTGTACATGATTAATAAGCGCATTCTTTCAACGGCATTGTTAATGTCATAATCCTGATTGTTTTCATGTATCCCGCCGTAGCACAGGGTTGAGGGTTGAAGGTCGAAGGTCTTGGGTTGAAGGTCTTGCCCTCTCGAAAATTGTTCTGAACGGATTGGAAGGATGAAGTGCGATTTATTTAAAAAAAGCTAAAATTTCCGAACATTATTTATAATTTTCTTCCATCTGGTTAATCTCTGGTATATTCGATTTTAAGCGAAATCAGCCAAAATAAATTAACCCTGTACTGATTGTTTTATGCATAAATAGTTAAGAAATCGAACAGCTATAAAAGGGAACCGGAGTTCTTTTTCAAAACGTCGTAGGATGCGGCATTTTAAATGTGGGGAACCGTTAGAGACCACGCCACTGAAATAGCTCTTTTTATTAATAAAAAATCGTGTGTCGAGTTTACTGGGAACTGAGTTTATTAGGCTAAGCAACTCGGATAAGTTGAACGCAAATTCAATCAAGCCAGTCTTCAAGGCTGCGACTGACTGAAGGACGACCTGCCCTGGGGGATCGATCCCCATCTTTAGCGTAGGCTACATGCTTGGGCGAATGAAACACGTTACTACCTTGCAATTGGACAATCAAGAGAAGTTCTCAATTGTCAATTGCGTTCGTTGATGTCGAGAAAAAAAAGGTCGTCTTAGATGAAGTTGCCTAATGTTGGTGCAACGCATAGCACGTAATGCTGATTTATGCAACTGAGGGACAGAACATGTAGGTGATAATTAGCAAGGCTAGAAACAGAGAGAGGATAATTGTACAAACTTTGAATAGTAGGTAGCTAGTGCCTCAAGAATTATCGCTCCATACATTTCTAATACTGATAATATGAATATTACCAGTTTTAGGAAAAATCGTAGCAGGAAGAAATTTTGTCGCACGAAGCAACTGTCACACAGAATAACTATCGTAGGATAGTATAATACAATCACTAACTTCATAACCGAATTAATTTGCGTATATATGGGCCTTGCATACCAAACTCTGAATGGGACAACAATTTTAAGTGATTTTCACAGGAACGTTATGTAAGTTGGGTCGTTAGAAACGGAATATTCCGTTCTAGATTTTTAAATCTAGCTTCTGTGCCTCATCCTTAATGTAACAATACCACAATCCACTTCAAATTCAAACTGTACTTTTTCCAACACACAACTAGTGCCGGCTTTAAGCTAATTAGACCAAGTTCTTTCTTTGGGTTCCCCGCATATGGTGGCCTCATGCTATGGTAGTTATTTAATAACAATTTGTAACATACTGTACATTTTATCCATGTAGGCATTGTAATTTTATATTAAAACCATTTAGATCCATTTGGTCGATTAACTCCCATGTAATTTTCAGGTGCAGATTTCAATTATTGTCCAGAAACTGGAAACTGGGGCCCGGCGCACATAAAACGTGTCACGAATATTCTGCGGCAAAATCCTTGATACTTTACGAAATTTATCCCGGTTACCATATTAACAGCAGTAAATATTCACTACATGACCTATTCTACTCCTCATTTTATAATTTCAAGATTCTTATGGTTATTTGTATTATATGGTTATATTTCCACCTAACGAAATGCCTAAAGCAATATCTCATTAATTTTCAGCTGTGTAGTTTACTAACTAAATAGCTTACAGAAGGCATAAGCAAGTCGCTGCAGTACATAAAACATGGCCGCATTGAAGATAACCATTTTCCTTATCACAATAGGACTGGCTTTGGCACAAGACTTTGGTAATAAACTTTGATTATCTTTGCGTTATTACATATCATTATTCATGGCTATCATTCTTTTGTTTGGAACTATAGAGGGGAGCGTTCCTGTTGAGCAAGAGGCGCCTGCTTACAAGAGATCGTGCTATGTTAGTACAGGAGTAAGTTTTGATGGCTATCAGGAAGAGACAAAAGCGTGTCATTTCCGCGAAGTAAGTTTTATTTTTCTGGCTTCAAAGGTGGATGCTAATTATCATTATGGTACTGGTCAATGCAAAGCGCAAAAGAAAATAATTCGATCGGTCTGAACTGATGGTACATTACCAAATGAAAAATAATTAATCATTATTTGAAAAAAAGGAATTGCTGATATTCATGCAGTGTTCATATACTACTATTAGCTTGATTTTCACATGGAATAGAAATTCAAAGTTTTAGTTTACCGACTCTAGCTATTTCTAATAGCAAGTACATATAGATGATAGTAGGCATTACCGTAATTATTAATTAATATCATTCTTAATATAACAAGAATATCGTTACCATCATAATAACCACCCTCTATTGCCAACAGAACGTTTGCCAAACGAAGATAGAAGTTAACAAGGGCGTGGTTTTGGTTTACGGCGAATGCAAAGAAGATTGGGCATGTGATGACAACGCCAAGGGTAACATGAGAAACTGCTATACGATGCTCAAAACTAAAGAGGAATCGAAGGATCTTGTGAGTAGAATATCGATACATTCATAAGATTCCATCAGAGATTTTATTACATCAGTTTCGTTACGTTCCCTATTTTCGTTTATAGGATCAAGTTTGCCACTTCTGCTGTAAGGGACATTTGTGCAACAATCGCGTTTATGGCAAGAATCAATTGAAGGAACGCCAGGAGAGACAACTGAACTGAATGGAATTATACAACAATCATATCTCTCAGCACAGCTTTAAACCAAGTGCAAAAACTATTAGCTAATAATTGAATTAATATAACATTGGAAAATTTTTACAATCGTGCTATTCGTTTTCCTATGGTTTTAAATAAAAAAATCAATTCAATTGGATATACCAAATATATATCTTATCTGAGGACGTATGCTAAACAAATATAGCTTAGGGAATCATACTCCGAGGACAGCCTCAACAAACATTTTTTACAAATTTTATGTTAGCTATGTCGGTAAGAGAACTGTGAAAACGATCGCACCTCTTCTCCACCGCATCATCTTCAATAAATATTTATTTTGGGACATTTCTATTTTCCTGCAATTATTTTACTTCTGTGATAATAATTGTATGTAGGTATAACAGTTATATCTAAATAGGTTCAGGCTCTGGACCTATTCGCAGTACCCGAAGGTAGGCATGTATAAGGATTTTAACCGTTCTTTCTTGGGCTTTCTAATTGGACTTTATTTCTTCGTACATGTCTCGAGGTAGATGAATTTATCATTAGCAATTTTTCTGTATACTTCTACAGTCTGAAATGTTAGGTCAAGTTAAATGCAGTTAAAGATGCTTATGAAACTGCATGTATTAATGATTTATATCACGAATTGGAAACAAACATAGAATCAAAACCCCATGGAAATTTTCAGATCGTTACGTCAAGAACTCTCGTAGTTGAGCCCGTACAAACAGGCATACATACAGTTTCCTCTATACTCATGAAATAGAGCATATGCCACTTAGTGTCTTAGCAATATAACATTTCACTCATGGGACAAAAAAAAGATGAGTAATGTATCGGTGTGAAACAATCATCCTCTAATCGAGACGTTCCGAAAATTCTAAATTTTACTAGGATAGGCATAATTGCTAAGAAAATTAATTTGAAAGACCGCCGCTGTATATTATTCATTAGTCCTTTCGAATTTTGTACTATGCCTTCAGAAGTCAAATAAAAAGCGAATCATTCGAATTAATTGTTTAATTTTTATCAGATTGATTCGTGGCCGAGTTTGCCTTAGAGGAAACGACAGATAAATCAGAGCTTTTATAAGACATACAATAATTTATTAACATATTGATATCACTTACTAATTATGCAGAGCTTTTGGTGTTAACGGTAGTTAAACTAGTTAAGTTCATATTGATCTATAACAGAAAGCATAAGTAATAATGAATAAAAATAACAATCGCTTATAAAGAAACAAACAAAAGAATATTCTAGATAAAGCAATACCACACCCATTCAACTCATACAGTATACATGTAAAGGACAAAGGGGGCAAATCATTCAGCTGTAACATAAGGTATATCACTCAACTGTAACAGGAACAGACTACTAGAAGTGCTTAGCTGTTCCAGTAAATAAATAAGTGTTTTGTTAAATTTGTATTGCCTTCGAGATTCTGTTCGGAGTTGGCACCAGTAAAAGAAATAAGGCATATGCGATTGGGAAAGTAAGGTTCAATCATTAACTAGGCATCAAACAACGACGGATGAGTGATATTGAAATTACCTGGTCGGGTTTACAGATCATGAAACACCAATGACACATGGCGATGTATATTTGTGAATACGTGGCTTAAATTAATAAGTGAATTTTATATACCAATAATTTTTATAAAATTGAAAGGAAATATAAATTCCATAAACGAGCTGCTACGAGAGGACTTCTTTTACCTTAAAGCTAACAGTAATAGGAAAAATGCTATCGACCTAGAAATTCCTTAATAAATGGAACTGAAGAAACGCTGGGGGCTGTGAGAAATTAAAATGTAAATGGAGCTAACCAGTTTGCAGCTAGGTTAGCACGATACGATACACGGTATGCTACCAAACCATATATGGGAATTCAATCGTATAACAAGTTACCACTATACGTGCTAATACCAAGCATAACTGCGAACGGCTGCGAATTAACCTACCAGTAAGTTTTTGTCGCCTTGCTATTATAAAAAGAAATCTTTCCTTCTTGAAATCATCAGTCGCAACATCGATCAAATACAACTACCATCCTTCCAACGGATTAAGCTTCTCTTCCAAACAACCTTTCATTCAAAACTACAAAAATGTCTGATGGTGAAGAAGATACAACCGCAATCGTCTGCGACAACGGATCAGGATTGGTCAAATCTGGTTTTGCTGGGGACGATGCTCCAAGAGCTGTTTTCCCGTCAATTGTCGGTCGGCCCAGACATCAAGGTGTCATGGTCGGTATGGGACAGAAAGACAGTTACGTAGGAGATGAAGCACAAAGCAAGCGAGGAATCCTGACTTTGAAATATCCCATTGAACATGGTATCATCACTAATTGGGATGATATGGAAAAGATTTGGCATCACACCTTCTATAATGAACTCCGTGTTGCTCCTGAAGAACATCCGACACTTTTGACCGAAGCTCCGTTGAATCCAAAGGCCAACAGAGAAAAAATGACCCAAATTATGTTTGAGACCTTCAATGTGCCAGCTATGTACGTCGCTATCCAGGCTGTTCTATCCCTCTACGCATCTGGAAGAACCACCGGTAAGTAGCATGCACTGCTCGCTTTGTAGTGCATCAGTCTCACAGACTTTAGCGTACTTTATAGTTGCCATTGCAACATTGTAACACAGTAAATTTTCCTAGCCTAATAAAGATTTTCACCTATTACAGGCATTGTTTTGGATTCTGGGGATGGTGTCTCCCACAATGTTCCCATCTACGAAGGCTATGCTCTTCCCCATGCAATCGCACGTTTGGATCTGGCCGGCCGCGATTTGACCGATTATTTGATGAAAATTCTCACAGAAAGAGGATATTCTTTCGTAACCACAGCTGAACGTGAAATCGTCCGAGATATCAAAGAAAAATTATGCTATGTTGCGCTAGACTTTGAACAGGAGATGGCAACAGCAGCCTCCTCAACCTCGCTTGAAAAGAGTTACGAACTTCCGGACGGACAAGTCATCACAATCGGAAACGAAAGATTCCGTTGTCCGGAAACACTTTTCCAGCCATCTTTCATCGGTAAGTCTAACTGCCTCGTGTATTTAGGTTTTCCAAGGGTCTGTGTGTAGTGAAAAAATAGCTGTATTTATCACCATCGACTAATTAACATACATTGCGTAGAAATTCCGGGATTTGCTTCAGTAAAGTAAAGATTCAAACTTCCATTCTGAATCAATCGAAAAATCGAAAACAAATGGAAAATCTGATCTGAGTGTAAATTATTGTCTAAACTAATATTCATCACTTGTATTATTTGCAAGGTATGGAATCTGCTGGTATTCACGAAACAACTTATAATTCCATCATGAAATGCGACATTGACATCCGCAAAGACCTTTATGCAAACAACGTTTTATCCGGTGGAACCACCATGTATCCTGGTATCGCTGATCGTATGCAAAAAGAAATAACTGCTCTTGCACCAAGCACGATGAAAATCAAGATCATCGCTCCTCCCGAACGTAAATACTCTGTATGGATCGGAGGATCTATTCTCGCGTCCCTCTCAACCTTCCAACAGATGTGGATTAGCAAACAAGAGTATGATGAAGCCGGTCCTTCCATAGTTCACAGAAAATGTTTTTAACTTCGTCAATATAATGTTTCATGTTCATGACTTTCTCACATTTTGCTACGGAATGTATTGTAACTAGAATTTGATTGAATACAATTATCTTCATCTCGCAAACATAGTCAGTTTCTATCACTGTCCTTCCAGCTACTCTGACAAATTGACCAAAGAGAATTCTGGGTATTATATGTGAATAACAAGAGTAGCAACAGGTAAAAAAGATGTTGAGAGCAGTCAATGAGGATTTTGTACCTAATGACCTAATCCTCTTGTTTCACAGATCAAATTTTGGAAGACACTCTTAGACTTGCATTACTACAGTCAAATATACAGAGATTTTTTTTAAAGAAAAAAGTGGAGGAGGTTCTTTTTATCTTCACTATATTTACAAATGTTTAAATAATGCCATGTTTGGAACCGGTGGAAATGGGCACTAAGTAAAGCCCCCAGGCGTGATCGCAGTTCATCCATGCTTACATTTCAATTGCATTATTAATAGCAGGTTGCCGTAATTCAAACAGAACACGTCTGACATGGAGAGTCAACGGAAACGAAATAAATAAACGACTTCTATTCACATTAGAGATTTTTATTGCTGACCATCATAATTATTTAACTATACATGGCATTTGTTCAGATTATTTTTATAGCAATGATAGCAATGAGATTTTTGCACATCCGATATCCTGGAGGAATCCTTTTATTCAGGTAGTTTGAACGATATTAAAAATGCTTCACATCCACCAAGTAGCTGATTTACTATTTGGGTGGCTGTATTTCATCACTTTGATTGCAGACGTCTCCTCCGCAGCAAGAGAAGCACACTCGAATCTGGCAATAAAGAGATAGATAGAATTCTCATTTCAATTTCCTTTTTCATTATAAAAATAGTAAAGGTAAATGTAGTTACAATACAATAAGTTAAGTTAAGGAGAGGTCAAGTTAGAAAAAATATTTTGTGCTCATCATTTCCTGTCTACTATCGAATGATATTTACCCCCTTTTCTTCTGCCATTTTAGAGTGGCATTCCATTTTGTTATTTTTAGCATTGTTTCTGCAGACTTTCTTGGGTTTGCATTCCTTCCATATTCTTGTTGTTCCATCTCTGACTTCTATTTTAGTTTGGCACACATCCTGCACAATAATTTCGGTTCAGATTAAGCATAAAAAAATCCGAGTAGAATTGGTAATGTTATAAAATAATAGCAAAACCAGACGATATCGTAAAACTGAATTAAAGTTTGAATAGATTCCATGTATTTATTTCAGCTTGATATCCTACAGGGCAACATTCATGTTAGGCAAACCGGAATCGCAGCTGAAAATGCCAGACATTTTACATTACTCAGCTTATTATGATCCTAGAACAATACTGGGTATGAGAGACTTTACAACTGCCAGCCATATTTATGTTAATTTTTCCACTAACTGAACAATACAGAAAAATGGCTATATAGTGAGTGAGAGCATATTATATTTACATCTGATGGAGAGCATTCAGATTCAGTAACATTTCCTGTTCCATTGACCGTTTGTCCGATTAAGCAACGAAGCAAGATGACTGGTTCGACGATGGCCTCTTCTTCTGCTATTTCAACCTCTCCTCCATTAACCTCATCTTAACAAAAAAAGGAAACGTATTTAATCAAAACAGAACGAATACAGCGGACGCCGCTTATTACGGTCGCAGATAATGTTATTACTAGTATATTGTTATCAATTGGTCCCAAACAATAAATTCTAATTTACTTATTTTACTTTTACAGGAACTATTTCTATATATGCCACTAACCGGTTTGGGCCCATGCGGCGCAAGCAAAGAACAAGACAACGGCGAAGACAATCTGTACTTTCATCTTTCGTGTTAGGTGAGCAATCAGTCGATGTGATGACTAACTGGAAAATCTTTTGCTCTTATATCGAAACGCCTTGAGAAAAAGGCGATACCCGGTGTCAGCGAAGACAACGTTGTTTACATTTTTATGGCCGCATGTTTTTCTTCTGGCTATAAACGTGTGGTAGTAAAATGGATGTTGTTACGTGAACGTACACGAAATTGCCATGCGGGAATCACGTGATAATTTAGTTTAAGGTCACATCCGGGGCATTTGGTATGATGGCCTAATGAATAGCTGATTGTTGGGCACACATCAATGAGTCACTGATATTTTCTATATCAAGTAATAGGTATTTCAATGAGTAAAAAAAAGGTTTGAAATATTGTCAAACTCAGAAGCATATAATGATGTATCAATGCCAGCGAAAGGTCAAGTCAATTACGTTATCAAGATATATCGAATATATGAACTATTATTACACTTTCGTGAATTTGTACACAGATATGAGTAACTTAGTTTAATAACGGAAGACTTTTCCCAGTTTCTATTCTGTTATTGGGATCTGCTCTTATAATATGCGTAATGCTCAAGTATATGAAGAACTATATACAGTGGTACAAGTGTGGGAACGCCCCTGAGATGGTAGGATACAGTGGGCCATTCGAGATTGGACATCAGGAAAGCCATTAGTGCTTAAGTGACACTCCTTGGGTGAGACTAATCATATTAGTGATGTGTGTATTATGATGATTTTTAGTGGCTTGTTTGATTTTTTTTCAAAAAGGGCGTGGTTTCCACGCGATCCAGTCTCACTAGAACACTGATTAGATATAATTTAAAGTTATAATCTATGGAAAAAACTGTTACAACATTGAAAACGATTGTCGTATGTAAAACATCCTTGTGTAAACAGTAAATTAATCCATTGTATTTAAAATTAAGCAGATATAAACTTTGCTTCTATAACTTGCACGATGGCGATTGGTTGCCATCTTAACCCAAGGTTATGATATATCATAAAGAACTATAAAATAATATGAATTCATGTAAAAGAGGTTTCCGCAATGAGAATGCATGAATACATACATCACCTTTCGAACGCATTTACTGACTGAAGATAATGCGCCGAGCGACTAAATTCCCAGGTACAAACAAAACTGTACCGAACTTGCCCGAGTATTTCAAGTACACAGTAATTCCGTAACTACATCCAGTCTGTTGAAATTCTGTTCGTACGTATGTACTGTACAATAAATGGATTGGTGCTATTTTAGTCTGTGTATAGTATAATCTCATTATGTTTGCTTATGGTTATAATGTCTTTTGATAACGTCTTTGAATAAATTTTGATTTTTTGAACTTTATTCCATTTTTTGACGGTAGCCCTAGATAATGAGATATACCACCACGTGCTATAGCGTCGATTAGATTTCATTACCCAATCAACTTGTAGCAAAATGGTAACATAAATGGTAGTAGCTGATTTTGTCATCAAAATCAAATTGATTTATACAATGAGACAACAGATCGCCTTGCGGTCAGTGCAAACTTCATTAGCTACTAAATTTAGCGGCGGAAACATCACTTAATTACTATCTTCCAAACACTTCAAGTAGCTTTGATTGGCTATAAGGTTGAAATTGTCGATTTTCTTACGACCAAACGATGCAATAAAATTACACGATTCGACACGGCGGAACTTATGAAATAGTTTAAATCAGCGAATGTCCAATGAAATCATAGCGCGTCTTTAATGATGCAATACGAGAAAAAAGGCCGAGACAGACGGTTGCATCGACGTCTTTACGTGCCAATAATTTTTCAATTAAATCGGTTGTAGATTTCCCTTTGGCTTGTAAATAATCAAATATATTGTATATTGTAGTAGACTCTACTAGGTGAACAATCCTATCTACAGAGATTATTTGTGAATGATCCTTGCATTTCTATTTTGCTTGAATTGCCACATATTAGAACTTTTTACCTTCAGATGTATGTGCGGATTAGTTACTGTTAGAGAATAGCTACCCAAGCTGAGAGTGAAGAAACAATTCGATAGATTGAACACGTGGCCACATTCTTCGTTGATTAAACAACACGACTTAAAGAAAATGAAATTTTGTTCCTTTCCAAGAAGTTGGTAGCTGCAGGCCAACAAATTTGAACTTTTTTAAAATTTGACTCATTACATGGTCAGTCACGATTAGATTTGAGCGATAAGTTTAATTTGCACTAGTTGTTCTTTTCAAACGGATCACTTGAGCAGAAATGTAATCACGGTGGAATATTCATCTTTTCGCTTCAAATATACAATAGCATACAACAGAAGCATGACTGCTCCGAGTACGTAGTGCAATTCCACGGTTCCAAGTTTTCGTAGTGGTAAATATCATCTCTATATCACACATTAAGTCATTAAATTCCGTTTTAAAGAACGTAGAACTGAAGCTTACGTCCCTGCTATTATGCTAGTTACATTACAATCATTGACCTGAGCATTTTTGTATAGATATTTGGTAGCTGTGTACAGTAATGTTATATGCTCAGTATAGCGTGTCGTTTTAAATTCCATTCGAGTACAACGTAACTAAGCTTAAGTAATATTAACATTTCGCCCTGAAACAACTCAAGCGATGCACCGAGTGTTGTGGCGATAAAAATACGCAACGATGTTACGTGTTCTGATATACTAGCTAGGTTTATTCTCTCTTCGCTAAGTCCGCTTGGCTTTCGGCCTAGCTTTATACCGAATTTGTGGTCAAATGACTTTATTTTGTACGTTATAATGCATAGTCATAGTCAGTACATAGTCGCAATAGTGCGTAAGTCATGCTGCGTAGTCATAGTGCCTAAATAGTCGTTATAGTGTGTGCGTCATCTTGAGTGGGGTGCAACACTGAAATGAGTGAGTAAGTGAAGAAACTTCAGCACACGATTACGAATAAGTTAATTGTTAACGAAATTATCAACAAGCCTATACTCGTATATCGAAGAACAATGTAGCATGACATGGCATTTTAAAAAACTAATATATTTATACGTGTATTTCAATTGGAACCCAACATTAGTGCAGATTGTAACTATCACCCACATCATACGCAAAAGGAATGGGGAAATTTGAAGGAAAAGTTGTAATTATTACAGGTGAGAAAAGACACAGAAATTGCTGTATCATTGCAAATATGTTCTTATATTGTTATCGATTATTCTTGTACAGGCGCTTCGAGTGGAATAGGAGCAGCGACCGCTGTAGCATTCGCAAAGGAGGGGGCAAAATTAGTTCTAACAGGAAGAAATAAAGAAAGACTTGCGGAATCTGCAAAGGCTTGCAAACCTGGAACCAAGGTATGTTTCAAAATAAAATCGTAGATTGGACGATATGGTATGAGGCTCTACTTTGAAATAGGACTTTACTGTACATTACTGTTCACGGGAAGCCAGATAAGGTCATTTGAACACTGTATAGTTTCCCATGTTGGTTCCAACGTAGCAGATAATATATGGATCGCTGGGAAACCTCAGCATGCAATTTCAAGTAAAACAAAGGACCTTTATGTCAAAAAACTCTGCCTTCATACATTTCGCAGGTTTACGAAATACAATTTAGTGTTGTTAAGATGAATAATTATTAGAGTAATCCACACGGCGGAGAAGGGGACAAGTCATGCTATTTTACTACTGTATTCTACATCACTAGCTTCATTATATCAAGTCCTACCCAATTCTCCCTTAAGATAGCTTTAATGCATTCAGATATATCCTCGGTGTATACCGGTACAGCATAAGGTTTATTTTAGGGAAATTTTAGAATTGCAATAATCTTTGTGGCAGGTGCCCTGACTCAGTGTTTTTTCTTAAGTCTGAAAAACATTTGTAACGGCAATTTTTTACATAATAATAATGTTAAGTACTGAACAAAATTAGAATCAGAACTGCACGAGCAGTCGTCTACTGCACGTTAAATTAAATATATTTGATACGTTTAGATTCTTCAGCATGTATCCGATTTAAATGATTTCAAAAATATCGAAAAGTTGGTCACAGCAACGGTTGAAAAATTCGGTGCTATTGATATCTTGGTCAACAATGCAGGTTTCGGAGATTTCTGTACAATTGATAAGGTTCGTAGAGAAAACAATATTTCTCTTCAATCATTCGAATATTATTCACGTGAATAGTCGATAATCAATTCCGTATCGTATTGTTGACAGATTGAGTTGGACAAATACGAAGCTCTATTCAATACCAACGTGAGATGCCCAGTGTTTCTTAGCAAATATGCTTTGCCACACCTAAAGAAGACGAAAGGTAAGTCAAGACTATGAGTTGGAACTTTATATGATCAAGCCAGAGTTTTGAATAGGATCCTTTCGTGACGATTACGAAGGCAAATCGCATAATGCATGATGTAGATGGATGACTTTCAAAACTGCGGGAATAAATTTGATGTGGTTCCTTTTATAAATATTGCTTAACTCTTGTGAAAACAAACTTGAAAAATTTCTTGCTAATATTACCAAAAGAAGAAGAGAACAGAGGCTCTCCTATCAAATATTTCGATATACCTTAATCAAGCCTTCAGTATCAGGACAAAAGCCTCCTGGAAGAAAATCCATCATTACATTTATCAATAACCTTAGAACAGAATTTGATCATCCTAAATACACTACTAGCATTCCTACTTTAATTCAAATAGGTTTTATGGGGAGAGTTAATTTTACGAGGTGCTTTCGTCCAAACGGTTTTGTGAGCATGGTTCAAAATATATATAAGTTTCTAAGTAATAGTTAATTTCTCATTATATTAGGAAGCGTTGTCAACATTTCTAGCATAGCCGGGCTACGTTGCTTTCCAACTGCTGTACCTTACAGCATGACCAAAGCAGCTTTGGATCATTTTACAAGAGGATTTGCAGCAGGTATAGGCTATAGATTTTAGTACTGTAGAGTTTTCATCACATACTTGCTCCTAACACTGTCATTCTGATTATACTCCATTTGCTTTACAGAATGTGCCGGATTCGGTGTACGCATGAATAGCATCAAGTAAGCTATTAGATAAGAACTAGATAATATACTAATCTACTCATCTCAGCCGGTAGCAAAGAACTATATATTGTCTTTATTTAGTCGTTATTTCAGCGTTAGGTTAAAAATCGTGCTGTTATTTGCGTATTATATTAATGGCTTTCATTCTATTTTCAAGCCCTGGAGCAGTCAGCACGAGATTTGCGGAAAACGCAGGATTAAATATGAAAGAGGATGAGGTATCCATCCGATTTTATATCAAGTTGTTACTATCATGCCAAATAGAATAACATGCGTAATAATTAGAATACACTGATACCCCGCTTAAAGCCCTTGATGCACACCTGGAAACAGGGCACTAAGCTAATCAACACTTAATGGGTTTACAATAACATTTAGTGTATGAGAGATAATTTTTCAACCGAGCAGATTCACTGCACATGAATTACTGAGAATGACTAACTGAATATATCAAATGAGCCATTAGAAGTCCTGGATTGACTGTATTTTTGATATTGGCTCAGGACTGGTAATATTTCCCGCTTCTGGCACCCAAGTTGCCAAAAGGCGCTATAGCGGAACAGTGCAAAGCTCGTAAGCTTTTAGGTATGAGGTATGAGTGTTTATGAAAAATTAGTGTAAAAAGATGTATATTTCGGAATGTGTGAATGAAAATATTAAGATCTGAAATTTTGCCACGGACAAAGACTCCTCCCCTTAAATTAGCCCTCTGAGGAATCTTCCCACAGTGGATCCAGGTTGAGAATTACTTAGTCATTTAGGAAACAAAAAACCTCTTCTTCTAATTCAAAATACTTGTTGAACAGAATAGACTGAAGAAATTGTGTAATGGTTATAATCTTTGTTTTCTAGGTAGAGCAGTTTGTCGCCAAACGAATGCCATTTGGTATGCTGTATCCTGAAACAATCGCTGAAAGCATTCTATATCTCAGTGCGTCCCCACAAATCACTGGGATTTGTTTGCCTATTGACAGTGGATCGCTAATACGCTCAAGTTGAATTTCCAAAAAATAAGAATTTGATTGTGCTACAGATGAGTTGTCTTCGAAAATGTAATAAATAAAGCATCTGTTTTTAAAAGTACTTAGATGGTTTTCGAAAGACAGGACAGGATGGTACAAAGTTACCCTGTCGTACCCTGAATTGTGAATAGTGAATGAATATTACTCAAGGGTACGGAGATGGCTCCACACTAGATTCTAACACGAGACTGGGATGGAGAACTCGAATACAATATTTTAGACGAGGCCCAGACCTCGGAATGGTAGCAGAATGGGTGTTGAAACTAGAACGGGAATACTTACCTAACTATGTACACCCATTTTCCCACAACATACAATGGTGGCTGCAAAAATAGGCTGTAGCTTCCACTGCTCAATAATTACAATGAGTTGTCAGAATATATGATGTAGGCAGGAATTTTCAGCAAAAAAAATCTATCTGGTAAAGCGGCTAAATTTACACCCAGAGAACCCAGCTAACCGGATATTAACGAAATACCCCAATGACCAGTCAGCCCCTACCCCGGAGTCGTTTGTATGTACAGATAAACTTTGCCACACTGAACAGGGCATCGGATTAGAAAATCGTCATGTATTTTTCAACCTTGCGCCACCATGCGTATAGTGAAGGGTCATAGGATATGCCGATACTTTAATGTCTAGATTATATATTATTATTACTCTTTTTATGTCTAGGATTACTGGTATGCGTTAAATTCAATGCAATAAATATATTTATATAGTGTAGACTTTCGCTCGCTAAGCAAATTTTGAAAACACGTTGCGTACATATTGCATAACAGAAAGCCTAAAATAGGGAAATCTATTAACTGATGCCCACAAAAGCCTTTTATTTTCGCAAAGCAGAGGATTCGATTTTGAACTGTGATCTTTCAGAGTGTAGATTCGAGTCAAATCAAGTTATTCGAATATATCGGCTCGAGTCAAGTGTACTCAACTCTTGTGTCAACGGAGTTAAGTCAAGTATTTTAGTTACGATCCTTTGTGTCAAGCCATGCAAGATTGTCTGGGAAAGGGTAGGGCATATATATTAATCTTTTTGTGACGTGGACTTTTTAAGTTTTCCAAAGAAAAGATTTCTTCGTGAAAAACTGTCATTGTCTGATTAATGGAATAGGGGTTAGATAATAGTAGCATATATCCATAGGGACTGCAGTAAGATTATCCACTTATCCACACTTCATCTTCATGAATCAACAATCTCATCTGTATGAAACAATTCGTTCACGTCTATGATTCTGAGCTACATATTATAATACTACTTTATCTGCTATTGTATTGTGTCGTTAATGTAGTTATGTCACAATCCAGCAAAATATTGTAACACTGTAGAATAAATAGAGGTGGATAGCATTCACGCGGATATACAGTCACCAGCAGAAAAGTATTAGTAACTCGACCACAGAGTGTTTAGACCCGAGTTCTCTTTGTTCATGCATCCTCACACAGACACGTCGAGTTTCTCCTATATTTAATAATTCAGAGAGTAAGAGAAAATGTCGCTGTATAATGTTAGATGTGGGTAAGTGAAGAAACTTTAGCATACGATTACGAATAGGTTAATTGTTAACGAAATTATCAACAAGCCTATACTCGTATATCGAAGAACAATGCAGCATGACATGGCATTTTAAAAAACTAATATATTTATACGTGTATTTCAATTGGAACCCAACATTAGTACAGATTGTAACTATCACCCACATCATACGCAAAAGGAATGGGGAAATTTGAAGGAAAAGTTGTAATTATTACAGGTGAGAAAAGACACAGAAATTGCTGTATCATTGCAAATATGTTCTTATATTGTTATCGATTATTCTTGTACAGGCGCTTCGAGTGGAATAGGAGCAGCGACCGCTGTAGCATTCGCAAAGGAGGGGGCAAAATTAGTTCTAACAGGAAGAAATAAAGAAAGACTTGCGGAATCTGCAAAGGCTTGCAAACCTGGAACCAAGGTATGTTTCAAAATAAAATCGTAGATTGGACGATATGGTATGAGGCTCTACTTTGAAATAGGACTTTACTGTACATTACTGTTCACGGGAAGCCAGATAAGGTCATTTGAACACTGTATAGTTTCCCATGTTGGTTCCAACGTAGCAGATAATATATGGATCGCTGGGAAACCTCAGCATGCAATTTCAAGTAAAACAAAGGACCTTTATGTCAAAAAACTCTGCTTTCATACATTTCGCAGGTTTACGAAATACAATTTAGTGTTGTTAAGATGAATAATTATTAGAGTAATCCACACGGCGGAGAAGGGGACAAGTCATGCTATTTTACTACTGTATTCTACATCACTAGCTTCATTATATCAAGTCCTACCCAATTCTCCCTTAAGATAGCTTTAATGCATTCAGATATATCCTCGGTGTATACCGGTACAGCATAAGGTTTATTTTAGGGAAATTTTAGAATTGCAATAATCTTTGTGGCAGGTGCCCTGACTCAGTGTTTTTTCTTAAGTCTGAAAAACATTTGTAACGGCAATTTTTTACATAATAATAATGTTAAGTACTGAACAAAATTAGAATCAGAACTGCACGAGCAGTCGTCTACTGCACGTTAAATTAAATATATTTGATACGTTTAGATTCTTCAGCATGTATCCGATTTAAATGATTTCAAAAATATCGAAAAGTTGGTCACAGCAACGGTTGAAAAATTCGGTGCTATTGATATCTTGGTCAACNAAGTTGTAATTATTACAGGTGAGAAAAGACACAGAAATTGCTGTATCATTGCAAATATGTTCTTATATTGTTATCGATTATTCTTGTACAGGCGCTTCGAGTGGAATAGGAGCAGCGACCGCTGTAGCATTCGCAAAGGAGGGGGCAAAATTAGTTCTAACAGGAAGAAATAAAGAAAGACTCGCGGAATCTGCAAAGGCTTGCAAACCTGGAACCAAGGTATGTTTCAAAATAAAATCGTAGCTTGGACGATATGGTATGAGGCTCTACTTTGAAATAGGACTTTGCTGTACATTACTGTTCACGGGAAGCCAGGTAAGTTGATTTGAATACTGTATAGTTTCCCATGTTGGTTCCAACGTAGCAGATAATATATGGATCGCTGAGAAACTTAGCGTGCAATTTCGAGCAAAACAAAGGAATGTGAATACCTGAATGAAGGAATGTGAATATGTGATAACCTTTATGTCAAAAAACTCTGCTTTCATACATTTCGCAGGTTTACGAAAAACAATTTAGTGTTGTTAAGATGAATAATTATTAGAGCAATCCACAAGGCGGAGAATGGGACAAGTCATGCTATTTTACTACTGTATTCTACATCACTAGCTTCATTATATCAAGTCCTACCCAATTTTCCCTTAAGATAGCTTTAATGCATTCAGATATATCCTACGTGTATACCGGTACAGCATAAGGTTAATTTTAGGGAAATTTTAGAATTGCAATAATCTTCGCGGTAGGTGCCCTGACTCAGTGTTTTTTCTTAGAGTCTGAAAAACATTTGTAATGGCTATTTTTTACATAATAATAATGTTAAGTACTGAACAAAATTAGAATCAGAACTGCACGAGCAGTCGTCTACTGCACGTTAAATTAAATATATTTGATACGTTTAGATTCTTCAGCATGTATCCGATTTAAATGATTTCAAAAATATCGAAAAGTTGGTCACAGCAACGGTTGAAAAATTCGGTGCTATTGATATCTTGGTCAACAATGCAGGTTTCGGAGATTTCTGTACAATTGATAAGGTTCGTAGAGAAAACAATATTTCTCTTCAATCATTCGAATATTATTCACGTGAATAGTCGATAATCAATTCCGTATCGTATTGTTGACAGATTGAGTTGGACAAATACGAAGCTCTATTCAATACCAACGTGAGATGCCCAGTGTTTCTTAGCAAATATGCTTTGCCACACCTAAAGAAGACGAAAGGTAAGTCAAGACTATGAGTTGGAACTTTATATGATCGAGCCAGAGTTTTAAATAGGATCCTTACGTGACGGTTACGAAAGCAAAAGTTTTTAATTAATAGTTAATTTCTCATTTTATTAGGAAGCGTTGTCAACATTTCTAGCGTAGCAGGGCTGCGTTGCTTTCCAACTGCTGTACCTTACAGCATGACCAAAGCAGCTTTGGATCATTTTACAAGAGGATTTGCAACAGGTATAGACTATAGTTTTCAGTACTGTAGAGTTTTCATCACATACTTGCTCCTAACACTGTCATTCTGATTATACTCCATTTGCTTTACAGAATGTGCCGGATTCGGTGTACGCGTGAATAGCATCAAGTAAGCCATCAGATAAGAACTAGATAATATACTAATCTACTCATCTCAGCCGGTAACAAAGAACTATATATTGTCTTTGTGTAGGCGTTTTTACAGCGTTAGGTTGGAAATCGTGCTGTTATTTGTGTATTATATTAATGGCTTTCATTCTATTTTCAAGTCCTGGAGGAGTCAGTACGAGATTTACGGAAAATGCAGGATTGAATATTAAAGAGGATCAGGTATCCATCTGATTTTATATCATGTTGTTACAATCATGCTAAATAGAAAAACATGCGGAACAATTTGAATACACTGATATCCCGCTTAAAGCCCTTGATTACTCCTGGAATCAAGGGGCTAAGTTAATCAGCGCTTAATGGATTTACAATAAAATTAATGTATGTGAGATAAGTTTTCAACTGAACAGATTCACTCCACAAACATTACTAAGGATGGCTAACTGAGTATATCAAATGAGCCATAAGAACTTTAGATTGGCTATATTTTTGATATTGACTCAGGACTGGTAATATTTCCCGCTTCTGGCACTCAAGTTGCCGCAAAGCGCTATAACGGAACAAAGCAAAGAGGATCAGCTTTAAGCGGGGTGTGAGTGTTCATGAAAAATGAGTTTAAAAAGATATGTATTTCGCAATGCGTGAATAAAAATGATAATAATAATATTAATATTTGTCACCGACTAAGGAATCTCCCCATAGTGGATCCAGGTCGAGAATCACTTTTATAAGTCATTTAGAAAACAAAAACCTTGTTCTTCTAATTCAAAATTCAAAAATTCTTCACAGAATAGGCTGAAGAAATTGTGTAATGTTAATACTCTTTGTTTTCTAGCTAGAGCAGCTTGTCGCCAAACGAATGCCATTTGGTATGCTGTATCCTGAAACAATCGCTGAAAGCATTCTATATCTCAGTGCGTCCCCACAAATCACTGGGATTTGTTTGCCTATTGACAGTGGATCGCTAATAACTGATGGTCAAGTTGAATTTCCAAAAAAATAAGAATTTGATTGTGCTACAGATGAGTTGTCTTCGAAAATGAAATAAATAAGGCATCTGTTTTTAAAAGTACTTAGATGGTTTTCGAAAGACTGGACAGGATGGGCTCAAGGGCACGGAGATGGCTCCGCACTAGATTCTAACACGAGACTGGGAGGGAGAACTCGAATGCAATATTTTAGACGAGGCCCAGACCTCGGAATGGTAGCAGAATGGGTGTTGAAACTAGAACGGGAATACTTACCTAACTATGTACACCCATTTTCCCACAACATACAATGGTGGCTGCAAAAATAGGCTGTAGCTTCCACTGCTCAATAATTACAATGAGTTGTCAGAATATATGATGTAGGCAGCAGTATTCAGTAAAATAAGTTCTATCCGGTTGATCGGCTAAATATTTACCCAGCGGACCCAGCTAACCGGATACTAACGAAATACCCCAATGACTAGTCAGCCCTTACCTCAGGGTCTGAAGATATGTTCCTATGTAAATATAAACTTTTCCACACTGAACAGGGCTTCGGATTAGAAAATCGTCATGTATTTTTTAACCTTGCGCCACCATGCGTATAGTGACGATTGCGACTAAGTCAGATAAAACGAAACACAGTTTGAGTATAAAATGGAATAAGATCAAAGGGTTATAGGATACGCCGATACTTTAATGTCTAGATTATATATTATTATTACTCTTTTTATGTCTAGGATTACTGGTATGCGTTAAATTCAATGCAATAAATATATTTATATAGTGTAGACTTTCGTTCGCAAAGCAAATTTTGAAACACGTTGCGTACATATTGCCTAGCAGGAAGCCTAAAATGGGAGAGGCTATTAAATGATGCCCACAAAAGCCTTTTTGTTAATGGTACGATAAAACGAAAAGTTTATATTCCCGTTCCCCACAATGGCGCTGCGCTAATATGGTCTGCCCAAGAGCAGCTCAGGTGGCTTAAACATAATGATTAATGTGCCATCGTACTGTACGAGAGGCTCATTCCAGGAGTTACATGTTGACTTGTAGGAAATAGCGTTATTAGAAAGTTTAGCTATAGTGTTACCATAGATATATTAACATACCATACCGTATTTTGAGAAAAGACACATAACGCAACGGAATAGTATTACTTAGTGTTTTAAAAACGGCATTAAAGAATCATTGGCAATGATATCGCTGTGACTTTTCCAGGGGAATTAGGAATATTAAAAAAAAAATCGATTCCTTTTAACCCATCAGAACGCAACTGATAACGATGTTATGTGGAATCCCTTGGATTGGTGCATTCATACAATATAACCCATAATCTGAACCAGGCTATAGCAAGACAGGAAGTTGTTATACAAAGGTTAAGAACATAACGTGAAGGAGAATAGAGAAAATAAAATTGCTAATATCGAGACTGTTGAATACTTTGTATAAGCGGTCAGATTCAATTGTCATTATTTTCGCAAACCAAAAATGGACACTACTAGAATTAAAGCAAGACAATAGAGTCTAGGCAAGGGATTCGATTTTTATACTGTACTGATTCAGACTGTAGATTCGAGCACAAATCAAATTATTCGAATATATCGTGGCTCGAGTCAAGTGTACTGAACTCTTTTGTTGGCTGAGTTGTGTCGAGTATTTTAGATATGGTCCTTCGTGTCAATCCCATACAAGTTTTGCTACAAAATTATGACGTGAGGCATAAAAGAGGACATCACCCATCTCGACTGACTCGGCATTATTTCTTCATGCCAAAACGTCGATAACAATGCAATAGTTTACATTCGCGCAAAGCAAACAGACATACAACAAAGCATACAACGGGAAAACTGTTCAAAGTGTGTGGGAAAGGGTAGGGCATGAAAATTAATCTTTTTGTGACGGCAGGCTTGTTAAGTTTTGTTAGTTCCAAATAAAAGATTTCTTCGTAGAAATCTATCATTGTCTGAATAATGGAATAAGGGTTACATAATAGTCGCATATATCCAAAAGGAGTGTTTTAAGGTTTTACAGGTTTTAACTCTTCGTCCCTTAGAACAGTAACATTATAAGACTCTGATGAATTTGAGACTAGAGAGGCCAGAAAATTCCATAATGCTCCTATTAATTTATACAGAGTAACTTAGTAGAGGATTTTGCTTTGAACATGGCGACTGCTCCAGCTAGCACTTTCACTGCAAGCAGTGCTGTCACCACTTCTGGAGATGTCCTACCGGAACCAAACCTCGAAACTGTCGATTTTGTCGTGATTGGCGTATACTTTGCTCTTATTCTAGCAGTAGGAATATGGGTAGGTA
Source organism: Halocynthia roretzi (assembly GCA_013436055.1). Taxonomy (NCBI): domain Eukaryota; kingdom Metazoa; phylum Chordata; class Ascidiacea; order Stolidobranchia; family Pyuridae; genus Halocynthia; species Halocynthia roretzi. The sequence continues at coordinate 139,621 of QRAM01000040.1, forward strand.
TCTCTCCAGTAGGTTCTGGACTAACTCGTACAGCAGCAGAATATTTAGTTCACAAAATTAAGAACCACTAGCAGAGCGTCTCGGCCTTACCGGTGTAAGCTTATAACGGAATATATAAGCCTCCCGTTGAAGAAGTAATTTTTTATTATCACCGGGTTGTCGACATTTCTTCGATACACAAAGCCATAAAAAGTGGCAGTGGTACCCGGGGTCAATCTTCACGCATTTGCAATGTCATGATAATACATAGTACATTGTTCGTGCGTTCGAAAGATGTACTCAGACTGTAAGACATCTTTTTTTACTTTTTACTTTTACAAACAACGCCACGCAACCTGCACCGGGGGACCCTAAATATCTACACCAAATTCGGTTGAAACAGATCCAGGAGCCTGAGAGAAGAAGGCAAACAGAAACACTAACAAACTATTACCTAAATATATATACGAAGATTATCCAATTCCAGGCCATGTGTCGAGCTAACCGAGGAAGCGTGGATGGATTCTTTCTTGCCGGAAGAGACATCACTTGGTTTCCAGTCGGTGCCTCTCTGTTTAGCAGTAACATTGGAAGTGGCCATTTCGTTGGGTTGGCTGGAACCGGGGCGGCTGCAGGAATAGCAGTTGGTGCATTCGAATGGAATGTAAGCTGAATATATACAAAATCTACCAAATCAATCTACATCTGATATAATAAAATGATGTTTCAATTTTCTTCTTGAAAACAGGCAATGATAACTTTGTTATTCCTGGGTTGGATTTTTGCACCGATATACATCGCTGCTGGAGTAGTAACAATGCCAGAGTATTTGAAGGCAAGATTCGGTGGAAATCGCATTCAGATGTATCTGTCGGTTTTGTCCTTACTCTTGTACATTTTTACCAAAGTTTCGGTGAGTTTAATCCCTTTGCTGCCAAAGATGGTAGTAATCAAACCATTTGCCATGGCGATACAGATGACATTTAAGTCAGCGAATCACTGAGATCTATAACTGAAGACTTGGGAACAACTTGGCTGCAAATATTTGATTTTTAAATTATAATTTTCTTTTCGTCAGGCAGACTTATTTGCTGGAGCCATATTCATTCAAGAAGCCCTTGGCTGGAATCTCTACGTAGCTATGGTGATATTGCTTGTAATAACAGCTTTGTATACTGTTACTGGTGGGCTGGCTGCTGTTATTTACACGGATACAGTACAGACATTCATTATGCTTGCTGGAGCTTTGACAATGATGGTCTTATGTGAGTAGAAATCTCCATTTACCTAACTTTATTATTCGCTTAACAGCACTCTCGCATTGTAACAAAACATTTTACTTTTTCAAGCTTTTGATCGCATCGGGGGATACGATAACCTCGAAGCTGCGTATATGAACGCAACGCCTTCGGTTGGCATCGGGAACACGACATGTGGAGAACCGAGAGAAGATTCTTTCCACGTATTTCGAGATCCCATTACTGGAGATTTGCCGTGGCCAGGACTAACTTTCGGTTTGACAATAATCGCTACCTGGTATTGGTGCACTGATCAAGTGAGAGTACTACTTGAATGAAAAACACAATTGTTACACAATCTGTTTGAAATGATCCACCTAATATTTACTAGAACGGGCTCTGAAAATTCCTCACAAAAGGCTTATACCCTACCTTTCTTGTCACCCTCAGATCTTAGCACTCCTCCTACTACCTAAACCCATTTCTACTGCTGTTTGCAGGTGATTGTACAACGAACGTTGGCAGCAAAAAATCTATCGCACGCTAAAGGCGGTTGTGTTATGTCGGGTCTCCTGAAAATACTTCCTATGTACATGATGGTCATGGTGGGAATGATAAGTCGTATAGTATTCACAGGTACGAACTAGAAACACTTATTATTGTTCACAGTATAAATTTTTAGCAGAGATTAACCCATGTAATTTCAAAGTTTATGCATTACAGATTCTGTCGCTTGCGTTAATCCAGACGAGTGCAAAAAATATTGTGGCACTGAGGTTGGTTGCAGCAATGTTGCCTATCCAAAGCTAGTTCTCGAAATCATGCCACCTGGATTGAAAGGTATGTAACCGGTTTGTTGAATGATTATACAGAGACGCTATAGCACTGTCCTGTCATATTTTACAGTGATGATTAAGCTTATAGTACGTGCGACTAAAATAGTAGTCTTTACTGTCAACGCAATTTACTTTTTTTTAAAGGACTCCTGCTTGCGGTAATGTTGGCAGCGCTCATGTCCTCCTTGACATCGGTATTCAACAGCGCATCCACTTTGTTCACATGTGATATTTGGACCAAGATTCGTAAAAGAGCAAGTCAACGAGAGCTCATGATTGTTGGAAGGTACGCAAAACCTTGAACTATAGATATTACTCCCAGAATATAACATTCTTCAACCGTATTCAGGGCTTTCATCCTGGTTATGGTTGGCGTTAGCATCGCTTGGGTACCGATAGTACAAGCAGCAGCTGGAGGGAAGCTATTCGACTATATCCAGTCTATTAGCAGCTACCTTGGACCGCCGATAGCTGTTATTTTCGTAATGGCTGTTTTCTGGACTAGACTCAATGAACCGGTATTGTGTAATTATTGTTTCGCTCTACTGTGCTAAAGGATAAACCGATTCATTACATCAACGTTTGTGTAAACAACAAGTAAGTAATTATACTGTATTTTATTTTTATTTCTTCAGGGAGCCTTCTGGTCACTCACCATCGGACTCCTCATTGGCGTGACTAGAATGATCTTAGACTTCGTTTATGCCGCTCCGTTATGCGGGGAAGCCGAAACCAGACCGGAAATCATTTACAAAGTAATGTTTAATTTGTTTTACCAAAATATTTCTGACAATTAGTGGACTGGAAAAAAACATAACTTGTGTGGTTCATATTCATCGAAAAATCAATTTAAACGACAATTTGTCAAAAAGATCTCTCCATGGCATTTTGCAATGCGTTTCTAAGTCATTCATACCGTATATGTAAGGTTTTATATGAACGATATAATTCAACTTCTCCCACTACAACTATTTGGAAATTGAACAATTGTCACAGCCTCCACGGGCCCCAGGTTCTCTTTTTTTGACTGACGCTGTAACGACATGTATCCTCAGTCATCACACCGAATTTGGTTGAAATCGGACCAGGGATCTCTCGAAGAAGTACACAGACACAATTTACAATTTCTCAAATATATATAAGACATGCATATCAGTAGGTGTCCTCGTAAAGAGTCGTTTCGTTATAATGCTGTTAAGACAAAAAATAGGTTACTTTCAACGTTGTTCAACCTAAAGTTGCATTTTCTAAGAATCATCCACGGCGTTATGTGTGGACTTACTGTACTTATTATTTTGAACAATTACTTTCAGGTGCATTACTTATATTTCGCCTTGATATTAGCTGCCTGCACTGTCATTCTCGCAGTATTTATAAGCTTATGTACACCTCCGATCGAGAAGGAACATGTAAGAAATCTTTTCCTCTCGCTAATAATTGTATACGAATAAAGATGGAAGAACAAACTAAAATTTGAACGCTACAATTGCTTCTAGTTGGTCAGACTGACATGGTCCTCGCGATATAGCAAAGAAGAAAGGATTCCAATCGATTCAGATCGGAAGGAGAATACAAATGAAAAGGTTGAAGAACCACCGTTACAGGTAAGAGACTGAAAGTGTAAGTGTAACGCGTAATTGTATCATTCTGCGCCTTTCTATCCGATTAATCGAACCATACGGGACAAAAATGTTAAGATGACTGGCTTCACGAATCTGGCAATGGTAAAAGATGAGGGAACGCCAGTGCACACAGATGAACCAGATAAAATAGATGTGGAGAAAGCAAACGATAACGAATCACGAAGTGTCACTGACAGTAAGTACTTCCCAAATATTATGCATATGCACAGTAGCAGAATTGGTCTTAAAATAGGTCAGGGCATCCTGCATCTATTGGGTCAGCCCATTATTCCACAACATGTAGTGGCATCAATAAATATGTTTTATTCATACCTTTCACTGCTCCATAATTATAATGAGGTCTTAGAGGGAACATTATGATATTCAGCAGGGATGGAGGCAAGAGTTTTCTCTGACAACCACCGAGCATTGCCAAAATTTCTGAATGATCTGTGCGCCACTATGCGCCACTATGCGCCACTATGCGCCACTATGCACCACTATGCACCACTACGCGCCATATTCAACATGTTCTCGAATAAAGTCATTTCATTATAACCGTGTTGTTAAAAAATATGAAATAAAATAAAACAAATACTCAAAGCGTAGGATAATTATAATCCTGTTTTTTAGTATTTGATTTTGAATGAGTGCGGTACAACTTGGTCCATATAATATTTGCCTTGTAAATTTTATTGCTTGATTTATCCATGTAACAATGAGCGTTGAACGTGCACTGTTCATATCATTGGGCTTGGTTTTGGAAATTTTCAATTATATTGTACTTTCCAAAAACTCCTCCACGACGTTAAGTGGAAACCTGTTGTATCGGAATGCATGTAATGCGTTCTATTTTCTTGTGAAAATAACTGAATTCTATCACGTTTAGACGAAGAAAAGTCCATCTTCAGAAAGGGTATTGATCTGTTTTGTGGATTAGACGAAGAACAGCAGGCAGCACCTACCGCTGCCCAAATAAGTGTCATGACTGATATTCGTGAGGAGAAATGGCCGGCAATCATTGTCAACTTATTTGGCCTACTTATGCTGGCTGTCATGATCTTTTTATTCGTGTGGTATAGATAGAATTTAATCGTTTAGAACTGTTTTATCATCTTGAACATCTTGTAGTGATAATTGATGTGTACATTTATCTATAATAGTACATTTTCCGTGGCAAATTTCCTTCTAATGAAGTAATTTTAGGCAGTGACTTTACATCTTTACATCCTTGTGTAAGCATTTAATTGCGAATAAACTGATATAGCAAATCCATACATATTTATTTAGTATTCAATTGTGTTTTCTATATATCAGCGGTCGGCATACATTTTTGAAAAAGACGAAATAGTAAATATTTTAGGCTATGCGGGCCAAGAGGCAAAGTCGAGGATATTTATGTAGATGGGCCTATTTAAATAACAAGAATAGATATATGGTGCTTTGCCGTCTAATTCGATGGTAATACCATCGGTTTCTAACTCAGTTATTACTGTACCAATTCTTTGCATGCAGGCTTCAGCGTTTACATAACATTTTAATCTGCAAGTCGTTACACTTGAATAATCCAAACAACGATCAAGAAGTCTGGTTTCCCAATTTAGTGTTGATGAAAGATGATAGAATACCGACAGTGAAAGCAAAATGACGAACTAGAAATTGACGATGGCGCACCGCTGAGCCAAATCAAGGGTAAAAACCTGCCGAAACGGGTTTACAATTCTAATGGATACAGTCCAGTGAGTAAATGTATTTATACCAACAAGAGCAACCAATCATGAATCAATACAATAGGCCTGCGTCGACAACATGTTATTTCAGTCGATAATTTTGTTATTTAATATTTACCTACGTAATACCAAAGCAGTTACAACAAATATTATTAATTTGTTACATTTCAAAGTTTCCGAGTAGAACTGCACTCATAATTCATGCTCGGACTAACGCTACTTGAAGAAAGCTGGCTTATGGGTTTTACTGTACAGGCGCAATATCAGGCTCGAATTATAACAAGCAAATAGCTATCTTTTGCATAGTTTATAGTTTAGAAATCCCTTATGTGCTGATATGAATCGCCCTTTCGCCTGCTAATACGACAATGTACGAACCGCATGTGTTCGTTAGACCGTGATGGTTAAATTACGCAAGCAAAACCTGAGATTTGTTTTCTTCTGAACGTGAAGGAATCCGAATATCATGCTCTAGTTCTCGCAAGAATAATGAGGGAATGTATTTTCAAGAGGTAGCGGATACCTGTTTTGTAGAATGATAGTAACTGACCTATTTTCAAAAACTGGACAGGAACCGACGTTCGGAGATATTGTCCGCGTGTATGTCGCGGCCTGAGGCGGTGGTTCCACTGATAGTAATTTTTATAAGCATTACATATATCTATGATGAGGGCTGACGTACATTTAACATGAAATCATAGTGTTATCAGTTTAGTCATGGCTTGCAAGACAAGTTCGTGTAGTTAGATCTATCAGTCTTGTAATTAATCGTGACATAGAGTAATAGCACAATGGCGAAACTTTCATATTTTCCAAAAACACTTATTGACTAATCGTTTTTATGCACATTTGAAACTTTTCGTTCAATACTATCTAAGGGATATAATTCGGAAGAAGAGATTTAGTCAGATGTTTCTCAGGATCAGTATGAAATAGGATAGATATTGTGTCACTAATAGGATATACCATGGTAGACAGGAGTAGAATAGCGTAGTTAAGATTTTAATATATTGTAAATGGAAGAATTAATGATTTCTAATTGTAGTATTGTATCAATTCAATATTCAAATTTCAATATTCAATATCAATCAATCAGGAAATGCCCACGAAGATACGTAGATATTATCAATATATCTCCACGCAAAAACCAGTTTACATTAAATTGTAATCCAGATTATCGTTCAGTATAGAAAACTTACATAGTCGGAATTTCACATGTGTGTTTCAATTTCTTTGTCACTATTTGAAGGATAATTGATAAAGTTAACCATGTCTACCGCTGCCCCAATAGCGGTGACAACAACGGCGGGTGATTTTCAATCCACGTCAGTGGCTAGTTTAGAAGCGGGTGATATAGCAGTGATTGCTGTTTATTTTATCTTTATTTTGGCGGTTGGAATATGGGTGAGTCTCTTATTATTCATTTGAATTTATACGCGGTAGTATACCGAAGCATATTGATAATGGAATTGAGATGTAAAAACTTCTATTTATAGGCAATGTGTCGAACAAATCGTGGGAATGTTAGCGGATTTTTTTTGGCAGGAAGGAACATTACTTGGTTCCCAGTTGGAGCATCTTTGTTTAGCAGTAATATTGGGAGCGGACATTTCGTAGGACTTGCTGGAACAGGCGCGGCCGCAGGTATAGCAGTCGGAGCGTTCGAATGGAATGTGAGTATTGCCTCAGGTTTTTCCGCTAGCTTTAGGCTGCTTTTCTGCACGTGCAGACAATTAAATTCGTATCCGCCGCCGGATAAAAGTGTGAAAATCCAAGTAACTGGGAAGTTACGAGCTTTTAATGACATCCACGTTAAACCTTTACCCAGTCTGTTTTTGAACTTGGACATTACTACAAAATATTTTTTTCTTAAACGTTAGAGTACAATTATTTGAAAAACAATAAACTTCATGATTTTACGATGAAAAATATTAGCGGTAGAATAGTAACGGATCCATATGCTTGGGTTAAACACGACATGTCTACAACAGCGTCAATTTCCAAGTGTAACTGCTCTTTTCATTTTAGGCAATGCTTACTCTTGTATTTCTTGGATGGATATTCGCGCCGGTCTACATTGCAGCGGGGGTCATAACTATGCCTGAATATTTGAAACAAAGATTCGGAGGACAAAGGATTCGCCTGTACTTATCCGTGTTATCGTTACTGCTCTACATATTTACAAAAGTCTCGGTAGGTCAAAATAAACTAGCTACTTCACTAGAATAATAGATACAACAAAGGCTGTGTTTTGAATAGAGCATCGAGTAGCAAACACAGAACGTAAGTCAAGTAGTTATTAAAGCGAATGGTAAATGAAGCCGAAAAAGTCTAATGAGAAATAAAATAACAACGGAGTCTTTTGTTTACTTTCGAACAGGCGGATTTATTTGCGGGAGCCGTCTTTATCCGAGAAGCGCTTCACTGGAATCTCTATTTCGCAATGATACTTTTATTGGCGATTACAGCATTGTATACCGTCACCGGAGGTCTGGCAGCCGTCATTTATACTGATACTGCTCAGACTTTCGTTATGATTATTGGAGCTTTCGTTATGATGATCATGTGTAAGTATTCGTGTTTTGACCCATCGCTATTGATGAATATCATTTCATATTAGTAAAATCATATACAAAATGATCATGTATTCATGGATCTAGTCGTCCTTGAACTAATAAGGCAAGAGAAAGAACAGCGCATCCTCTAGCTTAAACACTGACGTAAATTGAAAATGACTCATATTTCCTCAAAACACATATACACTATTACTGCAGATCATAATGGAAAATGAAATTCGATAACTATTTGAGAAAGAGATGTTTATCGATCCTAATTTTTATTACAACTTACTTATTGGCACTGCAATCGTTCATCTATTCCACAAATGGTTTATGATCATTAGTGTCAGGATAAATTCAAATAAGTGCACTGTAAGATACCAATTATAAGTGTCCAGACATTAAAGCAAATTAAACAACAACTTCACAACGCTCACGGGCATACAATTCAGTCAGTAACATGAGTAACAATATGAAGATACAGAAGACCATAACTTTACTGTGGTCTATGGTCGGGTTTGCATTACCATAATAGGAAAAGTATCATAAGGGATCCCGCTACGAGGGCCCCGCGCAAAATTCCTGCAGGCTGTCTGATGCATGTCGGTGCCGGATTAAAATAGTTGCATTTTTGCAGATCACATTTTCATCCGATTCAATTATCAACTAAACAGTTTTCTGTGAGAATTTTGCGGTGTTCAATGGTTAATAAATGTAATGCATAATTCTTCTTTAGTAATCGCATTGAAAGTTCGTAATTTTTCTCAAATCACCATCTGTCCATTTATCAAATATTACGGCAGCTGTTTTTAATTGAGCGGCCCGCAAATATACTTTGCTATTGAGCCCGCATTCATTGGCCTAATCAACCTTGCTATTATGTGGGAACCAAAGCCTAACTACACCACGTTGTACGCCATGATTAATTACCATGTCATTTCCAAAGCCTTTGCCAGGATTGGTGGTTATGAAGAACTCGTCAAACAATACATGAATGCAACACCGTCTATTGGAATCGCCAATACAACCTGTGGCCAGCCGAGAGCCGACTCATTCAGTGTGTTTCGAAACGCTGTAACTGGTGATTTGCCTTGGCCGGGCCTTACCTTCGGACTTACCATTCTCGCCACGTGGTATTGGTGTACCGATCAGGTATGAATTGAAGATACAAGGGAAAATATCCATATGTTTAACATTGTGGTTTGGAGTGGTTTTCAAACACTTTCCGGACACGGCTCATTTTGCAAAGAAAAGTTTTTAGCACATCTGCTTTTGCAACCAAGTTGTAACTAATAAACACGCTAGCCTCAAGACTAAACGTTATTCAGGAAATGGTTTTAGATAGAAATTCCATTGCCTCACGGCAAACAGTTTGGAAAGCACAAGCACCGTGTTGTATTACAGTGTGCAATAATTGTTTTTCCTCATCCGGATTTAACAAAATATCACGTGCTCGTTATGTAAATGCTTAGAACTAAACAGAAGTGAATTCGTTGAATAACATTCTATTACTGGTTGTATGAAGCCGTCTTGCTCAAACTTTATAAGGTTGCAGTAACCTTTTCATGTAGGTCATTGTACAAAGAACTCTTGCCGCAAAGGATCTGTCTCACGCTAAAGGTGGATGTGTTATGGCAGGCCTACTAAAGATATTACCTATGTACATGATGGTCATGGTCGGTATGATCAGTCGCATCATATTCAAAGGTACATATATCAGTTACTGTACTGTACTGTAGAATCACTGGAAATTTACGGACAGTTTAAAAACATTCTTATTTCGAAATAAACTATACACATCTAGACGAAGTTGCTTGTGTTGATCCTGATGAATGCATGAAATACTGTGGGACAAAAGTCGGCTGTTCGAACATTGCGTACCCAAAGTTGGTGATCGAAATCTTACCCGTCGGCTTGAGAGGTATAAACAATTTGATACACTAGGTCAAGGATACTTTGACAGTGTGAAAAAATCCTAAACTATTCAGGTCTTATGTTGGCGGTCATGATGGCAGCTCTCATGTCCTCGTTAACATCCGTTTTTAACAGCGCATCAACCCTGTTCACTTGTGACATTTGGATAAGGATACGAAAGAAGGCAACTCAGCGTGAACTTATGATAGTTGGCAGGCAAGCTTATAAATTTATCGCAATTGTTGACTAGCATTAGCCAGATTAACATAGTAAAAATAGCAAATGATACGCGCCTGTGATTTTACGTTTTGAGTTTCTTTGTCTGATAATTTCATGTATACGAATATCAGATACTCAAGTCGAAAATTATTATATAACGTTATTGTCTATGTAAATGTTTCATTGCTGTTGATAAAGTACAGGCAGTAAGACATTGAAATGAATTTTTTTCATTCAATCATTTCTTCGACTATTGTCTTTTTACCATACCCCAATCTTCTGAAATATTAGCACAAAACAATCGCATGAAAACGCGGATATATGAATTAACGGAAAGAAGCATTTAAAAAATAGTTATAGCATATGCTACAGGACCCACACTAGCTCAATTCGGCCCTGGGCATAGCATTGATTGCAGCAGACATAATAATGTTGAAATGTTTATCTTTATGACAAGATTGATTTATGTTTTTTTTAACGCAGAGTATTCATACTGGTTATGGTTGGAATCAGCATCGCCTGGGTTCCAGTCGTGCAAGCGGCAGCCGGTGGACAACTATTTGACTATATACAAGCCGTAACGAGTTACCTTGGACCCCCTATAGCTGTGGTGTTTGTGCTAGGAATATTTTGGCCAAGAATTAACGAATCGGTTTGTATTTAACATAGCATGTTTCACAAGCAACTGTTGCCAAGGTGATGACTTTGTAACCTTAATGACCTATTGCTTCTAATAAATATAGGGTGCTTTCTGGTCGTTGATGATAGGGCTTCTTGTTGGCATAATCAGAATGATATTGGATTTTGTTTATGGTGCGCCATTATGTGGAGAAGAAGAATTCAGACCCAGTATTATATACAAGGTATTGTACATAAGAAGCTAGTTGAAAACTACACAGGGCTTTGTGAATAGTAGCTTGTAAAGGTTAAACGTCATTCTTTTTTTTTGGCTAGGTGCACTACCTCTATTTTGCCCTGATACTGGCAGGAGTTACGCTGGTAATTGCAATCATTGTGAGCTATTTGACTCCGGCCATTGACAAGAAACATGTAAGTAAATGAAATTGGATTGTATCATACATCTTATGCTACGAAAGGATTATTGTAGCATTTCTTTCGAAAGAAATTTCTCTTTTTCCATGTATGAACTACTCGATAAAATACTGTAATACCAACAGATGCATTATTAAACTACTACTGCATAATGGTAATATCGAACTGTAGGACCAGGACGGAATCTAATGAAGATGTTATAGAAAATAAGCACTATCCCGTCTTTTCAAAGCTTTACAGACTGACTTGGTATTCGCGATATAGCAAAGAAACAAGAATCCCTCTGGAACAACCAGAAGAGACCACCCCGAATGAAGCTCCTGAGACTTCAAATCAAGTATATTATTTTTAGCATTGTTTTGTTACGACATACGAACATTATGCAATTACCAGATTCATAAACAATGATTAACGGCCGGTTTTAATTACACATTATTTTGCCTTTTGCAGGCGGAAACGGGTTTCAGTAATGTGGCAATGGAGAATGACGATGGGAAGGTAGAAGGACAAACTGAAGCGCCTGACGTAATCACAACAGAAGAAACCTCGCCGAAAGTTAAACAAGGTTAGTGTTGTAGCACGAGTTTATTACTACAATCACACTGTCCCAATTCAATCTTAATACATAATATGCTGTATAAGTAGAGTCTTAAAGCATGAATAAAATCGCCTAAGACTAATACGGGTCAAACTAATACGCCGAGCATAGAGTTGTCAAAACATGGCAGAGACGAGAATGGGGCTGTTACACTACCAACAGGCTTACAGCAATACGGTGATGTACTAATTCTTTCGTGTTAGCCTTGCACCATAACTTGAAGGAAAGGTCCGAGTTTTATATACTACCTACTTGCTAAGCTTCTGACTAATATGAACAAAATCTTGACAGCTAGATTGAAGTGGTGCTGCGTTATTTTGGGGCCGACTTAACTGTTGAATATAAACTAAAACTTTAAAGTACACCTCAGAAATTCAGCAGGCGACCTACATGCATCGATTTTCACGCCAGAGTATTCAAATGCGGTAATTAATTAAATCTTATTTTTATGATTTAGCCAAGAAAGGACCATGGTACGCAATTAGCGCAATTAGCATGCAAGCAATTAGCTTTTTCTGTGGTCTCGAACCTCAAGAAAAAGGAGAGGAAGAGAACAAAATCAACATCACCGATATAGCCGAGAAAAAATGGTCTAAAATAACCGTGGATGTCATGGCCGTATTAATGCTGATCGTGATGGTTTTCCTCTTTGTTTGGTATCGTTAAGAGGGCAGATGAATGACAACGTTTCAATCGACGAAATCAGTAACACACGTTAGAACAAAAGATAGCATCCACTATCGCAATCTCGCAGGATAACACCACCTTCACAACTAGTATAGTAAAACATATAACTCATTTTACGAAGTCAAATTTTTAATCTCTAAAGTTTCGAGAGTCGGAGAATCGGTAAAATACATAGTAATGAAGATTGACAAGTCAACAATAACTAATAGTTTTTTTTCTGAACATCGGGTATAAAAACAGCGATTATATAAGTAGTATCTACCTCATTGTTAGTGACTTGTAATGATGACCTATGCCCTGTAATATACATAATGCAGGTTGATTATCTGACATCCTTGGTTCTAGAACCGTACCGGCTTATATATATATATATGTGGTACCTCATACTTCGTACTTAATCCGTTCTAGAAGGCCTTCAAATCTCTGTTATGCCTCTGACTCCTTTATTACATCTCCAACATGTATAAATTACCAGAGTTTTTTTTTTCAATGAAATGAAACAAACAACTAAATGTAAATATAAGTACTTTACCGCGAGTTGGATTAACAGTGGTCCTTATGAAAGGATGACGTATTATCGATGTTCAACCTGTATCTTCATTTAACCATTCAGTTGTCTATTAACAATATATTTTGATGAAATGAATTAAACGCATTGATCATAAAGCGAGTTGGTCACCTGAAGTAAGACAAAGCACTCTAAGCCAAAAAGACCCGCGGAACGGAGTCAAGCATAGTGAAATCATGGAAGGTGCTGTTGCGATTTCCGTATATTGCTATAATCTATAAATCGAAAAATTAACGCACTTGAATTCTTTAAGTCGATATTACGATAAAGCTCTATTTAAGATGAGCGTTAGATGATTGGATAGGAGCACAATTTCAATGATTGCCATAGACGCTATTTTTCGAAGGTACTACACTACCCAATCTCTACAGAAAATTTCTATAAAATAGAAAGTTTTCAGTCAAAATACAAGATAACAACCTCACTCTAACACCAAATCAATCAAACCCATATGAGTATTTGTATCGAAGGGCAATTGCCTTCCGGATCGGTGGTATGTGAACCTTATTGCAGATATTGTTCGGAGAAAATATTTGCTGTATTAATCATAATTTCCGCTGTGCACGCGAGATTGCGTGTTTCGGCGTAGTATAGCCCGCACTGAACGGAATTTACGTAAGAGCGGATGGAATAGGTTGTGTAAGGAACTGACCATACTGGCCAAACGATGTCGTGTATTATAGGTTTTTGATGCATATGGTACAATACAATATCGATTGAAGTGTTGAAATTAAACAGACGTTACTAGTATACAGGCAATTAGTTAATCCTAATAGGATCCGCCCACTTCGCTATGAAGACCAACAGCAATTAAGGACAGCGGACAAATTAGAAATTCACAACCAACTGGATCAATATTATATAATAGGTGATATGGAAAAATCGAAAAAAAATGCTAGGCATGATAAATTTATGACTTTACTATACTGACATACTGACTTTTCTCTTTATTGTAACGACAGAAATTCTGCATTTATGTTGAGTGTAATACTAAAGGATTCACAACTGATAAGTTAGACATACAATAAGGTTGTGTTGTAAAGAGTTCTATCTGAGCTCAGGATAGAATATTTAACGGAATGGGGATTAGATTTGTACAAATACCATTGTACCATCAAGGTTTAGTCAGACAATATTCAAATTTCATATTTACTTCTATATGAATAAAAGTGTGAGATTGTGTGTTCGTTGGTTTTACGCTGAACAAATTCATTCCTGGAAAGTCTTCAGGCACTCTTTTACTACGCACCGAAAATGAAATCACCCAACTGGTTTGTATGATTGCTGCTACAATGATTTGTACATTGAGCTTGGTTCTACAACAAAATTATTAAACGCATGCATGGATGAAGGGGCAACGTTTCGATCGATAGAGCGTTTTTACAAGGGCCCTGGAGTACCTACTATAGCTGAGACTATGTGATCCACAAAAAGTTTTTAATAAAAGTCAATTGAAGTTTAGTATTGCAAATATTGATCCAATGTCGAGTGCATTTAATAGTTGAGTTTGCGAGAAGGATTAGAGTGCACTAGCGCTGTGCACATTTTATAAGGAGACCAGACGTCTTTTGCTATCCGGAATCGTTATAAAACTCCAGATAATGTTCTGATGTCTGCAAAACATCTCACGCTAAGAAACCAAGATATATAATAATCCAACAGGAGAAAAGTAGCAGGGAGCTCAAGGGAGGGAGGAGAGTATTTGAGTTGCCTTCAATTGGTATGTTAAGGTATAGATACGATATTTACACGACGTGTGGAGAACCATCCTTATTATAATGTAAGATACGTAACGCAGAAAAGCGGGAATGGCCGTCATTATATGCGAAGAAATAGGAGTTTTGACAATAACCTGCATTCCTAATTAGGCCACAATTTCCTACCAAAATACACGAAAACTTTACCATAAGGCAATTTAAATATTATACCTAGACGTAGGACATGGTAAATGATAAATGTCACAAACTATAACTAGAAATAACAGTAAACCTCGAGGTGATCTAGCGCACACAAAACTCCTCAGCCAGACAAGACAGGGTCGCTCTGCTAGTAATGAATATAGTTGAAATATAACAATAAAATTTACAGTGGACATACATACAAAACAGTTCTTGCCTGACTGTTAATTTGTTCTTGTTATTTTTGAGTCGTCTTTTACACTTGAAAGATTACGGTACTGTGCTTTTACACTTGAAATATTACGGTACTGTGCCGAGATGAATGAAAAGCAAAGAAAGAATAAAAGATCGTGTAGTCTGGATAAATACCACGGTAAGATGTCAAATCAAAGACTAAAATATACAGAGGTTGCTTTATTGCTTTAACAATTCTATACAGATAGTTCACTTTTGGGAGGTTACGTTGAAACTCGCAAGGCAGAACAACTTATGGCAAATCTAATTTTGGAGGAAAATCGGCGTAAAACAGATTGCAAGTCGGGAGAAGATTTTGGTAAACTTTTCGTCAAAGGTATTTCATTTTATATACATTCTTGCACTTTGCACTTTAACTTGATGTTGAAACAGGTATAATCGATGGAGTTATGTCGTCATATGACATGCCACGTAGTCATTGACCGAGGATAGCAAGGAAAATAAATACTAGCATCGGATATACAATACAATATCTAATCATCCATTACTTAATTTTTCTGGCCTTTTATAACGATGATAAAATAGAAGATTCCTTTCTCAATTAAACTTTACCTGATTTAATTCTTATAAAGATCTCTACCCACAAGCACCAAATGGGGAAGCAACAGAAGCATTCCTCAAAGAAGTGATCAGCATAATAATATCATACGTTCATAAGACCTTCGATAGAAAGTCAAAAATAGTTGATTTTCATCATCCACATCAGCTATTGGATGGAATAGAGGGTAAGACTAACAAATTTCCAAAAGCATTTCGTTTATACTTACGTCTATACTCCTCTAGGTCCAAGATTTCGCATTGTACATAACATCCGCAAAAAACAATTTCCTGTCGATAACACTGATCTACAAGAAAATGTCACAAAATAAACTAACAACCGTTTCTATGTAATTCGGGTGCACCAGATTTGAGTTCAGTTCAAATATAGCTAATAACAACTAACATTTTAAAGTGTAACGGAGAAGAAAAATTTTTAAAATTTTTTTTTACTAGTAAAATATGTCCACAAATATGACAAAAAGCGCATATATTTCGAAATCTATAATCAATTCAACAATTCCATTGATACAAAATTTGTAATGTTCAAGTTCTATTCGAATTTGTAGCATTTCACCTGAAAAAAATATTATATATTCACTCAAAACTTCCCTTACTTCATCGGCAGTCCCGTACATCGTTCTTAATATTCTCTACTTGTAATTGTATTTGTAGGATTCAGCCTGGATATTACAAAGGAACCACAATCTATCGAGCAATTACTGGTTGACTGTAGAGATACACTAAAATATGGAGTAAAAACAGGTATACTTTTTCACAAATTTGGTTTGGTTTCGGTATTTACTTAAATATTTGAAGCGTACTAATTAACAAGAACGTATATTTTATTGTAGGTCATCCCCGATTCCTCAACCAATTGAGTAGTGGCTTGGATATTGTTTCTTTGGCAGCAGAGTGGATCACTTCGACGGCCAACACCAATATGTAATAAACGGAATTTTGATTTTATATAGAATTATAGTTCGTTTGATCTCATACATATATGGGAGCAGCTAATTCACTAGTGACTACCGAGGCATATGGGTTATTTCACACTTGAGCGAATCATCTAATAACCTATCGTAATGAAATCCGAATAAACACACTAAAACACACCCCTCGAGTACATTAAAACCTCTAGAAATCCTCGCTTCATAATTTGTCGTTTTGGCGAGGGCAATCAGGAGGCGGAAATCGATTATTTTATAATAGAAATAGAGTAATGTAAGTACTTATCAAGATTTGAAAAACAAGCACAGATAATATTGTCAAGATATTGCCGAAGTTGCAAGCAATTCTAGTAAATAATGTCTGTCAGTGTAAAAGTAAAAGGTGTTGTATCGGGTAATTTCCGTGTATATGTGACTGAGATGACTTGTACACGCATAATGGAACATTTATGTAATAACTACACATGAATACAGAAAAATCAATATTTGGCAAAATCAAAAAATTAAAACTTGAATTTAATATGAAACTAATTTATAAGTTCATTTATTTCGTACTTATCAAATGACAGATGTTCAATGTGCTTTTCGATTGTTCAATTTTACTCAACCGTATTTGGCGCGCTACGTCCAAGTTCGTGATGCGACACTGTAATTTTTCTATTCTTAAGTCGAGATACGTTACAAAAACATACTGTCAAATACAGTTGGATTTGTACCCTGTCAATATATTTATATTTGTTCATCTTTGAATAACTTGGCCATTTCTTAACAAATCTCAGCCAAATTTGTCAATCATTCTAAAATAATGCATGAACAAAGAAAATACGGTGGATGGAACATAACTTGGAATATCCACCTAGCGGATATTAATCTGGATATATACGTGTACTGTATTCAATAGAATTTGTGGGGAATAAGGAAATTGCCAAATAAGAACAATAAAATCATTTTCAGCCGCTATATAACTGTGGAACAACTTCAGATTTTTATACTAAAAACCGACATAGTTAAAAAACGGTAACGCAGTTGATCAAATCTCATACGATATTTACATTTTCCTCTGCCTTTCATGATTATTATTGTAACTCAAAATATACTTAAGACCTACATACTTAAGTTATAACCCATTATTTCATCTTTGTAAGGGGTCATAACCTCGAATTTAGGCTTTTATTATGACCGGTACAATGTCAAATGAATAACAGACTAGAGTTAAACATGAATATGTCGATAGTAGTACTGTTAATAGAACCATAATACAAACAGTTAGTACCTTTAGTATAAGAAAGAGCCTTTCTGACAACAACTGTATGTAAAGCATTAACTCTCTTGTTATACAAGTCACTGTTATACATACACTGCCACACAGCTCCTACCTATCTGCTGACACTCTAAAACTAAAACTAAAACTAAATACTGCCAACACTACATTTGAATCGGTACAAAACAATCATTATCATTAGAAGGATTTAATGATGACCTAATAGTACCAATTATCATCCGTTAATCATTACTTTTCAGGTTTACTTTTGAAATCGCACCCGTTTTTGTGCTGATGGAGAACATAGTGTTGCAGAAAATGAGAGAAATCATTGGCTGGACTGAACATGGTGATGGAATCTTTTCACCAGGTCAGCGAACAACAATTGGCTGAATTAACATGAACATTAACTGAACTCTAAATCGATGTAATCCAGTATTCATGTTTTTAAATAATTTTTATATGCGTTCTTCCTAGGAGGTTCAATAAATAATATGTACTCGTTAATGATGGCAAGAAATCAGGCATTCCCTTCCGTAAAGTACGATGGAATGAATTCTGCACCAGAAATGGTTATTTTTGTGTCCAAACACGTAAGAGATTGCATTTTGTTATGTATCACACTTATCACTTATCACACCAAGCATAAAATTCAGCATTTTGTTTTCTTCACACTATACACATTTAGGCCCATTATTCGAATAGTCGCCCGGCTTCGATCTTAGGAATTGGACTGAAAAATGTTATCGTAGTGGATGTAGATGAAAGGTTTTTATATACCCACATCAGTTAGATATAAATAAACCAGTAACCGGCTGGTAATAATTGTACATTATCTGCTTTAGAGGACGAATGATACCATGCGATTTGGAAAGGAAAATTCTCGAAGCGCAGTTGGAGGGTAAAAATCCATTTTACGTTGCCGCAACGTCTGGTACCACAGTCTTGGGAGCTTTCGATCCCATTCCAGCTATTGCAGCACTTTGTAAAAGACACGGATTATGGCTACACGTAGATGTCAGTAATAACCTTGCAGATGTATCTGATACTGATACACACTGTAGTAACCAGTAAGGTTAAACCTTATTTAACGTTGCGGTTAGGGTCCTGAAACTGCAAGTTTAACTGAAACGACTTTATGCTCAGATGAATTTTCTCCACTACATTATTTTTTGCGACGTAAAAGCGAAATGCCGTTAATAAGGGCGATGTTAAACGAGGTTAAACTGTATATATGGAAATGGAAATAATGCAAATATATGGGTATATATGGGTATATGTGGGTATATATGGGTATATATGGGTATATATGGGTATATATGGAAATAGGTGGAAATATGTGGAAATATGTGGAAATATGCGGAAATATATGGAAATATATGGAAATATATGGAAATATATGGAAATATATGGAAATATATGGAAATATATGGAAATATATGGAAATATATGGAAATATATGGAAATATATGGAAATATATGGAAATATATGGAAATATATATTAATATCATCTACTCACGTGAAAAAACAGGCTTCTTGGGGCGGAGGAGCGCTTATGTCGAGCAAACATCGACACCTGGTAACAGGCATTGAACTTGCCGACTCAGTAACTTGGAATCCGCACAAAATGATGGGAATCACACTGCAGTGTTCAGCATTGTTGACAAAACACGAGGTATTGATTGTCTTGTTACTTAATTACCTTAGAGGTGGCCAACATTTCACATTCCATGGGTCAATTTATGAATGGATTCAAATGTACCATACAATTCCAGTACACCTATCCGGATCTTTCAAAAATATGTTAATATAGATTTAATACTTGAATTCCCTTTTTTATGGGTTGATACTTTTTGCTCATGCTCGTAAGGCATGCTCCTTATATGCTTGTTCCTTATCACACATGGCAGGAAAATCATATTTTATAGCTTGCACTTTGCCAATAACCCTTTTATATATTGTTTATTGAATTATTGTTTTAGGGCATACTCGCAGAATGCAACAGTATGGGAGCATCATATTTATTCCAGCAAGACAAGCATTACGATATTTCATATGATACGGGAGATAAAACAATTCAGTGCGGAAGACATGTAGATATTTTCAAACTCTGGTTATCGTGGAAGGCCAAGGTATGTATAATTAAAACTGTTAAAGGAATATTCTAAGGATACAGCAAGGCAATTGCATAAAATCAGCTAAGCGACAGTTAATAATACCCATTTCTTTCATACATAAGGGAGACATAGGATTCGAAGAGCACATGAACAAATGTATGGACCTGGCAAGGCAAGTTAACGTAACCATAGTACGGTAATGTAATCTAAACTGTTCAAAGTGAAGCTAAATAAAGGTAAACACTTGTCAGGAAAAAAAAAACTCCCTTACACTACATTTTTAGATATCTGACGCAAAGAATAAATTCCCTTGATGGATTTGAGTTGGTCATGGATAAGGTGAGAAATTTATTGTTTTAAATTACTATAATGTTATGGAGTTACTGTAGGGCTCCCAAACGGGGTCCACAGCGCGATTACAGGGGTCTAGAAAAATGATGAATTATAATAAAATCGTGCATTTCATGAAAGTTATTGGATAAACTAGATCATCCTTGTACGCTTTTTATCAAATACTAAGTACACTAAGATTAATTAGTTATATTAAGCAGCAGGCAGTATAATTTGGCCCTCCCCTAAAAAATCCTAGCTAAAAAAGGTTGGGAGCCCTACTATAGTATAATAATGAATCCATGTTTGACAGCATGAATACACGAACGTGTGCTTTTGGTATTTTCCACCATGGATGAGAAGTATGAAAGACGATGATACTAGAGCCCATCTACTCAACAAGGTAACATAATGCTTCATTATAAAGCAATACAGTAAACCCTATCAGTAAATCGCAATATATCACTTTCGGAAATAAGGAAAAATTTTGTCACACTAATTTGTTAACATAGGTAGCTCCAACGATAAAAGCTCGAATGATGGAGAAGGGAAGTGTCATGATAGGATACCAACCATTGGATGACAAGGTCAACTTTTTTCGATGCGTGTTTAGTAACGCGGCAACTTTGAAAAGCGATTTGGATTTTCTATTGTCGGAAATTCAAATGTTTGGAAATGAACTCAAGCTCATTCAGTAGATTAATGTTACAATGCATGTTATCCATAGTATTGTTAAGTTTTCTATGCATGAAATTATTATAATGCATGTTATCCATAGTATTGTTAAGTTTTCTATGCATGAAATTATTATTCGTCTTCGAACTCTTTCTAACAGTATGATAGAATGTTTTCAAAACGTTTTAGGCACGATATTTAAAAAAATACATTGAAAAGAAGTATAGAAGTAGGCTCGGAAATTTCATAATCACAATGAATCACTCACAATGAAAATGACAAACCATAAAATAACCTCACAAACGGTTTGTACAGTGTTTCGCTATTAGCTGAGATCCGAAGCATTTATTTAGGCTTGATTGGCTAAAATAATCATTCCGCTAATTATTATCATTTCTTCTTATTATATTTGTATAATTAATATTAAAACACGTTGTGACACGGTAATTTTGTATCATATTATACGAGGGTATTTTATCGTAATAAAGCAGAAGTTTCAAGTGACGTGATATGACCATTGAATCGTAGCTTAACGCCGGAAGAAATTATTAGTAAGTAAATTAGAAAGCTGAAGCAGGCCAGCAATCCTCTAGTAACCTTGTGAAAGATGGCTATTATTTTCTCTTTATTCCTGTATATACTGCAACACTTTAGTGGCAATAGAATACACTACTGCTATCATCTATATGCACTGTATAAGTTTCGGAAATTCTATAAACCTCATTCAGCATTACCTAATATTACATAGAATTTGGATAAACCTTAACATGCATTCAAATAACTTTGGATATTCTGTATATATGTTAGCGGTTGTATTTACGATATCTAAATGCCTGAATGATAACTATTCTCTTGAATCATAATAACGTACTTGTTGCCTTCACTCCTGTCCGTCACTCTACTAGATAGAAACGACAAATGAAGCAATCACATACGCAGGTGAAATGAAAGTTCATAGGTCATGACGATTTATTGATGCGTTACAACAATTCTATTTGCTAATATGATAACTTGATCTGTCTTCAACCATTTACTGAGCACACAATTCTTGACTTGAGATTGTGCCAAATTCTGAACACTTTGATTTGAATGTTTATTTTCTTCTTTCTTTCTATTTAATGCTTAATTTAGACTCATGAAAAGTATTAGATGTCCCGAAGACTTTTTAAAACACAAAAAATTCCCCCAACAAGCCACGGGTGCTTACTAAAATCAAGTGTGATATAAATATTGAATGAAGATGTAAAGACAGATCCAATACAGCTCAAGAAATACCCAACAGGACACATTAAATATTAATTGAAATCTAACAATAAAAGAAATGAGCGTATTCGTCACGATTAGGATGAATAAAGACAACGTATCAAAGAAAGACATGTAATTTTACGTTAAATTTGCTAGAATGTTGATGATGGTGTTACTACATTGTGAAATTCCTCTTTGAAGTCTTTGATAACAATTACAATCTACGGACGCTAACTGTATAAGAATTATTCCACCGGTTTAACAGAAGATAACTCATCGTCCTTGCCCCCCCAAGATTCCGGATTGGGGTATTTTCCTGGGGCTAGCTTATAGCTGGGTCCGCTGAAGTCTTCATCGTCGTATATCAACCACCTTTGTAAGGTATATTTATTTTACGTTACTGTTTTTCTATTTTACTACTAACTTTTCTACTCGTATAACTTAATCTGTAATTATCAAACATTTCTGTAGCTAAGGAAAACAATCAGTACATACTCTCCATTTTCTACTTTTATTGATGAAATGATGTCGTTAAAGCCGTGTTGAGATAGCTTTGACGCTGGAGCCGAAAGTTCTAGCACCCTTCCTCCAAAGTTTTCGTCTTCGTACAGAATTATCTGAACCATATTTTTCATGTTATAAAATTTTATTGCATTATTATATTTCACAGAACTAAACAGTAATTGCGTTTTCAAAAGTAATAAAATAATAATACCTTAGGATCGGAAGACATTCTTTCCACAAATCTTTCAATAAGCCAACCAAATTCCACTGAGCTATCGATCAACTACGTACAAATCCTACAGTACTGCTTCAGGAAAAGAAAAAATGTTCTTAAACGTTTGGAGGTGACCAGGAAGCAAAATCACAGACGATAAGTAATGACAGCTCTCGCTACATGCCGAACTCTTTGATAAACTTTGGTCTTGTCAGAAATGATAAAAACTTTGCCAGTTTATATTTTCGTTGGAAAGAAATGGTTGTGATATCATCCTGGGAAACTTTTTTGCACTTTTTTTTGCTTAAAATACGTAATGAGTCTGCTAAATTATTTATAGCTGAAACAAATTTTCACAAACATTTACAATGAATCTGTAAAAGACATAGCAAATACACCGCGAAATTCCGTCGCCTAATAGCTACAAATGGCTTGAGAACCAGTTGTAGTACATCTCAAACAACCGTGAAACATCGGGTAGCGTACATGGAGGAATCGAATATTTAAAAACAACTCGGAATTGGTCTTCGATATAGCTATATAAAGAGCAACGCTTGGCACGTTAAGTACTCAGAGCCAAGTGGGAGAAAATTGATTAAGAAATACGGTGTTTTGACATTTTGTAAACGAAATGCTGCCTCTATTCACTGCCAGGGCGATCTCTGAGTTATTGGAGCAATCGGAAACGCAATAACGTGCGAATCGAAGTCGCCTGGCTGCGTAAAACGCTCTGGTACAAATTAGTTTACGAATTGTTCCGGATGGTATTTAAATTCCTGAGTTATCGATTTCTCTATTAGCACGTTGTCCGTCACCCGGTTCTGTCCATAGCTCAAGTTAATGTCCAACAGCAGGTGAAACAAAACCCGAAGAGCATGTGTGGATCGAGGGGTTAATTTTTCTAATAAAAGGGCACACATGTTTTCGAACACAGTACAGTAACCTAATTTAACAATTAAATCCAATTGCTCTCGTTATTACTCTCTGAAGGAACGGAACAGAATGCGTAATGACGTATTATCGCGCATAAATTAACGGTAGTTTGTTTACTTGACCTCGGAAAAAAAATACAGTGAATGCCTAGCCCCGATGAAAAGTATCCTTTATTTAGTACGGCAAGAGTCTCTGATGTATTCCTTCTGTCGGTCTGATGCCAGAAGAATGACCAAAGTAAGTTATTTAAAGATAACTCCTCTCAGAAATGCAATTCTTGAAACTGTAACTTTACAAACAACACAAGATATATAGCTTGTACTTGAATTTTCAAGGTTTGAAAATTGAAATTTTCGGCTCTTTTTCATCCGGATTGCATAGACTTGCATAGACAAGCAAGTGTTCAAAATTCTCTAAATTTGCCGCCATCAACTAGACAGAATCATGATTGAATCTGGTCGCGATCTTTCTTATGAGATACACTTTTATGTTCTGTCTGGCTATTCACATGACAATGACAGGTACGAGATACAAGATATTTCTCCTGCATTAATACTATTCTTGTGTGGAAAGTATCTAACTTTAATCATAACATTGTCGCATTTTGCAAATGATTTCGCGGTCTTCCTGTATTTGCTAAGTTGTATTGTATTTCACTAAAAGCAAAAAAATATCTTTGCCAGAATTGAATAAACATATAATCATACATTGGACTTCTCCCTGACTCAGACTATGACTCTGACTATTATGTACACATAAGGAATTGACGGCCTACATCATCAAAACTAAAACTTGATGATCCAGTGTTAATATGTTCTGTAAAAATTATGAATAATTAATTAACATACGTTCCAAAACGAACTCTAAATAACTGTCATTAAAGAATGATCTTACAATTTTCCATGATGACTCATTCTTGCACTATCTTTACCAAGATTCTCTTTGTCATTTTGTGGGAGCCACCTCAGTATCGACATCATCCATTTTGCGAATCTACCCCAAAAACTTAAATTGGATTCCCATGTTACAAAAACCATTCGTAACGGAGATTCGTAAGTAATATACCACACTGTTACCCTTGAGCATGGCACTGGCACAGCCAGCTCACAGTTAACTGGCGAATATGTCATTGGAGCGTCGATGCTGAACCTTGAGGTGATCACGTCCTCTAGTTCCATTTCAAACTGTCATGTACTATCGCTAATACCATGTAGTCGAATAAACATATCATATTTTTCATCAGAGATGCGAATTATTTCAGTGAAAATAAATTTATTTTGAAAATGACGAATTTTGAGATTTATTCTAATTTACAACACTCTTAGTTATGGTGTCATTCCAAATACTCTCTGAAGCGCACCAGAAATGTTCTACTCGCGTATCGCATACTTGAGTAAAGGTGTAAAGTAACTGATGACTTCAAGCTGCTCAATTTTCCAAGTAAAGTCCTCCGCCTAATCTTTAAGTCAAGATGCGATATACCTACTTTGATAATTACAAGCCGTTAAACTATTTGCATAACCTCTAAAACAGTGCTCCGCAACTGGTGTGCCGTGAGACGATGCTTTGTGTGCCGCAGTGTAAATGTAACCTGAATTTACTTTTTGTTAATGAACAGAAACTTTTCAAATATGTTTTCGCTCTCAATAAGCACCATCTTATAGTAAATAGAGTCAACACTAAAACCGTCAAGGTGGTCATTTTGACCGTCTGCCATTTTAATAAGTGAAAAATTAGTTTGTGATAAATGTATCCAGTTGAAGCTTTTTGACTTTTCCTAGATCTTTACCAATTTTCTCAAAAACTTTGTTACCCTCAACCGCCCAAAGCCGTCTTTTCGAACTTTGAAAATTTGAAACGCTACAACGGCCAGGCAATTAGCGCGTCCATCCAAACACCAAACATCCAAAATCCTACATTTTTAATTGAGGTGTGCCGCCGAATTTTGAAAAGATTATGTGTGTACCGCATGCGATAAAAGGTTGCGGAGCACCGCTCTAAAAAGGTAACAGTGTCGACACAAAAACAATGCAAAACTGTGCTGGGTTTTGCTGGGTTTGACGTGCTGGAATTAGGAAGCCAATTTCCGCACTGAGAAGTTTATCAGCTCATGTCGATACAACCAACAGTAATAACAGGTAGCAGTAGTATCTGGAGAACAATATAAATTAAATCTCATTGGAAAATACTGTATAACGATATAGTAAAAAAGTAATATCATACGCAATTTCAACAGGAATATGTCGAATAATTAGTGCCCCCTTGGCTTCATAAGATATCGTCAGCAATAAATAAAGAATTCAAATCAAGCACTTTCGACTCCAGTTTTGTAAGACGCTATTTTGAGCAGAGTTGCCGTCTTTAAAAACGTAATAGCCATTTGGAGTTAGAAAAATGCTTTGCGCAACATCGACCACTTCATTTCGACATACTGATCTATTTTACGGTGCAAAAAAGATGAACAGCAGCAATTCGCTGCAGCGAAAAGTAAAAACATAGACTCGCGGACGACTCTCATGAGGACTATGACGAAATATTTCTGGAAAAAAGTTTCATTGAAGAAAAAAATATCACAACACAATCAAGTTGCTGATTTACGCGTACACCTATATATATAATAAAGATATAAAAAATAGTCAGTGTTCAAACAGTAAATATGTCAGAGAGATTAGACTACAAGTAATACAAAAAAACGCGTCTAAAGTTGGTGGAACGTTATATTTGTGTATGGGAGCTGGGAGAGGGAAATTTAAATGTAATGAAACTAATCTTAATGTGCTTTATGATATTTACCTACAAGGTAGACAATAAACTTCAACAACTAAGCTATCTGCTACCTAGAGGGTAGTTTAGAAGGGGGTAGAGAAGTATATATTAGGTTATGTATTACAATTAACCTTGATTACACTTATTGGAGTCTTATAGAGTTAATATAGCCAATGTTTCGAGTATATTCATGTATTTATAATTTTAAAACATTTGAAACGTTGAAGGTTTTAAATTAGGATAACAGAAAAATACAGTGATAAACGAGGGCAAGATAACATAAAATACTATGGAGCACAGTAGCAGCAGACATTTGCAAAAAACGTCAAATGCCTTATCTGCCAACGAATTCCAAGTCAAGTAATACAGCGTAAATTGTTCAGAATCTTATTATCTGCAGACGTTCGACAAATTTTCACACTTTGCCTTGCATTCATTCGAGATGAATAAACGTAATTTTTCCATATACACAATAAACAACGTAGCCGTATATGAAGAATTTAATGGTTGTGCTTGCCGGACATATTGAGTGTAGAGACCGAATGTTTGACGTCATTCAAACTGAAGAGAGTAGGATGACTGCAGTAGGGAGCCTCTCTTTCACGTGTCCTCTTCCAACACTTCTTTTTTACGGCCAAAGCAGGACCACACTGAAGATTGTGTTGGCAGTGCAGCCATCAGCATAGGCGCTTGATTCTTATGTGAGATTTCAATCTAACAACAATCGAGTAAATACTATGATCAGTTAATCATAGACGTGGTGGGGCTACGGACCAGAAATATATATTCTAGAAATATATACCAACCTTGCAAGGTACCTGCATCCAAGGTTCTCCATCTACTTGCATTGGCATAAGCTTCGTTGTCCTAAAATAAAAGAAACCACAAAGTTATGCTTAATACATTGAGAAACACAAAAATATGACTAGGAAAATTGATGACGCATTACTAAGTTTACTCTGATGTCATCAAATACTAACGTGATTTCGATTTTCTCCCCTTGCGCAAGTCGATTTCCCGCTCGCAGGCCCGCCATGATCTGACCAACTTCCATAGCGCCTTCAACTCCGACGATTTCTAAAACACGATCACCCATACCTACAAAACATAAAAAGGTAAACCTGGTGCTGTACCGATGGCTGTAATAGAATCCGGTAGTAAATATATGAATTTTACCTTGAACAGCATATTTTATATCATGATCTCTGTTTTGTCCGGACGAATTGATACCAATTTTTTTCTTTTTTGATTTCTTATTGGTACCCCACAAATTGGTGCCACCATATACGCTAGGAATGTTTAGGACGGCTATACCTTGGAATCTCTGACCGCTTTGAATATCTAAATTTTTTCCGTCAACCTTAATCAGACAAATAGTTTATTAGTAAACATTATTATCCATAAGGTGAATTTCATCTTTTATCGACTCACAGTGACAGTCAAATGCTCGTGAAGTTTTTTGCAGGAGGCGGCAAACGTTTCCGAGGTGCCGAATTCGAAATACCAAAGTTTATTCTTCATGCGGCTGTTGAACTTTTCGGGATGTTTCTCTCTCATCACGTGGAATTTTCTACATATCATAGCATCCTAGAAAAGGGAAATCTAGTTTTCAAGTATTTGTTGTCTGTCTAGAAGCAGGGATAACAGTAAACTAGTGGTCGGATCCTTCAAGATTTTTTTTTGAAGTTTTAGCTATGGTCCAAGAAGCAAGTGATTAAAACTAGGAGAAGATCTTGATTGATATTTTGAATCCAATGGATATCGAATAAATTTTTCGCCAATACGAGAGCATAAATAACCGATAAACAGAGCAAACGAAAAATAAAATGCGAGAATGTGTAAAATCAACCATATAACAGTGAATATGTCAGGGCCTCAATTTACCATGTACCATTACGGTAGATGTGAAAATGTTGATTAGAAAATTGGCCAACACATATTCATAATATTTGAAGGTGCTGATGTTTTGCCATAGTAAGGTGGAATTACCCCAATCGTTATTAAATGCACGTCACCGGCCGGCTCTAAATAACCGATTTATTCAATTTCTTTCCACTCCCCACAGACGTACTTCTTTGACAAGTGGTTTGCTTCCCTTCTTGTATTATTTTAGCAATTAACATTTTGCCTAATTTTTCATGAACGTCAATGATCATCATTTTATTATATTCCATATATCATCTCGAGAGAACGCATTCATCATCACATACATGGGGAAAATCCCAGATTTCCTGATTTATTCGAATAACTCTTATTTGGCACACGTGATAATGCACACGTTCGCTACAAACCACGTCATTTTCGAGTACACTGCGTCACGGCGCTTCCGTTCTCGTTCAATTTCGAAATTACGTCATATGTAGAATAGCGGTTTTGGCGTAAAACGAGTGGGGACTTGCACATAACTCGATTTTCGTGGAGGCTTTTCATCAGGGACTTACAAGGTGAAATATAAATTTTCATTATTTAGTATTCCCAGTAAAAAAAATTATATAGCTAGTTTATTGATATTACTATTGTTTATTGGTTGTGTGGTTGTAATGTCTATTTCTACGACAGGATTAGAAATTAGATTTAGAAATGAACAAGTACTACTGCACGTTAAAATAAACCCTGGTGACTCTATTCGAAACGAGACGATTGTCAATCATGACTCAAGATTAGTCAAAAAACGGTATATATCTATTGATCGATTTCACTGAGACTGTCAGATATACCTTTTCGGTCACACCCATCCTACTTTTGAGATCACTGCTGTAAGGGAATATTCCTGAAGGCCCCACATGAGCATGTATTTAAATTTCAATTTAAACTTACTTCAGTGACTGTAAGTGTTAATTAGCTTTTCCCAGATGAAAAAAAACTTCTCTTACCACGCCGACCGAAAAATAATTGTTCATAATGGAAAGCGGAACTGGATCTCCTTTCTCAGTCGAATTTGGACCGGATTCGACTTTAAGATACCATCTATCCATCATCACAGGTTGACTTGCTTCTATTTGTTGCAGAACTTTCAACATACTTCCACCGTCGTAACCTGCGATAGAATTTAGTGTGATTAAATTCGAATGACAATCTTGGGATTAGGCTGCGTAGGCAAGGTCTAACGTCATACAGGCCAAATAAGTTTTCCTATCGGCCTTTGTTGGATAATAACTGTAATACAATAAGATAGACAGCCTCGGGTTATGCTGTGTCACAGGGATTTTCTTCTAAATCTAATTATTTAAGCATTTGGATAGTTCAGTGCCTCGGCTTACTGGAGAGATTCTTTCCTTAAAATGTGAACTTAACATTGTGGGATTTTTTAACCACGAAAACATAAACAAACGAACAACCAAGGAAAAGGTATTTTGTTATCCTATCTGTAGCGAGTCTTGACATACAATAAGTGCAGATCTTATCCAAGACGGAAAATAAGAAACCACTATCTCACCTCCTCCCCACCTCAAACACCGGGCCAAGTCATTGCCTGTTCCAAGAGGAAGAATGGCTACAGGAGGACGATGTTCAATATCAAGTTTATCTGCAAAATGAAATCAAGGGTGAATTCAGTGATAGCTCATAAGAAACCTCTCGTAATATAGTAATTTTACTGAATACCGACCTATCGAATCAAGCACCCAGCCTACTGTGCCGTCACCACCACAGCAGAGAACGCGAAAACCTTCGAGATCGTGGAAAAAATTAAGTCCCGGCATCGGGCCTCCTTTACTTAAATCGTAAACTTGTCGAGGATTTAATAAATATTGCATTTTACGAAGCAACCTGCAAATGGAGATAAACATCGGGTTAGGACGTTAGGCGCAAAAATCTATTCTTTCGACGGCAAAAGGATGCGTGCCATTTATCTGAACGGCTGAGCAGTAATTTCAGTTTCTTCAACTAATTTACTGGGTAAAGTAATTCAATTGAGCTAATTAAAAATCCCTTAGGATTTGCAAAGCAAAAATGGACGCTCTACCAAAATGGATTTGTTAAAATTAAATAAATGTGCTTTCTCATATTTATGGGAAGGATATTTTTAATAATTAAGACTCACAGCATATAACGCGAGTTGAACTAAACGTTAATTTATACAAACAGCTTGTGCTCTATAATAAAATTCAAGGAATACGTTACAGTATGAAAAAGTACTATGACCTTACCTTACACCTTGTTTTCCTCCACTCTTGGGGTTAATGAAAACAAGCAGCGGCTGAGTGTTGGGTAGCGGAGTAATTTGAAGACCTTGGCCGTCCAGCGTCATGGAATTCATTCGTTTCATATTTTTTGCATGTCTGTTACCTGCACAAAATAATGTGATTGTATAAGCATAAATTCATTTACTATAATTTACATAATCCCCCAACGGGCGTATCGAAGTATTGATTCAATTATCCAAAATATGTAGAAGTAAAAATACTGCACATCAACATAGCGTAGTAGTATATTTACAGCAATATTAACGACCATTATGTACAGTCTAAAATCAATTCTTGTTTTGACCGTGGGAAAAACAACGTGAAAAAGTCATTATAGTATTATAATTTTCCGTCAGCATCTATTTGGTACTTAGTAATCGTAAGTAATGCCATTGCAGTGAATTAATACCTAATTAATACCTAATTAACCTTAACCTAATCCCACCCTGCATTGTTGCACCTCGTAATTAAGTAAGGCTAAGTGTAAATTTGGTATTTTTTCTGCCTCCTAGTCAGTAATTACAAAATCAGTTCATAAGTACATGCATTAGTATAGATAGCATCAACACAGCCCCCTTGAGTGGCTGCAAAATACGGTTCGATCATGATTGGGCTACAGTAGTAGAGTAAGTACAATTATACCTGTACTATATTTGCGAAAGTGTATATTTGTCGGTCTGAGACTGACTTTGAAAAGTTAAACGATAGAATGCCAACCATAAAAATAGTGAAAATGAATATAACAGCTGGTTCATCCATCAAATATTTATAACAGGGATATTATGATAAAACAAATACTACATATACTGGCTTGATCTATAAATATACGCTTAAATAAATAATTAGATATAAAAATGCATTATTTATATACAATGTAATATATATATGTACAACAGGTCCTTGAATAAATAATTTTCGTTATAATGTTGGAGATAAAAGATAAAAAAAAAACATAAAAATATACTAAAATTGTTTGGTGCCGTTTAACATTGTTTCACTTTTAGCTGCTCTTTCCAAGAACCTATCCACCACGTTAAGTGAGAACCTGCTGTAAATAGCGCAGATATGATATAGCAAAATAAAATTGCGCAGGCAAAATTAACCAAAAGTAGATTCCTTCTCGTATAAACCTAAACCCAAAATAGGTTCATTTTATTCTATGTTATATTGCGGTACTTTAAATAATCTAAATACATTTTTGAAATATATGAGCAGATTATCAGGCTGTTGTGGTTATGGTTGTCCGTGTACGATAAAATTTTATCAACGCAAGCGTCACAGCTTACCTGTGGGATTATTGCAGCTGTCATTTAATTGATCGCTAGAACTGTTTTCTCTTGATCTGTTTTGTCGTTCCTGTTTGATATAGGTGAAGAAATCCAAATTAAAATTTGACGTAGAGCAGCGGAATTAGCATCATCAATTATCACTAAAAGTATTTCCATCCAATCGGTAAGTACTACGCAATACTGATGAATGATATCTCTCAAACTGTGGGGAATATAGCGGATTTCACAATAACTTGTAGCACTGTAATAGAAGGGCAGACATTCCGGGTACGGGGCAAGATAAGGATAACGCTTTTCCGTTTTACACTGATTTTGGTAAAGGCTTAAATGGAATTTTCAGCAGGAAAAGGCTTGCTTGCGCTGACAACGCCGGGTGAAAAAAAATTAATTAATCTCGTCATTTTCGACTGGATGCTTACACCGAGACACCGGGTCCTTTAAAGGCTTGGGTCGCTCTGTTTGTAAATAATGTAAAGCTATTGCGAGGAAATGGGTCATTGTGAAGACATCTCACGGATATCAAACATCCTAAATACGCCACTGATAGTTAACTAGTAATTTGATTACACAGCTTAAAAGACAACATGGAATGAAATCTAATTAAATAAGTTTTCTGTTTTTCTTTATAACTGACTTGATTTGACTTTTGCGAAAGAAAACCTCGACTTGCAGTCAAGTATATACGGTACCTATTTCATTATATTACTTCAAGGTTACTTGAAAACATGTAGAGTAATGTCGTAACCAAAATCAACATTATACGTTGTATAAAAACAATGGAGAAACTTCAAGTAAGCGTCATTTAACTCAGGCGAAGAATAATTGTACACGATACGAGATATATCAGGGGTATAAAAGGTCTCTTATTGACATTTGCAAAAGGTAGTTTCTCTACGAAGCATAAGCTACTTAGCTTGTTTACCAAAACTCCTGGATAAATGCAAGTCGGTGGTAGTGTATGTTGTCTCATTTTGCCAAGGTCACACTCGGGTGGTATGTGCGAAGCGCATTTATTGTGATACTGAAATTGAAGCAAATAAATTTCATTTTCAAATTCACGTCATGGATAAAAAAACTTAACAATCGATTTCCAGTCTGAATGAAGCGGCGTCAATCAATACTTAAAAACGATTACATTCGGAAATCATTCTGCCTATTTACATTCCTATTTCAAGTTATGTTTATCTAATGTCTAAGTCATAAAAGATAGTGTGCTCTAATGGTAATAGTTAACCAACTTAACGAAATTTCAAATAACAAATTTAATCCATTAAATTCCATTCCTTTTGATTACGAATCAAATATTCCTTAGAGACCTCCCAGAAAAAATAACATTATCGACCAAAATATCCCAAACTGGTACATCTAAAGACGTCAGCATTGAAAGTAATGAAGTTTTATCTGATGAAACTAACAATAATTAAAACAACAATGCATAAATAACACATTTTAACACATAGAGCAAATTACAAGCATAAAAAATGGTGAGGGTATTAGGCAATAAATTTAGGTTTGACACGTATTGTAACCGTAAGTAGAGTAGAAAAAGTTTCAAGTATTTACCGTTGCTTGACACCATCTACAATGCAAACCGGTCAGTCCCTGATAACTTTTAATCGGCTTATGACACTTGTCACACGGCCCAGCGTTATTTCCTTCTACCCAGAAGTGATTCAGCTTCTGGAAAAGAAATATACTCTTCATTACTCATTGACACGCACTGTGCAATGTGAATTTTTTCAACTGCTACACATTTAGCAAGAATACATCCATGATTCAGACAACGTCGACAATCCCTAATACATATTTTCGAGATCTGTTCCTTATGTAAAGCCTTTGGATCCTCTACAGGTAATTTACAGTAAATTAGATTAAAGGAAAACGTTAACGTTCAATTTACTCCTAATAATAAATGTGAAAGTTTTAGGAGAATATTGAGAGTTGTTTTTCACTTACCTCAGCTTCCCTGGTCGACTTGACGTAGGTCTGAATACAATTCGACGGAACTCGACTGACGCAGCGTTCATGAGCAGCGTATTTACAAACTGGGAAAAAATAAACGAAATCAATGTCGTCACTAATTCATGGAGAACGGTATGTAAGATACTTCATTATAATCCTTAAGAGTTTACTATAAAAGCGCAATGCTAATATTTATTTAATACGAACGCTGATGCAATCGTACCTAGTTTAGGAACGAAATATGTTTACTATAATGAAAGTTTAGTACAAGTTTATTAGTTTACTGTAAGTGAAGTAAGCAGGTGTTTAAAGCAGGTGTTTATTGTAACCTAGCTTATTAAAAAAGCTGGAATGGGTTATGGTTTAAAACATAAAATTGATATCGGATGTGTTGCAGAATAAGTCTAAAGGTCTTTGTAATTATCCTCTAATGCCCGACGATGCGCACGTAAACAACACGTTGAACAATAAAAACCCAGGTACAGGAATGCGAAAATGAAATACGGAAAAAGTGAAACCAGACGGTAGGGCGTCGTGCGATCATACGAGTCTGGGAAAATAACAGCGAGGTTGTATCAGGAAGACAAGTTTGGCGCGGACCGCGAGGAAGGGGATATTTTGCCAATACCCAGATCCACGTTGGTGTGAAGGAATGTACAAAAACAGTAAAAGATACTCACACGTGCAACACAGTCCTTGTTTTCCGACGCCGACGAGCATATTGAGACAAAAATTACAGTAGGCGGGAGAATTAAAATGCTTCAAGCGCCAGGAATGTGTTCCATCATCCTTGATATTCTGTTTGGAATATATAGATAAATGTATTAGACTTATCCAAAATATTACTGCAACAAAATCTAATAAAATACACTGCACACCACAAATTCCCCCTCTATTTAAGTAAGAGAAACAGGAAGATTCGAACTACATGTGTAGCAGGTTCTTATGACCATGCGAGATTTTCTCAAATCTATTTCAAATATGAGATAAATTTAGCGAAAAGTATAGGTTTGGACGAACTTGGCAGTAATCAAGAAATCAGAAATCGGAAAAAAATCATGTCAAACACGGTCACTTAATTAGATAATATCTCTGCCTAGCCTAAAGCAACCGCTAATCTAGTCTGCTTTTTCTCTGACGACAATTGTGACGCCAAGACTGGAATTTTAGTCGTTAGGGAATGATTACAAAATAGGTAGCAATTACACTGCAATTTTCACACATAATTATAAAAACCACATTATTAATTGTTGTCACTGCTATTCGTTTGAATGTAGGTAGGTGACCAGGTCACGCGTCTACTTCTAGAGTTAGGAAAATACGCAAGTTTCAAACAGTATTAATTAATTATTAGTAACAATCAGACATCCTAAGTTTAACTTGAATCATGTGATGATGAAAAATAGTCACACTTCATATGGGAGAAAGTATACTTCAGTTTATTGTGTCGGTATTTTGAAATTTCATTTTCAGTTTCCGTTCACTTGTGTATGCTTGGAAACACACATCGATGAACTTTTCCCTCGAAAACATGTACAGTACTATATAAATGAATTGTTGATTACTGTAACTAAAACATCCAGGGAGTAATCATCGGTATGTCGCACTCGATGAAATTATCTCGGTATAAAAAAATGATAGCTACAAGAATTACGGATAAACACCATACCAATCCGTTATACGCGATATACAGGGGAAAAAGAGCTTGGTAGAAAATATTTTCTGTGCGGTATATTTTCCGTGTTTTCGCATACCGCAAAAGAAACAAGCCTCTTTAAATACGTCACGATTTACGTCACTATATTTTTCTATCGCATTTTGTCTTGTTATTTCTGAATGGAGCAGCTGGTTGACATTTTCCGATTTGAATGTTGGAACTAATTTTAGTGAGCTTTTTATTTTTTATTTAGATTTCATTGCGCCACTTATAGACGGATAAATCGATCTGCCTTTTAAATTGCTGGGCCGAAGGACTGTATACTGTGCGATATCACAGTTTATATAGACCTGATTTATAATTAGTAATTTCCGGACTAACCTTACGCAAACGAGCTGCTCCAAATTTAGCGAATTCAGCAATTATTGAATTATCGGGGATGTATTTTCAATTGTCAAAATTTTATTTTTATATTTCGGTCAATATAAATCATATTTTTATCGAAATGCTTCGGTTCGGGACAAGTTTGACACAACCAACACATGACGCAATATTTATCCTCTCAATATAGCATTTGCAAACAACGGAGAATGCGACAATAGGCGCTGGCACAAAGTCAACACATGTCACTTTTATCCGTGGGAATAATAGGAAGCGGTAAAAACAAGCCTTCACCGCGAACTTTGGCTATTTATAACTTTTAAGGGTTGCCGCCGTCATATTAGTTTGCGACCAAGGCAAGATGTTACATGAGCACGAAAAAAGATTGGTGAACGCTCGTTTTCCGATGGATATCAAATCGATCTCAGTGATTCTAATAAACGATAATCATTTATAAACAACCCCATAGCAAATCCTCGAAGCGACTTTTCGTTATTAAGTAGCTATGAGAAAATTAAAAACTGTGAACTCTTTCATGTAATATACACGAATAGGAATTAACAGCAAATGAATCCGATTAAAAACGTCCCTTTAGAAATTAATGCAATAATCACGCAAATGCCAGATGGTACAATTGCCGTTGTGTTATTACAGCAGTATTAGCTAGAGACCTCTAAGTCTCTTAATACACTAATAGAGAAAGCCAGTTTGTGCACTGAATGATTACCAGAAAACACATACATAATGTATGAAGCAACAGAAAGCAATTGGCAATATATTTCTAACGAGATATGCAACACACAGGTTAGAATCCTTGTAAATTAACAACTGCGCTTGGTCACTCTAAAATCCTAGCGTTTTAGTACATTATTTCTTCCTATATATTTATTATCGTACGTCCGTTGCAGCATATAAATTACAATTAATTATTATGCTCCAAGTTGAAGCCTAAAACAATTTCCGGTGAAATCGTGCCCGCGACCCTGTCACTCGTTTTTCAAAATAGAGAGTTACATAATTTCGAGCGGTGGTCGGCGAGAGCCCTCTTTCCACGAGGTACAGTAATGATTGAGTATAACCTGACACGTTAAATTGATATTACTATTTTATCAAACGTTTTACTGTTAAATAAGGTTCTTAATAATCCTCAATACCGTATTAAACTTTTGACTACCATATGGTTCAATAGGTAAAACGACTGGCGTCGAAATTACTGTTAGGGAATATAGAAAAGTTTTAAGTCCGCGACAGTATTTTATTCGTACAAGAACCTGTATCACTATTGTTTAGTTTGGAACTAAATACCTCCCAAGAATATTTATACCTAATACTTATCTATACACGCAATAAATCCTGTATTACTGCCACACAACTGACCTTATAGAAAAATACGTAGCTAAGCATATATCAAACTAATAAAACATGTTCCACGAATAGCTCAGTTGTCTACTGAAAGTTTCACAAAAATAAATGCCTCCTAATCTTACCTTGCAATTCCATACTTTTACCATGCCAAACACAGACGTTATAAGTTGAAAGATATGAGTTAGTAATTACTATTCATCGAACACAATTAAATCAAAACATATCCCTAAAAATCTGTAACAAGAAAACTAACAATCAACCAATGATAGCAGATACACACATAAAAAGCCTTTCTTACACTATCGCTGTAAGAATAAGGCTCCAGACCTACAGATCCGAAGTTAGCTAGAGACACTGTTGGAAATACTCTACTACAGTACAAGCGCAATGATTTTTTACCCGAACGAAAATGGATGTCGTCACGATGACGCCAAAGACGTAACGACTTGCTTGAGTAATTTCTCGTGCTGGAGATATTCAAGCGGGTATTTATATCCGATTTTCAGTGAGACCTATATCCTCAACCAATCGCGTTCTTACTGAATTCAGCGAATAAACATTCCAGTTATCGTATTTATAAACCGTCACGCCGTTACATAATTTAATTTTATTGCACCATCACTTGATTTTAGGGAATAGAGGCGCACAATTACCCCGGAATACTTCAATCTAGTCGATAATTCAAAGCGTGAGCGGTTGAAGTGCGGAATTGAATTAATATCGAGTGCACTCAGAGCAAAACCTGATAGCTCATGATTTACAAACTGAAAGCCGTTTGGAAATCAAATCAAAATGTAACTGCTTCACTATATTATTATCAAGATGACATTTAGCTGTGCCAGAAAAAATCCACTTGCGGTCGGGCACCATGACGCATAAGAACGATTGTTGCCGAATATTGAAGAGGTGTGAGTGGATACAGACAGAAAGGAATGATTGAAACTGACATTGATATACGCCTGCCACTCTTATTTAAGAACATTCTTCAACGCATAACTGGGAAACGGTAAGTAGAATAAAACTGAAACAGGTTGGTACAATATTGATCGCAGACGGAAACCTGAAAATAGTTAGACGTATATAAATAGCTCGTCTTCCACGGAATGGAAAATAAATACAATTGAGTTCTGGCGACCGAACTGGATTCCTCTTTAGTAGTATAGTGACACTGAAAACCCGATATTTCATAGTACTGTACTGGGTATACCAATAAATATTCCGGACAAACGGGATTTTACCTTCATTCCAATCTACGCGGTATAGCATAGCTGTATCGTGACCCCCAAAGCGGACACACACTAAGGATCATATATAGAGTGTATCTGTGAATTTGAGATAAAACTTAAAAAGAATAGTACAACTACCAGCCCTTAGCTTCTATGACAATGTTCACTGAGGTTGCATGATTTTTTAGTTTACGGTAGATGGGGCTGGTTTACGTTTTATCAAGGTATAATGCATTTCCATTCCGCAGATTTCCGAGCACCGAGTTCAAACCGATATATCTTTATATTATTGACAGTGGTTTTACATATAATAAAACATACCCCTGTACAAATGTAATGCTGAAAGTAGGATGTATTACAGGTACTATGGTGGCACATTTTAATTATTGTAATTGTTCAATCTGTAATCGTAATAAAAACATATCAATCAAGGTCAATATCAAAATCACCACTGCTACTTTACGAAAATATATATTTACATTATGAACTACATCTATTTCTACCTTTATTTCATCAGAAGGGATGAAGGCCTACATGCCTCTAAAAATCCCTGTAACAACGCACTCTTACTACAATACACGCAGCTACGGTAAACTCAATCAACCTAAACACCTGATTTTTAATAACCATTCCATTCTTATTTGCCGACTTTTTATCGTGTTTGACCTCGTGCATTTCGTTCCAGTAATCTCCGTGAGCCTATTCATAAATTTCAAAGCAAGGAAGCTATTGACTACTGACGTCATAGTGTAAACTACCGGTATATAATTAACCGAGATATAGATAAAAAGACTTCATAACATATTTGGCATACAGGTTCCTACCCGGTTCTTTCAAGCAGTGGACAGTGAAAGAAATTTTATAACTTCTACCGAGACGGTGACAGAGGATAACTACAGCGCGACGGAAGGTTATTCCAAAAACTTTAATCTCTACTACTACAATTATCTACTTCGAGGTGGTCCAAGTTTATCAGCATCGGTGTCCGAAGTTCGCGGGTCACATATGGGTAGAGTCCTAATTGGCTAAGCCAATATTAGGCTAATTTCAGGATAATCAACCAAAGCAAAAGCACACTTCAGTATTTTTAAAATAAATTAAAAGCCATTACACCTGAAGCCGAATTTTTTAATTCAAATTACGAATAGAGTTGGGACTGCTATTCCCTGATCTACTTTATCATCTCCATTCCTATTTTGATCAGAATTGAGAGAAATTATGATAATCTGAGCACGGAAGTGTTCTACATTACGTAGCGGATGTTGGTATACTATTCTCTCTCACTCTCTATATATATATACTCAATGGGGATGGGACAAAAAACCTTAGTTCAAATACACACACGGTCATCAACCTTATAAAAACGTCTATGGCCTGGGTGTGGACGTAATTTACGTGTAATATATTCTATTATACATAAACGTGGATCCATGAATGATGATCAATTTGTTTAACAGTTTACTATTTTCAAAAAAACCACAACAACAACAACAACAGAGCTGTGAAAATGTTTACGATGCGACATGTTTACGACAGGGGGTGTGACTTAAAGTTTGGACAGCAATGCCTAATTACAAGAAAGAAAGAATCATTTCGAATATGACAAAATAATACAGACACAATTGTCACAAAACAGATGAAAGCCTAAAGCGTAGTTTAAGAAACGTTAAAGAATAAAGCTCCTACCGATCTCAGAATAGAAGGCATATAAAAAGGTATATATGTATATATATATATTATTCTCAAGGGACGGGTGTGGGGGGAGTGCTCTTTTAAATATAGCCTGATGATCTCAATACAGCCTTTTAATAGTGAATTTGAGAGAACATATCTTTTTTATCTGATAATAACCGCAGTTTAATGTCAAACATATTTTTATTGCTTGCTTGAAAATAGAATTAGCTGGGAATAAATAACACTAAAATCCCACAAGCTAACGCATATCTGTAATTTCCACAAATATTCACTGATAAAGTTCTTTCTTTTTTTAAGAATCAGTTTATATGTTGAGATGTTTAAGATAAGTTTCTATGATGGAACAATTATTTTTCCCTCCGCTAAAAGGCAGAGTTGCCAGCGGTAGAAAAGTACAGTTTAATATTAAAAAACTTTTGTCAACCGTTGATCAACAATAATTAGATAACTAAGAATAGCTGGCTACATGTACTCGGGCTATAAGGATGTAAATCGTAGCGTATACGCTTATTTGAAAGCGTGAAACTGCTGGGATACGCATCCGGAAATGACTTGCTATCATTGTCAAGATGCTGTACTAAATATAGAGCAGCGCATAAACTTATTAATTCCATCTTGATCTAAATTTACTTTGTACAAACTGTATTTGACCTACCGCAATTACTGTACCTCATAATAGAGCAAAACAAAAACTATTGTAAATGTAATTACTAAATGTTCGTACTAAGCATTAATTAAGTCCCGGTCTGAATTAAAATAAATCTATGATCGCATGATCATGACTGAAACCTTTAATCATCTCTGATTTATTAACAGTGCTCAGTAACTCAACCTAGAGACCAACATAGCATACTTGAAAATAACTGCAGAGCGAGATATTATTAATACCATGGTATAGCTACCCTCATCATCACATGGGAATATATAACGATGATGATATAGAGCAGTATTTCTCAACCTTGGGTCTGCGGACCATCAAATAAATGGTCGTGCTAGATATGCTATGAGTTAGTGTCTATATATCCCTTAACCAGCTGTATTTCTGATTAGGCGAATATAATACGATATAATATTGAATTAAATTTAGTAATTTAGTTATTAATAATAACCCCTTCATTATTACATAGACTTTACGTAGACTTCAACTGATGGTTTGCAGATCATATAATTTCAAAAAACTGGTTCCTGGGAAAAAAGGTTGAGAACCACTGCCATAGAGAGAACACTAATGTTTGTACACTGAAGTACTTCAACGACACTGGGGCACAAATATAACAGTACAATAGTTGGGAGAAGTCAGTGAGGTTCCAGCTCAGATATCATATATTGCATCTTGCTTATGCTCTTTGCTTCTCGTTACCAAATTATTTTACTAAAATACAATACAACGCTAATACAGTACTCACAGTTTCCAGTCCAAGCAACACAAGTAGAGGAATAGTAGTGAGGCCGCCTTGAATCCATTCATCCAACGTGACGTTGCCGTCACCGTCAAAGTCGATTTCATGAAGCATTTCTTGGAGAATCTGATATTTTATAAAGAAACGCATTGTATTGTATTTCGCTAAATAATTGCAATCAATCTAATTAACGTCGGCGAGGAATCACAGAATCCTACCCTCTAGCGCCACCATGCGCTCACGAGTAAATTTTATGATATAAACAGGATAAAATGAAAGGAAACACCGTGTATATTTTTAATTACAGTGATACTTGCCTAACATAAATGTTTTAAATCGTAAGTTACAGTTACCGTTGTGGATAGGCTCCTGCACAGTGCAACTATAAGTGAAACGATCATGAACGAAACCAGTTTTACCATGGGCCTACTGATATGAACAGTGCACGTTTGGAACTTGTAACAGGAATGAATACTCAAATGAATAATTTTTGCAAGAAAGAAATTGTACGGTGCAACGGTTACCGCTATTCAACTCAAATGTAAACAATACCAAACACGGCGCGCTAGCAGTAGTACTCGCTTAGCAATCTCCGGACCGCTTTGTTTATTATCTATGCGTTTGTATAATTATCGTACATTTTACGTACAGTATTTTAATTTCACTTTTTTTTTATCATCAACGTCACTACGAAACGACATGAAATGCAGCGTTTTTATTCGAGGACATGCTTCACGTAATTTGTAAACACTTTGCTGTGAATACTAATTATTTTACACGCAACATATTTTTTTTTAATAGTGGGCATTTAGAATTCTGTTAGGTTAATGTAAAAATGAACCGTCTACCATCAAATTCTCGGCTTAAGACTAGAAGTGGGAACGAAAAACAGTAGCACCTCGTATTTCACCCTTTAACTCTCCCCATCCACGCCCCTTGCGTGACAGATTTAACGACAGTCGTACGAATAACTAGGTAAATTCTTCACCGGAAACCACAAAGTGTCACAAGCGAAGTTTGAAGAAGTGACCACGTACGCTAGGTTAATTTACGTCACTGCGGTTGCGTACTCCCAATTGAAAAATATAGCTTCAGGTTCTTGAAAAGGTTACGCACGTAATATGTTCTTGTGTAAATACAACAACGCCAGCATAATAAGTTCTTGTGCAAATACAGCAACGTCTGAGATCCAATGGAAGTAATAAATCGAGTGGAAAGTTCAACATTCAAGTTTTTCTATTTACCAACGTGGAACGACCGTGTTTGTTTTTCCACTGCTATTTTTCCATTACTCTGCTTGCGCCTCATTACCCTTCCAATTGCAGTAAGCATCCAACGTAAACGCCATGAACAATGCGTATAGTTCGTTTCAGTCTTTGTTGTTTCGGTTCAATAGTTTGAGAGCATTTGTTGCGTGTACGTGTACGTGTTCGTTTCGTGACTTATGCGGCGATTTGTTTGTTACAGGTTACTGAAAGTAGTTTCCGTATTACTTCCGGAAAGAATGACCAAATGAGGTAATGGTTTTGTATTGGCATGTATAGTAAACGAATATAGTTTTTGAGTTTGGACGAGGTATGCTCCCAATACCATAAAAAATATAGATACCATATTTCATCGAACAAATGCGATCGGATTCA
This sequence comes from Halocynthia roretzi, assembly GCA_013436055.1. NCBI lineage: Eukaryota > Metazoa > Chordata > Ascidiacea > Stolidobranchia > Pyuridae > Halocynthia > Halocynthia roretzi. The sequence goes on from QRAM01000040.1 coordinate 183,108, forward strand.
TTCCATTTGTCAGATTTTTCGAAACGAACAGGCATTATTACCAGATTTTATTAAAATGCATTACATACCGTGTTTATCTTTTGCAAGTTCACAATGTGGCATCGTTTTAAAAGGGTCAGCGTTTATATTGAGCAAAGTATGTGGTATGTGTAGTAATATTAATCATATTCATTGGTATTAATTACATATCCTATATTGTATTGCATATTTATTCTGCAGACCTGGCCGGCCAGCCAAAATGATCCAGCCTGCAGTCCCAAGACAAAATATGATATCTACCCCGACTCCTCAACTAGTTATTTGTTTTAAAGTAAAGTAATTACTTACGGGTCTCAGTTCGGTGACGTCCCATCCAAGATACTCGGCACAATGCATCATTTGGTTGACAATTCGTTCCATTTCCTGAAATGCAATAACATTTTCATTTCAGTAGAGGTCGAAAAGGTCAGCAAATTATAGGTAATGGAGTTGAAAGGCAACAGGTTGAAAGAAAAAAGAATTCCAGTAATTCAGTACAGTATTCAGAAAGGTCGGGAGCTATGACATACCAAGTAGTAGACCGAACTAGTTACTGCAGAATTACTGAATAATGAATGCTCAAGAGGAAAAAAAAGGTCCCCAGTGTTCGGAATCATTAATATTGTAAAAAGGTGGAAGTCTTATTTTAATAATAATGGATGAAAAGGAAGACGTTCCCTCTTAAGTTTATAAATAGCTTTCGTTGTCAATAATGCATAATGGTATTAGAAGTTAATTGTATAGCCCGGGTTACTAATCGATCGATTTCGTAGAACTTTGAACATAATTGGAAAATTGAAATTTCTATTTTTGCTGGAGAAAATGGCGACCATCGATGACAACGGACTCTACTCCGCAGCTAATCTCGGAATTCGTAAATGCAGCTGTGCATCAATTGTCGCAGCTTGGATCAGGGCATGAATATTTAATTAAGGTAGACTTGAAAAGAGCTATCTGTTTGTCAGGACGTGCAATGTAATGTATAGAAAGAAATATTTCCCCGGTAGGGACTAAAAATGGTCAAAAATCGATTTACCGGCATAATCCTTCAAGAACCCACGGGCAACGGATGAGCAGAATGTGTCATGGCGAAATCCCTTTAATTGTAAATGGTTCATGGCTGATTTGCGGTTATACAGCGTAGACAAACAGTTATAATATTATTCTGGGGAGATTGTCTGCGCAGTCAGATAAGTCATGCATAAGTAAATTTACGATATCATTCAACGGAATCAAGTGACAAGTGCTTAGAAGCTGCCTTATCTTCCAATGCACTAAGCATATTCCTCATCCGAAATCGAGTCTATAGAATAAGCGCAGTAGTTTGTTTGTTTATCTCGAAACATAGTAGCCATTCCTCAAGGGATATTTACCAAATTTGGCACGGAGATCCGAATGCATCCCATAATGATGCATGAACAAGAATAATACGACACCTTTCGGGTCCAGAGGGAATGAAATGCTACTGAGGAAAAATTAAAATCTGGACATGCACCGTTAAGAGTATTTCCTTGGCTTGGGCTTACGATTCCGGACCGGACCGTTTGATGAAGAATATTGATATTGTATGAAGAGTGCAAATAGAAATTGAAAAATACTAATTCAAAATAATCGCTTCGACGACCATGGCTCTAACTTGGCGAAGCCTGGAGCGACGCTACGATTACGTCTCGATTCTGCTCACAGTTATCGCGAAGATCGATTTCGGGAGCAGCGTCGGTTTAATCAAATTATAACCGACTGGTTTTAAACAGGTAATTGACGCAGAAAAGAAAATCTCAAGTGGCGCACAACCGACTTCAATTATCTTCGTTACACTACGCGTTTTGAAAAGAAGAAGAAGAAAGCGCTATATAATTAAGGTATAATGTTTGTTTACGATGCGAAATCACGAAACGTAAACGTGATCGACAAAACGAACGTGCCTATTCATGAAATTCCCGTAATCAATGCATAAAAGATTGACTTGAAAAGAGTGAATTATCTATACAAGTCTATCAACTTGTTTTTCGGTTACTGATAGCCAGCTGATTTCCACAACTCATTTGAAGTTTATTTTAAAATTACCTCAATTGTTATGCACCATTCTAGCATTTACAACACCAGCGCTAAGTTTTTGGCAACATTTAAATTGCCTAATAATATGATCTGGTAAAGACCAGAAAATGCCAATCTGTCTAAAATGCGATCAACGAAGCTTATATTCACCACGTCTCATGACACAGATTTCTTAAATGTCATAGCCACAGTCTCACGAGGGACTGACGATATGAATTCAAATATAAACTAATTTTAACCAGCAAGATAGGTTGCAATATGTCAAAAATTTGTGCAACTCAATGATAAAGTGACTGAAAATCGGTATTTTGAATTTGACATAGTATGAACGAACAGGATAGGATGTATATATCCTGTACTTGAAATTGACTATCAATGTAGATAGTAGTAAAAAGTTACAGGAATTCCATTTAAGTGCCTGGAAATTCTTTAATAAAGGTATCTTTACCTTACTGTCCAGCTGTCCGTTTTCGTCAGTGTCATACAGCTTGAACACAACTGTAGAAAAAAAAATATTAACTTTTGAAATAAACAACATACACCAGTGTACATGGGATCAATAACTACAATTATCCAAGACACTATTAGTATTTTGTCTGTCTTTTATTGGTGAATATGATAGTAATTTTATACTGTTCTATTATTTATGGGACTGTATCGCTGAATGCCTTTAATCATATTGCCTACGACGACCACATTCTGTTTATACTTGTTCCAGAACGACAGCATGCACGGAAACCATATCCTATTCAGCTACAGCAGCATACTACAGATTGATCATTTTACTGCTATCGTATCATGGGAAATTCAAACCACTGACAAAGCCGCCAACATCACATGCTGCCTTTAGCATCTGTCAGACTCCATATTTAATTGCACATACAAAAATTTATGTAAAAACGTCAAAGAGTATGTCTTGTGATAATGAGAAGTGTTGGATTATACTGCTGGGACAGGGAATCGTGTGAAATACACACATATATTCACTGGCTGTAGTAACACTGGCTGTAAGTGTTAGTTTTAGCATGTCCGTCCGTAATACGTTCCTTTCTGTGGCATTGTATAATAAATTCAGTAATAATGAACTGAATAAAATTGAATCATAATTTGGGTTATCAATATTTATTATTATTCCTTATTATAGGTTATATCATATATATTATATTTTAATCGTTGCCAAATGAAATACTGTGCCAAGTTAAACTAATGTAAAAATCATTATAGTTATATAACACTCGGAAATAGAAGAAATGGCTTTACATTACCGTGCATCGCACTGGTAAGATTTTTCATCACTGTATAGTGCAAAATTGGTATACAACCCTAATCAATACTGTATAAAATAAATGATAAATTTTACCCATCACTTGTATATCAACGTATGCTTTTATCAGATAGTTAATTTTTTCTGTATAAAATCCACAATAGCCCACACATGAAGTAGTGAGAGGAGCAGTACTTGTATCCAAACCGGCTCTTATAGATGTTTTGAAATGGGACGCACCCATGAGGATATAAATTGTGTGTAAACTAATGTGATATCATATCTAGCTGTGCTTTCATTTATAATTAGTGAACTTCGGGAAGGATGTATATAAAACTATATTTACATTGCAATTTATCCTCCGGACGACCACCTTCCAACAGCGATAAATAACAAACGATGTCTTTAAGATGGACAACTTCGTCTTCCGAAGGAATCTGATCAGGGTTAGTCACTCTTGGAGTCGTAAGAAGTCTCGGTGAGATGCTCTTTGCCGCAGTATTGCCAGGTAGAGTAACTAGAACGAGAAAGAAAAACAATTTTATGAATTGTTATTCATTCCAGAATTAACTTTGTGTTTTGCAATATTCACTCGTGGTTGAATATTAACCTTAGCATCAGTCGTAACAACATAGAACCGAATGGAAATGAGAACTACGAAAATGCAAATGTTATTTGCTAATGGATGTTAAACAACAATGTTATCGTTTTGGATAATCATGCGATTAGTGAATATGGTCCGAGGTCCCTGTCAACGAACCACGTTCCTTTTTCCGTCGTTCGTGAATTATTTATTACGAGAAGAATTCGTAAATGTCACAGGGTTTTTACGTGGACAAACGGAGAGGCGATGAGAACATGTTACCCAGTGAAACAAAGCAACTAATTCCAGAGGATAAGCTCAGTATTCGAACCTCATATTAGAACATTGTGAAGCATTGTATACAGCTGTAACAATTTTATAGTTATTGCGCGTCCACTTCTCACCAAATTGAAACAATAACAGATGTTTTGAGTAAACACTCGTAGTAAAATCTTGAGATTGGAAAATGCATATTTTAAAAGCACATATATGTATTTCCGAAAACGTGCAAACCAATCTTGGTTATTCGAGTTGAATAAGCCATTGTTCTGATAGTCGCCATTATCTCAAGTTTGATAATGATCAAATCTATAAAGCTAAGTCATTGTTAATTCTAGTACGTTACGTTACACTGCAGGTGGGCGGCAAGTGTACTAAACGAAATAATATTTTCTTTCGATACCAGCTAAATATCGAGATGTTTGCAATGGTGGAGTATTTGAAAAATGTTATAATTCATAAAATAATGCCGTTTATAACACACATATACAGTCGGTGTTAATCATTTCAAATTTTCACTTGGATAAATCCATTTACAACTTTGATCTCCATTACTAATATGGCGTCGCCGAATCATTTCTGACAGTTTAGGTCACGAAATAATCTGAAACAGTGATCAAATTAAAACTATCAGCTTAAAATAGATTAGGTAACTGTTCTTTCAAACGCAAATCACATTTTAATTTACTATGAATCCAATTAGTTTAAGCTGTCGTTCATGATTATTTCTATATATAACTTCAATCTGTTCTCGTTAGATCAATAATATATATATTTATATTGACTGGAATCGAAAACAGAAAATGGACCTTACGATTGGCCAAGCTTTCAATTGGACTGCAGTCCGTCAAATAAATCTGAGGAAGTTACTTGGAAGAAAACATCTCTATATCTTTAAAAATCGAGTAGGTTACAAGGCTTTATATTCAAGTAATTCTATACTTCGTATGGTGATATGAAATTGGGGCATCGGGGACACAAGAAGATATTGATTGCATTATTATTCATTCAGCTATTGTAATTCTCGAACGTTTTGCATAACCAATAATACGTCTTTAACATCAAGACCAACTGGATTTTCGCGATAAACATTGTTTTATATTATAAGCAAGCTTTTACTATTTGAACTATTTTAAGGTTTCCCCACGGAAGAAGGCCCAGTCCCAATAAATCAACGTCAACAGAAAAAGTCGTAAATCTTTTCGCATGGTAATTTTATGACCGACTATTTTACGATCGTCTTTATTGGTAAGGAAAAGATACTTCAGACACTATTTAACGGTTTTAGGTTATAGTATAACCATTGCTCGACGCCCGATATCTTGAGACACTATTTATCGGTTGTAGGTTATAGTGTAACCATTACTCGACACCCGAATGCAGTGAGACATTGTGCATTGTAGCATTGCACATAGCATTGTGAGCATTGTAATTTTCGTGAATAAATAGTTCTGCTATAGCAATATAGTGTTTAAGAAGTAGTACGGAAATAATGTGGTTATCAAATTAGGAGGATGATTGAAAATCCATACCATTGTTGTAAAAATTGTTTGTATAGGCAGAGATGATGATATTATCAATGGTGTTACCTAAATGGAAAATGGGTAGATAGCGCATATATTGAAGATGGACAGCTGTTCATTTATTATTTAATAAGACTAGAGCGATAGTTTTTTTAAGTCTTGTAATATTGCTATACATCCACTGCTCGAGTTGCAGTAATTCAAAAGTTTGTTTTTCGCAGTACATTGGTAGTGGTTAATGGGAGGTAGGTGATGAGGCACCAACAGCTGACATTTATTCATTAGTTTATGCAAAATAATTCACACAGTTCATCCTGGTTCATTTACTGTATAGAAACACTTCACACCGAAAGAGTGTTGTCAATTTATTATTTGAAAAAGCGTAATGTTCTTACTTTTAGGTACAACTAAAGTGTTCGGTCTATCTTCCCTCATTGAGACGGAAGCCGATGTATCAGGGGCGGCGGAGAGTGGCCGGGTGGTGTTGAAGCAAACTTTCCCATCGGTATCTGGAAAAGTTCTGGCATTACGAAGCGCTATTTACAATAAAGTAAAATACTCGATTATTCAATGGGAAAGTCATGCATGCATTGTTTTCAGAGTGAGGAAAATCACTGTATTCGGACATACAACAACAACAACAAATATGTGTATATAGTGGCTTGGCGTCAATGACATTCGTAGAAAAATGTAGAGAAATATATATAATTTATTTATACTGTACAGTATATAAGACCCTTTTACCGGGAATGAATTAAATAACGCAGTTGTAGAAAAAAAATACAGTTAATAATGGATCATAACGTTTGTATTTCAGGTTCTCATTTTTCAAATATATTAGTATATATTTAATTTAGGTGTTAGATAGGAGGGCTGGAAAATAGTATGGGAAATTGGTCAATCGCTTGGCACCCTGATAAACCACAAAAAATACAGCACTTGGTAGATTGAAACTCACTGTAGCACCCCGATATTAGGAGATTATAATGAATAATAATGCTTTTCACGATAGTGAGGTATCCACACTCCAGCTTCCGCTGTCGAGGACCCTTGATAGGAAGGTCATATACGGCATGCAGACTTACAGTATTCCATAGATCAGTCAAATGGTGAATGAATAATTGTACAAAAAGAGTAATATCCGATATTTAGTAGATATAAACAATTTGCAAAACAATAAAGATAGAAAGCTGTTGGTTCAATAAGCATGCCACAAGCAATACACACATGCCCATAGCATACCAGATTTACGGTCGGTTGACAAGTCTCTGGATTCACCGAACCATGTGCGACGCTTCATGACCGTAGGTGTGCCAACCATGTTACTAACGATGTCTCCTGTAAGTGGGCCTGAATACGCCGCATGAAATATTCATTTTAATACATTTAAATTTCACAGTACTATTTCAATAAGAAATCGTCCGATTCGACACAATGTTCTGCGAAAGCTAACTGGAATCGATAACACGATACAGACAAGCGATCGACCCGACATAAACGAAATTAAATAAGTTACCCTTTGTCGCATAATCATAATCAGAATCAAGCAAGTAATGATCTAGCTTGGTGTACACTCAACTGGAACACGACGCGAGCAGCAAAAAAACAAGGCCGCAAAAGGCGATTCGTCTGTAACCTGCCAAATTACCGCGACCGATTTGGTTGACAGCAGTTCGAAAATATTGATTTCGAGAAACTTCTTGAACAAGGAAGCGTACATTGGCGTTTGTTTATAACTATCCGATATTGCTGGGAAGAAATCAAGTTGATGTATAATGACGAATAAATTTCGATTCGATCCTAGAATCGCATGTCGTAAATACGATATACAGAACGAATTGCAGGCTGTGTAGCGTTGAGTTCGCAGTACATCCCCATGTCCTTTTGCCGCTATTACGCACACACCAATTTTTTACGCCTGCTCGAAATCGAATGTATACTTGTAGTTCAGCTGTGCTTAAGTGGCTCCAAAGTTCTTTTCATCAGGAGTGTAGTTTGCTGGTATTTATAGTGCTAGGTTAGAGCATGGGTGAATTGTGAGAGTGTGCGTTGAAGGCGTGTTCAGATACTGGACTTAAAATATTAAATTACCATGGTTTCTTACGAACGAGATAGGTTTTAGTGGTTGTTTGGAAGCCAATCTATATTAGTAAGTCCAATATTACTCTTGTCAAGCCTGAATACTGTATGTACAGTACAACAATACCCCGATAATGCTATGGTAGTATACTAGTTTAAAAAAGTATTTCAATGTTCAAAAGCATGATAATAATCATAAAATGTTATTTTTTATTTACATTTCTAGACAGGTAGTTCGTACCTTGAAGGATCGTAATTTGTGGGGAACTATTAACTGATTACTGACTACAGCTAACATTATTTCGTCGGTAGGCCGCACCGTACCCCGCTTCTATGATAAATTATTCTTCGTATTAATATTATACTACCGAGTCTGAATAGTTTACCATATCTTGAATTCTTTTGAATGTGACCCACCGCTGGGAAGCACTGCGCGATAAATCATTATTGTGAAAATTAATATTATTGGTGATATTAAAACCGTTGTGGGTAAAGTGATGACGCACCGACTACGAATTTGCGTACCTACGAGAGAGAATCTCCTACCAAATTTAATGAAACTGTTGCCGCAACCAATAAACAGAAATCGAAGGCAATTCGTTCTCTATTTATTTTGGACGACATAGCCAAATAAATCATGTAATTTGTTTGAAATAGCGCGCTACGGAAGAAATCGTAAATTTTTTTATCGACGAGATGGAACCGTTGCTCATTTCTAAGAAAATATCAAACAAATGCCACACAAGAAGCTAGTTAGCCTGAACTATAGGGGATGTTGTTAAATCAACAGAAGCTACTGTGCTATTAATTCAAGACACGCGGATATCGATTAGTTTTCCTGCCCACAAATGAATCAAGTTTAATAGAATCGATTTCCTGTCATTTTGTAAACACAACAGAACAATGGATAAACGAATCCGGTCTAACAAAAAAAATGGAATAAAGCATCCTAATACGAAAAACTCCCCTTAGAATGAAATTGATCCGAATGTCTCACGCATAGAAGTTACATACCACTGATATCTTAACGCTTAACTCGTTACAGCTTTCAAGTTAATTTTAAATTTATGTTACAGTTTTCACAATAGTTGGTACAGTAATTGGCACACGGAAGAATAGTCCAACTACCATACTGGATTTCAATCGTCTAATCAACAGAAGGTACGATACAAATAATCTCGGCATGCACGGCTGATGCGCAAGTAAAAACCGGTCGGGGCTGTGAAATTTAATCAGTGGTGAGCTATAGTGAAAAGCGATGTATGAAGAAAAATTACTTCAAGCTTACATAAATGGTGTAATGAGCTCAAAGCTGACGAGCATTGGCAGAAAACAGTTTTAGTTTAGTTCTGTATTACAGAACTGACGTGCTTTCTTTGAAAAGGGTGCTCTTATTTGTAATTTGAATACTTGTTATAGGGTACATGCAAATATGAGTAAATAAGATAATATTTGGCTTGCTGTTATCAATTTTTTCACTTTCTTTCAATTATCAGCCAGCAAGTCTACGCTGTTTTTTTATATCATCAATTCTGTCACAGAAAGTTTTTATTGACACCGTCCATAGATGCAAAGTGATTAAAAATTCAAATTACGGACGTGTTTGTGGGAACATAAGTGTATTATTAATTACTCTTCAATCACGTAAAAATAAACAAAATCATGCACATAATCACCGTACAAACCTGTCACGGAAGCGCAGGCTAGAACAGTTGCACTGGGAAGACTCATGTCAATCGTTGCATCTGCGTGGTCATCGTCCGTTTTTAGATAGATGGCAAGCAGCCCCCAGAACGGTTTGTAATTCGTTCAGGACAGAGCATGCAGTGGGATGTCCGCCAAGTAAAAAGCGATGAATGCAAAAGACGAAAAAATTATACATAATGCAAATGCAAAAGTTGAGTAAATTAAACCAGAATTAAAGTGATGCACGATCACATGCGTTGCATAGGGTGAAGTATGACTACTCCGAGTTCAATCTATGGTCTGTTCTCTGCAAACTCGGCTGAAGGTGACTACGCTCATTGACTCTCAAAGCCGATCAAATGCGTGAACTAAAGCGATAATAACTGCGTATAACAGAAATAATCCATATCGAATCAACCAGGATGGAAATTTTAACTGCGATTACGGTGAATCAAGTGGGAAATTTTAACTGCGATTACGGTGAATCAAGTGCAAACTCGTGTATCACGACCTCCATCCGTACCGTATATAGCACACTGAAGTGAGTGAGAACAAATTTGATAGTAACAGTCATTACATAGAAAAGGCGATGTCAGTTGAATATTCATGCTCCAAATTGACATTTATGATTTTCATTATAGTAAGTACTCGTTTACTATGATAAATCGGAGAAAAATTGAATTTGATGGGCTACATTTCGAGACGACCATACATTACTAGATCATTGTATTGAACTACAAGACCTGTGCCTACAAGATCGCGTACCGTGAAGAATGAATTCAGAAAACACATAGACCGAACACATCAGCTTATTTAGGAATTGGTATAATCAAACTAAGGCTGTGTAACGTGCAGTGATAACGAAGCACTAGCACCTCTGCTGTAATGGTTCATGGCTCATGGCTCATGGCTCATGGCTCATGGCTCATGGCTCATGGCTCATGGCTCATGGCTCATGGCTCATGGCTCATGGCTCATGGCTCATGGCTCATGGCTCATGGCTCATGGCTCACGGCTCATGGCTCATGGCCCATGGCTCAGGGCTCATGGCTCATGGCTCAAATATCCGAGTTACATACGACGGTGATTTATGCTCTAATTATTTATTGTGAGCAATATTATGAATATATTTAACACTATAAATTGGGCGAAAGTGATACTTTTGGACCCAGTGTAATATTAAAATGACGTAACCTCATAGCATTATAACGAGCGCTATACGTGAATTAAACTGGTATAAAACCCAATTAGACTAATCAGCACTATAACATTTAGCACAAATGATGCCTACCCTAATTCGCCCAGAAATCAAGTAGCAACAGTTATGCATGAACGACTATTCAATTCCAGCATACAATAAGTGTGTTAAGTGACTCATATTCATTCCAAAGCACCATATGGGGACAGTCATACTATATCCTGAAACAATTCTTCTATAAACTAAACTGCTCACTGGTGGAGGATAAGGGTAAAGGCCAACAAAAAGCAAGCGACCATAAAAAGAGCACATTTCTATCAGACCATCAAGTCTATATGATATCTAGTTCAGAGAGTGGTGCCTAGAATCAGAACTGGCAAAGAAAATTATTGCGGGCCTAACAGTATACATACCACATAAAGATCGATCATACACAATTTGCCGTTGTTTGTTTTACGTCACTGATACGTTTTTTGAGAAGTTGGCGTTTCTATTATCAAAACCTATGCTTAGAATATTTCTGTGCGTCATACCCGGCAATGAGTTGGAAATTGTATGGTGCGAGCGTTTTTACGTTGCGCTCAGTGCGTAACTTCCATTAAAGGCAGACAAGAAAAGGTGCTTGAATGCCTGTTTAAACACGTCAATCTATTTATACTGCTACATTTACACGTACGTGGCAATATTGATTTGCTATTTATAAATCCTTCATTAGGCAACGCAAACACTAATCGAACACAAAAGCAAACACTTTATCGTCAAATGGAAATTAACGAATCTACAGAAAACTAACGAATTGTACCTTTCTGAATATTTTTGTTAAATGTTATGTTGATATTAAATCTCCTACCACAATGCAGTCAAAAAAAAATTCAGTAATATGCGCAATGCACTATAATGGATCGTTGATAAATTATACTACAGGTCAAATTGTACTCGCCTATTGTCTTTGGCGCTTGGCTTTTCTGGAATGAACGGAACATGTGTGTGCAGAATAAGTCTGGTAGCTCAGTATCCAAGTATGTGTTCATGAACAGTTTGAATCCTGCATAATCAATCGGCTGAAATGAACAGAAAAAACAAATTAACACACATGAAAACATACTACTCATCTATTACCACACGATCGGATTATCTCCAACTGCCTTAGAAGAAGAAGCGTTTAATAATAATGAGTTAAAACTATGTTATAAAAACTATAAAACATATTTAAAGCGAACCAAAATAATTTTTTTAAGGTCAAGCTCAGCAATATACTGTTTAGACCGAGGACTACAACAAAACTATTTGGCTCAATCAACCAATCGTGCAAAAGCAACGAGCAGAAAAAGGCGTAAAGTGGGATAGGAGTGATTCCCAATGCAAACAAATTTTAAATTCGGTTCTGTTAGTCCCGGGATGAAACAATTGCTTCTGCGGACTAATTAAACTGCCCTCACTCTATCCAGAATTCAGGTGAAGCTATCAATTAAAATGGTTCTGGGATCAATATTCGAAGCGTCGCTCATTGCATTAAAGAAAAGCTAAAAGTGGAATTACGAAGCAATTATCCGAGAGGCAATTCAAAACCTACTTGACAAAGTTATATACTTATTGATGTTGTGGTGGTAATAATACTAAAAATATTGTAATACCATTAACGGAAAAATTAACAAACTGTAGCGTGCTTAATAGGTACAAAACGATGTTGTGAATTATTATTTCATTGCGAATTTTGAAAAAACAAACTGCAATCAACCCATCCGACCGATAGTGGCGAAATTCGGTCTTTTATCATATTAGCAGAGATGGTTTTTAACTCGGGATCTTCTGCGCCGACAACAAAAGCTACAGTAACAAGGTATATATTAATTGTATACTTATGGAATTTCCATCAGTAAAGCCATGCGTAGTCGGAATAATCGGGTATATTTCGTTATGTGTAATTTACACACAACACTGTGCAATACGACAACTTGGACAAATCACGACAGAGTAGTTATTTCATTGGTAAACAGAGTGTGATTCGTAGTACAGACTGTACAATCTATCAAGACAGAATCAAATTGTGACCAAACATGCACTGATGTGACAAGACAAATTACAGGATCGAATATAGAATATATTTCATTGGTCAATTGAACACAAACAATGATCTTACTACTGTCTCCATATCGGTCGACTTCGTGTTTCGGTTGAGCGGAATAATGAAAAGATACATCTGTTAGATAACGGTAAAACTATGGAGATATGATGAATAAAAATCGGAACTACGACCTATAGGTAGACATAAATCAATAGAGCTTGCAATGTGTTGCAGAGTTGCAGAGTTGCAGAGTTGCACATTACCAGAAAGTAGTCAAGAGTTTCCCTTATAGGTCAATAGCATTACGTGTAGCAACATAAATACAGGCATGATCAATACAAACTAGGTCACGTAGTGGTCTTACTAAATATGAAGCCTGGTGTCAAGCGACACCGATAGAATTCAAATATGGTCGTATTTATTTTCGGACAGAATGCTTTCTTGCATAATACAATGTAGCCTACACTGTGACAACTGTTGCAATTGAAATAGTGTTCATCATTCTAAATATTTTCATTATTCTTATTAACTATAAAATGGTAACGTTTGTGAAAATATGAATGAACTGATGAAATGAAGTAGAATTACTATGTGATCTATTACAACTAGCTAAAATTGCATCTTGTATTAATAGCGTGGTATGAACGATTTCCCTTTGCGTGGGCAAATCTACACGCTTTTGTCTTAATGATATTCATCAAAATATCGCACTGTTCTGTACATAATGAATACAATCGATTAAATAGGACCCAAGTACTAAATTGATGTAAAAGAAATGGTTCTCGTAATCTTGTTTTATGTAATGTTACCCTAGCTTACTGAAAAGATAACAAATCAACAAATTCATGGCTTTTTCGAAATACAGGTGAAATCAAATTTTCAATTCAACATGCTTTATGTTCAACAAGTTGCACGATATCGAGTACGATGTACTGCTATACCAGTAGCGTAATTTAGAATCATTCATCAGCAAATATATATGGCTGTCAATACATCTATACAGCAGTAGTTTAATAGCAACTATATTATGCCAGTTTCCTGTTAGTGATTCACCCACCATGTTACGTTGAGTTATTGGCGGTCTGCTCTACGTTTGGAAGCTAGTTCTTCTAATAATATAGTATTCGTAAGATCGGTTACTTATTTTCCTCACATACTGCATTTTGGCAACGGAGGTGAAGGTAAAAAGTAAAATAATTACTATATTTTCCGGCGCTATCACATAATACAGTCAGTCACCTAATAAAAACTGTGTAGACGTTAGGAAATTCTAATCTAAACCGTGATTAAAAATGGATTGTTCGTCAAACATCTAGGGACCTGTTTCATGTGACGGAATCAATTTACCAACACGTTGTTTGCGCAAGAAGGCTAATAACATTACTCACCTCTTCTTTGTGGTATTTAGACAACACGCCGTCCTCATTAAATTCCTCCAATACATCTTTCAGTTTTTTTGATGAGTCTACGAAAGAGCACAGAAATAAGTTTTTTTTCAAATACAATTGTGTTAAATACAAGATGCTTCCTTGATAAAAAAAATTCCTATTCTGAAATCACTATATTAGCGCAGCATCAAACACAAAACGTTTGGATATTTCAGGAAATATTCAATTTCGCCAATGACCGTCAATTCGTCACCAAGGTGGAATCCTAATGGAATCGATAAAATAATTCGAATTCGATACATTAATCCCAAAAGCATCAGCTTAGCTGCTAAAACGACAGGTCTCACATAAAATAAACATACATATGACAGATTATTATACTTTGTTTACATTGAGTGAGATATTACATGCACGTACGTAAATTACCTTGTTTATTTTACCATATTGTAATAAATGTGAGCAAATGAAACCCTAGTATCTGAATTCAATATGCTTGTCTCTTGCGGAACGTAATTTATGAGTGACAGTGAACTCTTGCGTGAAAAACATGTCCCGCAGCTGTAGCATCTAGCTGCACTAAGCGTCGTATCGTGTAACTTAATGAAATTACCTCCAAACAGTACTATACTTACATTCAGTATATTTTTGCAAAGTTTCAAACTCCGCCGGCGTGAGACTGACAAATTGTCTCTCCGTCATTATTGCGCAGAAGCAGCAGATGGCTTACGTACAACAACTTATGTGGTGAGCAGTAAGTTAGGCAAGCAAGCCTCGGCCTCGTGTGTACGCTGATATCCGGTGTTTGTATTCTTGTTTACCGTTTATTTTGATCACAACCAGGGAGAATTGCATCACCAAGCATGAGCTAAATCACAAAACCATTAGGCCTAAACAGATTACGCCAGCGGGAACAAATACACGCAAAATTACTAATGTGAACGAAATGATACACCGGACTAAAACGCTCAATAGTACCGCACTGCTGTTAAAATGGGACTTCAAATGCTATTATATTGTACAGTATACGAATTATATCATAACGTACGCCTTTATAGCTTTGTCCTCTTTTTCCAAAATCAAAACGGAAAGAAGGCCACTATTCTCTATATAAAGCCTCTCCCTACTTACGCACAAAATACTGCACATCATAATGCTATACTATCTAACTTTAGTGTTCTAAAAACCTACAATATGACAGACTTACATCAACCTGATGAACAATTGCTTGTAAACAAACAAATCCCACTATAAACTGAGCTAAACAACAGAGAAGCGCTTCGTCCACTCTCTGCGAACGTTATCATTATCTACGCAAAGTACTGTGTACTACTTTGTGTCTTTTTTCTTTATTAATGTACGACATTCTCTCTTCCCGCACGTCACTCACGCAATGCGTCACGCCTCATTCATTGAAATGTACTGTGCGTTACGCAACTAACCGTTGGTTTGTATGAACGTTTAACGGATTGATAAAGTCACCTTCCGACATGCGAGCGAAACCGTTTGTTAGCTAAACATATGATACTTATTCTTATTTAAAAATAAGAATAAGTGAATGAGAATTTATTATTAGAAAAAGTTCCAATACACGGCACCATTACATAATATTTCACGCACATAACTCGCTTCCGAGAATTATACTCTCAAACAAACGCGAACACGTTTCATGAAAAAGTACAGGGAGAAAGCGATTTCTTGAAAAATGCTAAATATGACACTACTTTGTCACAAAGTATGACTGTATAAGCTATTGCGAGTCCGCAAAATTTATCTGATGACGAATGCCATGAATGAACAGTTAATTTTTATATCAGACATACCACGGGAAGATAAAAAAATGCATCACGGACTCATAAATAACGCTGATATAATCAATCCTTTCACCTGAAAGGCAATAGTTCAAATTTTTTGAATTGATGAATAATGGTCACTTTTACTTTAATATTTGTGACATCACCCCCTCCATTTAAAATTTTGTGATTAATTCTGATGTCTAATTACTAGGTTTGACAAGAGAGCATCGTCTCTAAAAGTGACGGATTGAGAAAAAGCATCCTTCAATTTTTTTGAATAGATATCCCAAAAAAACGTGCTTTATTTACTTGTCATCTTGAAAGTCCCGGCTCTTTCAAAGCGATAGCTATTGATTAACGAAATATTGTAATTGAGATATAGGCGAGGTTCTTGTATATACCGTATTTGCTTATATTTATTTGGATGTATATTTAGATTACCAATGGCAGTTGATGGAACCTCAAGAAATACGGTTTTAAGAAATGAGATTTGTCAGAAAATCAAGTCAATCTATTTACTAACAAATTGCATGAAATTAATAATCAGCACTTACTTTCACAAATTTCCTCAAAATTATGTAAATGGTTCACTCGTACATGTAATATTCAACAGTTTTCCGATGCCAACTAATGGTTTTGAACCAATCCATAAACATTTTTATGTCACTGAATGCTTCATATTTTTATTATATATTTTTTTATCACAGGATTGCAGTAGAGAGTAGAAAACTCAACATTCACAACAGCACTTATGAACGGCCTACATTAAACTACATTGTTTTACAATATTTTCGATGAGACGGAGAGTATTGACTAATATATGTTTGTTTGAATGAAATAATTTTTTACGCACAGAATTCAGAAAGATGGTAGCGTTTAATTTACGAAGTACTTATATTCAGTGGTGCTGGTTCTACTCTTGCAAATAGTGAAAAGTAATTTGAATCTTATCACTGCGTATATTATACCTGAGTGTTTCTTATTCATTTCTCCATACATTTTTTCCTTTATAACTTTTTTGTATACTCAATGCGATCCTTCGATGCGATGTTCATACGGAGAAGACCTTGTTATGAAGTCGACAAGGAAAAAAAGGTCAGGCACTATCCCTCCTTACTCTGTAATGAATTATATTGTAAATATTTAAGATTGGTGGAGGAGTTCTGTTGTGAATTCGGCCGATATTCAAAACTTCGTAGATTGAGAATTAATTTTACAAACATTTATCAGCTGCGCAGTAACACGTAATATGTCGCCACAGCCAGCAAAGGTTCAGCTCTGACTTTTTAAATCAATGCAGTGCGTCGGAAAGATTTCAGGAATTAGGTACTTTAGTTTTGGATATTTGATCAGTCAGAAGGATAGTTATCTCAACTACGGTAGAATGAAAAAGTTCACATTCGAAAACTACACAATTTCGACTCAAATCACTTGCGTCAACGTACCAATAGAGGAATTTCTTCAGTTGTTGTAGCACTTAGTATACACAACTCTACAGATAATATGGATGGCTGAATCTACAGATTAAGCTTAATAAGTTGCTGTAGTGTTTCAGGTTCTAATAAAATCATTATTATAATTACTAATAATAATAAACGCACATTGCATAGAATTACAACAACCTAGTTTGAATTTTGTATGTCATAATGGGAACCGAAATCAACTTCAGTTCGGACCAAAATTCATCCAACTTGAACACAATACTTTCTACAGATTCCTCAAGTGATCACGCACTTGTGGTATCCTCGCCAGTCATAACTAATATCGATTCAATACCGGTATGCAGCAGCTTTCAAGGCCATGATCCCACTAACGATCAGGAAATTAATATTCTTCAGCAGCAGTTCGACTGCATGCAGGATAAATCCAAGCAAAGAACGGTTGGAAGTCGCAAAGAGAAAAGAAGAACAGAATGTATTAACAACGCGTTTTCTGAACTCCGTAGAAGAATTCCGAACGTACCTATGGACACGAAATTGTCGAAGATAAAAACCTTGCGGTTGGCGACATCCTACATCTCATATTTGACAGATATTATCAAAAGTTCGGATCCGTGTGATTCTAGGGACAGTCGAGATTTTCGCGCCGATCTGAAAGCGTTACGATCCCGCGAGAGACGGAGAAACATTTATCAGGTGCGTTCGCCATTTTGATTCAATTAACCATAATCAATTTCACAGTAAATTTCACATAAAACAATTGATTTGAAATTGGCGAGTATAATCTTACACAGATTTCAGCTGAAAATACTCAAGTTCCTGTGTTTTATGCCCGTAGTCTAATATCAACGCAAAGTAAAGTATTTCTTGGTTACTTTTCGACAAAAAGAAATAGAGGAAATAGTTAAGATTTCGTTAGGAATGAGTTAACATTCGCTTGACATGGAAAAGAACAGCTGTATTTTAGTATTTCTGCTAACTAAACTTCACTCTGGCAGTAACGTCCCACGATATGCATTCTGTGTGGCAAGGGTTCGGATACGTCTTAATTATAATACCAATTTCATTTACATTGATGATGAACATTTCGTGTCTGGGTCTGGTTTAGTGAATGACGAATTTAGTTCATAGTATATCACATTTTTAAGGATGAATCAAAAGTAAAAAGTTATGAATAATGGATGGTTTGAACTATACGGGCAGTTGTATATTGGCCGTGTGAAAATAATCACAAAGAAGCAACTCCAATCATAGGATATTGAATCCTCTACCATCGTCGTAATATGTATTTACTGCTAATAGGTTCAATCTACCCTTGAAGGTCGCAGCACTTCCACACAAAAAACTAAGAAAATCGAAGTGGGCAAAAATGAGGGCAGTGGGCTGATCGGACCCTACGCTGTTGCTAGAGATGAACTTCCTGAATCTCTCGGAAAAACTGATATATTAGAATCTCGGAAACGTCGCAAAGGTAGAACCGGGTGGCCAGAGGCAGTGTGGGCCATGGAACTAGAGAGCAATACGCTCCGATCAAGAGTGCAAATTGAAGAGCCTGTATTCGAAATACGACAATCGAACAACAACAACTTTGCCAACATGATGTACACCAACAACCCGAACGCAATTGGCGATATGTTGAACACACGGTTTTCTGTTCCGACTTTTGTACAAGACCACGACTACTTGAATCGGGACGATTGGTACACGTCACCACAAAAATATCAGTTATTCATTGGCAACAACGGTAAAGATCATCAACAAGAAAATGAAATGTTTACATATGATATTTCCAGCCAAATTAATGTGGCCCAATCAAGCCAACCAGTTTATTTCTTCAACGAAACCAACGAAAATTTCCCTATTTTGGAATCAACCAACCCCATCTTGACAGCACCAAGACAACCTGCCAAAGCCAGGTTACCGTCCATACCACATTTTCTACATCGCACTGTGGACTCGCCGATTTCCGACAGGATACCAGGATTCATACCCAGCACTGCGCTTTATTCGCATTCTACCGAAAATTCACCTTTACAGAGTGGGTTTCCGAATTTTGCCAACACAGAATTTCCCAACTGTGATTCGTGTCTCAATGAACCTACCGCTGTTGACTGCTACAGTGCACCGGAACTGACAGAGCTCAAAACTGTTTCTATGGCCAGCATAAAGATATCGACATCTACTATTAACGGTAATTACTTGCAGTATGGTTAACGTACTCCCCGGACAAATGAATTATATACTGTCCAGTGTGACATAATAGCTTGGGAAGAATTGTATTGGAACAGTTGGGGCCTCTACATTCCTTAATTTATTTTAAACCGACGATACTGATATAATTCTCCATTGTGATACTGTAAATATCGCATTTGACACATTTCCCCTAATCTCTGTTCAATACGGGCAATACGAGGCAAAGCGTAATAGAAGATTTTTCAACTGAACATTAATTACTTTTTGTTTGATTTGTTTAGGTTTTGGTACGTTTACCACATCGAACTGCTTTGACCAAAGTGCCATTCCAGTCAATATTGGTGCAATTCCCGTTAATGAGACTTCAAAATGGACCACTGAATAAATTTTCACAGTAGATGACGTGGAATTCTCGTGAATGGCTTACTGTAAAGTTTAATTTAATCCCATATCATCAACGATATATACAATATTTTGTATCGAAATCAATGAAATTAAATATTCTGACAACTCTTCCCATTTCCTAAACATATATTCCCAAATAATTCATTATGCAACAGTTATATACTTATATACTACCATAGTATTTAGAGTCAATTTGGATATTGCTATGAGAAAATGCTCATTTTGAGACTTCTGAAAATAATTTATTGCGACGGAAATAAAATCGGATTATTCCTACATTATGTTGGAATGTTGTTTTACCGGGAGTGTAAACGACAATTTACAAAAAGCGAGCACCAAAATCTCATTTGGCACAGATTAATAGCAAATTTAATGCTCGTTCGTGTACTCCCGTTACTGTGTAAAGCAAAATTGTCGCCGGCTATCAAAGGGAATTTTTGACTTTTATTAAGATTTACAGTTTCGGTTATTCACTTCAGATCAGTGATGAGCTTGTAGTTTTTATTTCGCTGTATAACAATGTGCATGAAGGACAATTGGTTACACAGTATTGGCATTGCGCTTAAGTAAGTTCCTCTAGGTACACATACCTTCGGTCAAGAATTGCCTGCTTGGAATTACCCTCAAGACTATCCTACTTCAGAGGTTTCCCAATAGTTCTCGTGAGAGATATACCAAACCCTAACGTGATTTAAAATGCTAGGGAAAGTCGGCAACTGATTACATTACGTGTCAGATCCGTGAAATAGAGCAGACTCCCTAATGACGCAAAGATAAAAGATGCTTTCGAATTTCGCATCGCAATAACTCTCGCATAGTATTCTTCACAAGTATGTTGCGTAATGATGAAATGTACTGTGGAAATTGTAAATTTCGATCACAACTAACAACTGTATTGACTACATTTACTTGGGAGACTCACAAACAGTATTCTTACGACGACTCACACCTGAACCTGAGGTAGAACGTATCATTGTATTGGCGCGAAATTACGCAGATGACAAAAAGTGAATTATTACTTGACCTGTTTCTATATTTTATTCTTGGGGAAGTAAACGATGTTCTATGTACTATTATTAATAGTGCCAAGCATATTTTTACTCGGTTGTTTTTTGTTTTTACATTATAATTCTCCTTCTTGGATCCGCACCGCGTCTCTAGCACTAGACATTGCAGTGGTCATAACGCACCGCAAAATAAAGTATAAGCAGTTAAATACTCAATATGCTATGCCTATTGGTTTGAAAAGCTACTGTTCATCTGGTAAACTATGATTTACGAAGATGGCCTTCAGTTACTCAGTTGTCTTTTTCGACGCAGAGATTAAAAATCCTGGATTGATTGCTTCTGACAAATTTAAGACTTAAATCAAATAATAGTTGATATGCATTCATTGCAATAGACGTGACATCATAAATAAATACAGTATGAAGAGCATGCAGTAACAGCAGTAAGGAATTTATTAAACAGATTGCTCGTGTCATATTATGAATTCTTTGAATATTTTGGTTTAAAGTAAAGGTATACTCCTGTGTTACCACATTGTGAAGAGATATTAAATAATGGAGTCCATAATAACCGATGATAGTCTGCAATAACTGGGTGATACAACCAGTAAACCCATATGAAACACTAAACCATACCTGTGATGTAATAAACAATATATAAGAAGGAAAAATTTCCGTTCAATTCCAGGAAGAGATGAGAAGGAAAGTACGTTCGAATCTACACTACGTGTATTTTGAAAAAATAATACACTAACTTTTATAAAGATTTTTTACCAGGCCTTGGTTGGCACAGTTACTCTAACATTAATGAAGAATCTGATACACAGTAAAGCAAATAAATAGATTACCTTAGCTGATATGCTGAATATAGTAACACAAAGAGATATGGAAAAAGGGGGGGAAGAAGTACATTTTTTGAAAGATTATTGATTAGTTTGACATGATTTTGAAGCCAGAATGTAAAATGAGGTATTGCATGTATTGACTTCGAATGTGCAATATTGAATTGATAAACATTGCTGTCAACTAGTAAATATCACGTGCTTTTAAATTGAAACACAGACAAGAAAGAAAATCCTTAAGAATACTGCATTATTTCACACAGGATAATTTAAAAATCAAGAAAGAGAGTCATTGAAGAAAATTACAGCTCGTCAGAAGTCATCATCATCATGATTGATATGCAGAATCATCGAAGGCAAGAAGTACTATTGACCATGATTTGTTCATTGCTTCAGTGGGTCAAAAGAATCAAGTGTCAGGTTTTCTTCCGATATTGTCAATCCTTTGCTAAAACCATCCTGGATGTGGGAAAGAAAAATTATTCCCAGTTGAAAACAATGTTCAAAAACTGAACCTCCATAAATTCATCTATATTATAGGCCAGAGGGCTATGACCCATACTATGACCAATACCCGACCTATACTATGACCCTAAAATAATAAAGCTATGAACTGGAGTGATTCGCTAGTAAAACGGTAGCATTACTCCTTTATTCTTAATCATATCATGCTCCACAAAAAAGTTCAGAATAAAACTCAATTTATTCATTCATTTAAAAAAATGATTTTCTTGCTCTGGCTCATGACCATGTGCAAAAATTAATGATGTGGCCCGCAAAATAAAAAGTTTGGAAACCCCTGGTCTAGGCTATCGATTTTCTGACTCACTTTCTATGAACCACTTAGGCTAAGCTAGGAAGAGACATAAGAAAAATAGTAACAGACAAACCTAATATGATATGACAGAACCACAATAACCATGAAACTATACCTTAGCACTAAGCTTTGATTTTGAACTGGCATTTTTTCTGCCAAGACTCCTTGCAGGTGCTTGTTTACCATTAGGGAAATATTTCTTGCTCCACTTGAGAGCAGAATTGCTATTTCTAGATTTTTTCTTTTGTATCAAGGGATGAGATATAATGTGATAATTGCTTTTTCTGTTCGGAGATATATCTTGTGACTGGATTCCCTCAAAAGACCAGTGAGAGGAGAAAAGAGGTTTAGAGAACTAGAAAGGAAGAAAAAGGAAGATTTGAAGGAAGAAATCAAGAGGCCACAAGTGTAAGATTGACCTGAAACTAGTGTCATTGTGATGCACGTATACATTGTTTTACAGCACTCAATTAATTTATGCCGTTTATTAAGGTCGTTTTACGAAATTTAGTCGTAAATGTCCAATACAGATTGATAAGTAGCCACATTGGCCACCGTATGAATATTTGTAAAGAAAAGATGTTCAGGAGAGTTTCAGTTTTATAGTTCCTGTGATACTTCAATTACATTACACTCTTGGAATTTTGAATACACTAAATAATACTAGTATTGACCAACCTGCATCTCTTGCATTTTCCAATTCAGGCCTTTCTCATGACGGAATGGATCAATCGTATTTTCCTCTATCAGCAAGTCAGCTGAGTTTGAACCAGAGCACACATGAATATACACAAGTACCAAAATAAATTATGAACATATACTTTTAACTAACCTTTAGATAGTGAGGATCTTTTCGACGGTGGTTGAGGGAGTCTTGCAGCTGGAGGAGAAAATGGCTGCATATTGAATGCATCCTGAAAAGTTGGAAGTGGTTTAGCGCATGGAGTAAAAACTACTATAATTCAAATCACTTAGGAAATTCGCATGATTTGGATATCCTCCAAATTATTCCCATATATATATTTTATACACAATGCGAAATTTTTTTAAAAGCATCTTATTTAGATGGCCTTTTTTTGATTGAGAGTTAATTATTCATTCATTTCTATGTGCGACTTTATAAAAGTAAAGCAGAAGATTACTATCTGCAGCACACCAAATGGAAATGAAAAGAACAGCTCACATTACAGAGTAATAGCCCGGTAACAACGCTATACAACAGGTAGTAGGATAGAAGCATGGTAGGAATGAATAATGGAATGGAAATAAAAAGTAGCAGAAAAGGTAGATTCTGAATGAATTCAGCTCGAATTCATTTCACTCGCTCAACCTGCATTTCTCTTGATGAATGTGAAGGATGACTGTGTAAGATGTCAGTTTCCTGTGACAACAGGAGATTTTTTCTCAATGAGGCGGGATCGTGCTTTGAACTCAAGATATCATCAAACTTATTGAGGTTTGATTGATGTGATGCTTTTAGAATTGGGTGGTTGGATAAGACTTCTTCCCTTTCTTTAAAATGGGCAGTTTTAACAGACATTCGTGAACTATTCTGTGATGATTTTTCAGGCCGACTATCAATAAAGTTGCTGATTCTGGAATTCGATTGTGTTTGGCTGTTGTGAGTTCCCAAAGAATGAGGTAATGGCTGCTTCACTTTGGTATGCTTTTCATTCCAGGCAGAATACAATGTCGGCTTCAATATCTCAGTAACGCCTTGAGTTGGAGTCTTCGATTTATCTGGCCTATTTGATTTTTGTTGTTTGGCATCCTCCTTTGCAGCTCTTCTGACCGCTTCCATTAGACGACACACATTGTCGTATGTGCTGTCAACATAGATATCCTGCGGAGGCAAATTAACCTTTTTTTTTTTATTCAAGGCTGGATTTCTGTGAGAGGACAACACCATGTATCCATCTTCACCGCTGAGCTGTTGCAAAGTGTCACTGACGTTATCATTTCTTAAGTTACTTGTGCGCATTATGCTTGCTGCAGGATAGCTTTCATTTGCAAATTTATGGCTGGAATTCCTCGTCTGGGAATCGGTCATTCTTTTCGAAGAACTGGCTTGCAAAATATCTGGGGCAGCTAGAATTCTTTGACTAGATGGTCTTGCTTGAGATGGGTTACAACTGAAAGATGTGTTCGAAGAAACCAAGGAAGGTGTAGTGAACAATTCAGAATAGGTTGCACTTGGTTGCAGAGTATAAATTTGCTCTACTGATGACCCTTGACTGGCAGAACTCAAACTTGATACATCATCGGTCGAACCGATGTATTCAGCCTTTACAAGATCCCTGATATTTCTGTGACTGCTGCGCTGAGAATCAGCACCAAAGAGAAATTCTCCCTGCTTCAATGCCATTGGATCCGTTCTTGAACTATGTTCCTCCAATTTTGAGGACAATATGTATGGATCATCATTGTTTCGGAGACAAGCTTTTGACAAACCAGTTTTCGGTAGTCTGTCATAATTCAGAAACATCTTGTCATGATGCATAGCAAGCTTTTCACCTATTGCATCACCAGGGACTTGTGACATAGAAGTTTTGGCATCACCACTGCCTTTGGCCTTAGAACTACTCAGCATTTTTTGCAATGTTGAAACTATGTCATCTATATTTGAATAACTACTTGAGTGCGTGCTGCAAGAAGAAATAGATGAATCGTCTAGAATACATTGCGACTTCTGTTTTTTCTTTTCATTGTGTTTTATCAATCGCTTGACAAGCAATTTGGCTGGCAAGAACGCTTTGCCTTTGCTTTCTGCAGCAAGCTGTTTTTTTTTAGTTTCAAGCTGTTGGACCTTTCTAGAATTCTGTAAAGTTCTTAGAAATTTCTCGGTCGAAGTGGCAGCACCATTTGTTAGGTCTTTAGAAGGGTTCATAAAGTTTGGAGGCAGAGTAGTGCACTTAACATCAGTGTTAACTGTTGCGTAGTTACTTTCATCAGTTTCGAAATCCGATTTTTTGTCTAGTGATGGTGTAAAGGAAGGACGAGGAAAGGAAGAAAGAGAACTATGTGAAAGAATAGAGGAGGAAGTTCCATTTTCGGGAACGAGATGATGAAATTCAGTTTCATTCTGAGTCAAAGGGAGAAGAGAAATGTTAGTTATGTAAAGTAGGAAGTAATAAAGTGCTTTACATTATTAAAGAGTGGTAATGCTGACGGATTAAAAATGCTAAAATTATCCACCACTTCCTGGATAATTAGCAAATACCTTCTGTCAAGCTGAATAACTAAACAAATGCCTGTATAGGAAGGTAATAATCATTCATTAGCGTAATAGCATTTGTCCAATTAGTCGATTGTTCTTGTGACCATTTCTCCTAGAACTAGGCTCTTCAATGTTGTTTATTCTACTACACCCTTTTTTGGGCGAACTATTGTTCAAAACTAGCCTAGACTAGACTAGACTAGACTTCGTATTATTTTAGACATAGTCGGACTTTCCAAATAGTTTTACAGGCTACTTCAGCCACCGTTGAATTTCACTTCAATGATGAATGATGACACCAGTAGTCAGATTTCAACCAAGGAAAATATGTTTTAAATATTATACTGAGCATTACCCAATGCCCCCTGATGCATTTGTCAACTACACTTCCTCACTAAGTTTGAGAAACCAAAAAAAAAACTCTGGTATATTGAGTAATATGTACTCAGAAGCAGGCAGAATGGAACCTCATAGTTGAAAAATGCAAATGAACTACTTTAGTTTAAAATCATTCAAGTCATTTGCCTATACTGAAACACAAGATATTTTTTTATTCCCTAAGTGTGACACCTAGTATTACAAACATGCCCAACCATTAGTTTGCATTGCACTGATGCAGATGTTATTTGGCATAATTCTAGGTTGCAAAATTCACAATAAACGAATTTATATGCAGCAACTACGCCTGAAGCATTCAAACTTACAATCATTTCCTTTTCCTGTGAATAGTTCGATGACGTAAATTTTGTACTGCTACGTCTAGGAATTGCAATGTTACTTGTGTCTGACCGCATGTTCGAAGGCGATGAATTTACTTTAGGGCTGTCCTGAACAAAATAAAACAAGCATCACTTATAATTCAAGGTATACTCATCAATACAGTCAGTTATTTGAAAATTTCTAGGTGATACACTATTTACTGGCCAAATACTTTTATGTAATGAGCACTTGATGAATAAGTGGTCAATGTGGACCAATGGTTTTCTTTAAATATGTGAATATATAGCAAAATATAAAAAGGGGAACAACTACAATGAGTCAACAACTCACAAATACCTTACTTACCCTAGTTTACTTAATGAAGTTTTGACTCATGACACCATACTAACTAAAATATATTCTTTTAACTAAGGAATAAATAGACAAAATCATTCCTATGCAAGATTAGGCACAGCAAAAAAGTGCTGAACCGGGAAGTGCCGAATAAGGTGAGGAGTTACTGAGAAGGGATAACACTGGTGAACTCAGATACAATATTAATATTGTTGAAACCTGAGTAGGAGTAGTAGGGAAAGCAGGGTTTGAACTGAGCCTGGTCTCGGACTCCAGCATCAATATACGTCGACGAAGGTCAGCATTCTCTTTTTCTAGTTCATGTATTCGCTTACTCATCTCTGAAACCTTTGAATAAAAAAAAAACATTTTAAGTAAAGGTGAACTTCGGCTAGAGTAAATATCAAAAAAATAGTAATGGTTAAATATATCTACTGTGAGGGAAAGCAAATGTATCACACTTCCGTGTAGTAAAATAATATAACAATTCAAACAATATATGTAAAGCATTGCCTTTTTCAAATGGTAAACTCACTTTTTTTGGTGCTCCTGCCGATGGATTATCTTTCACAAATAACTCATAAGCCAACTCAAACGCTTGTCCGATTGTCAGTGTAATTTCATTAGCCTGGTATGTAAAATGTAAAGGCAATAATAAAACAAAGAATACAAAAAATAGGTTCCATATTCATTTTTACTGAAAATCATTATTTTTGTTTAGGTAATTTTATTTTTTCCTGTGATTCAGGGAGCTAGCAAACAAAATACAGAAACGTTGTTCACTTGCGATGACAGTGTTGCATATTACATGCTTAAATATTTACTTCACAAATACGTACAGTTTATTGCTACATAACCCTATCTATCTATGACAGAGAGAGAGAGAGAGCTGGATAGTACCAATATGGATGTGAAACGGATCCCAAGAAAGACCACTCAGTCAAGGGTTCAAAATAATGGTCAAGTGGTTGGAGAGTTAGGGTAATGAAGCCAATTGGTTGCAAAACTTGATCTTTGACCTTTAGCAGCCCAATTAAGTGTTTGATAGTTTTAAAAGAATCAATACAGACAAAACTGAAAGTGAGCAAACCTGATGAAGGGAATCAAGACCATAGCAATAATGTTTATCATCTTCTAATTTCGCAATGAAAGCAAACAGTCGTTTGTCCTGCTTATCGTCTGCGCAAAACGAAACTCTGTGGAGACGAATACGGTGAAGCACCTCCTAAAAGTAAAGTAGATAATTTCAGGAAATTTGTTAATTATCAAACGGTTTCGTGCATCGTCGTTTTAGCGCGTTATTGTACGTGGAAATGAGCTTGCTGTTATCAACAGTCCACAACCACCTTAACCTGGAATATTGATACAAGCAAGTGATTGATTATTTTAATGTGATTCACATATCTTTGATTGACCTGTCAATTTTTACTGTAACAGTTACTATTAGACTGATGTATGAGTATAAAGTGATTACGACGATGCGTACAGCAATGCGGTATGACGTAATCCAATTAACAAGGATAGAACATATTAAAAAAATCAATGCATCACAGAGCAGTGAAACAAAAAAGCCCTCAGTTCCTATGCCATTAGGCGATGTATTGTGTACGATATGTGTACGTGTGTTCTATATCTGTCAACACTAGTATGATTATAATGACTTCGATTGATGTTACCGTTTATTGCTACGTAGGTAAGTGTACGAAACATTTACAATATAATGTAGTATGTTTATTAGGATGTGCAGTGTCACTGGATGATTTAATATATTGCCGCAGCCTGTAGTGGGTAATCTAAATAAGCTAACCGCGCAGGTCACATCAAACGCGGTGGTGACATCAAACGCGAAAGGTTAAGCGTCATAATAAAATTTCGAATATAACACTAGTAGCAAGCAAGTAGGAATTTCTTCCCACACCAAATGGAAAACAAAACTTTCCTTTTCGGTAACAGGTCGTGTTCAATATATGTTCCTACACATTCCCAACCCTAAAATGTTAGAAATTACACTAAATCCCTGACCAACACGGGATTTCATGAAATGACTGAAATGTTCAGGGACTCCACGAAATACCTAGTTTCACAAATTCCCTGTAACATAAAAACAATATCCGTTAGACGACTTTCCACATTCCGACTTATGACAATAGGTAAAAATGCAGGTCATCTAATACAATAACGGTTCATTTAACAAAAGTAATATTATTTGTATAAAAATTATTGAGGGTTGTGAGAGTTTAACTTCCCGATTTAGGGTCAATCTGAAAAGGATAAAATGAGGTACAGCCTGGTGGTAAAGTCAGTGCATTCAGATGTATTTTTTCTATTTACCGTATGAATTCAGTTTTAGTATTTTTCTACAAACAGCTATTTATCTTGGAGTAGGGAGAAACGTGTTTAAAAAAGATAGTCGCTAGAGTGGTTTTCTTGTTTTAAATGCCATGTTGCAAGGATTTGAATATGAAATACCATCGCCTCAGAAATTGGTCTACACAATTTTGAATTGTCAGTCAATGAGATGTCAGTCGACAGTCTTCATTGTGAATTTTATTTCATTTTAATCCAATAAGGCCAAGCAACGTGATAAATTTGATGAGTTACGTCTTTCCAACGCCATTGCACAATGTCACTAAGATTGATTTATACGACGAGACTGTCGTACGGCGCGGGTGATACATTACTACACACATTAATGCAATACAGTATAATAATAATTGCATATACGGAAAAAGCATACATTAGTGTCGACCTCTGCGGATAATCCCCAATGAATATTACAGTCTGACCTTCCGCCGTTTCGCAAAGTAATTGTTTTTTACTTTCGATTAAGCCCTACTCAAATAAATGCAGAAGTCAAATTTACATCAAATACGAGGAAATGATTTTCATAATGCAAGTATCAGTCATTCAACAGCATTCATTTGCTACAATATGGTCATAACATTGGAGGCCATGTCAGAGTGATACAGCATAGCTCGTGTAAAAAACCTACCTTGCCCGTGCCAATAAACCTTCAACGATGAACGTGTAATGTAATTAAATTAGTAAATAGGCAGTGCCAGCAGAAGGCAAAGGACAGTAGGTTAAAGCACAAATTGTAATGGAACGATGAATTCAAAGCTGAAAATAGAAACGTTATATTTAATAATTTCCGCCAACTTTATATAACATTTAAAATTAGCATGTGCATAGAGCATATGAAAAATACTGTACCTATGACAAACGATCGTCATTTATTTAAATAATGCAAGCTACAACTACAAAAATATAGTATCAATTCATTTTTTTACTTTCAATTCATTTGCGTTTGGAGATAGCTAAGTATAATACTATAACATATATACGGTAATTAGGATGAAATCGGTCAATTTTATGACTACTACACTGCAACGAGACGATATAAAGCAGTTCCTGAAATCCTGCTGGCAAATTTTTTTTTCTACTTACTGTATTACAAGGTACAATATATGGATTCGCACAAGCTCACATTGATTAAAATGCGAAGCGATATACGATACTCAAGGTATCTTCAGCTGGTACAGTGATGCATATACATGTATCCATATCCCAAATATTAAATTTAATATAGTATTGGTATGAGGAAAATGTTTTATATAATCCACACGACATCATTCCGACGAATATTCCCACATCGACCTCAGTGTAAACATTTATATACTTTTCTAGGTCACTGTGCAATTTGCAAGGTAAATTTACGACGCAGCACATCTGCTTTTGTAATCAAATTGTAACTTATAAAAAAATGCTAGCCCCTATTCTAAACGAAGATTAAGGATTTTATTCATCTGATAATTTATCATGCAGCACACACTTTGGGGAATATAGCCTTAGTGAACTTGTATATGATGGTTATGCATGCCGGGCCATGACTTAGGCAGCGCGAGGGACTGTGTTTTCAGCGCAACGTAAATATTATTAAAATATCGAAACAAAAATGAAAAAGTACTTTCAATTTTATTAATTTTAACCCACAAACCATAACTATACATGATTTCGAAACTGTACTAATCGCAACACGTTATGCAGCAGTAAAACATGACATAATTTCCTTGTATTCAATTACCAACGGCTTCTTTCGGTCTACCTCATTTACACTATCAACTCTGCTGACTGGTTTCAAGGATTAATGTGCTATATATGTTTTGGTCTTTGGAAGGTATTTGAGTACTTTTGAAAGCGACAAAATCGAAGAAGGGTCAATCACCACTCACCATGTTGCGAACTCGTGCCCTCAATTTGACCTACTAAACGGAGATAATAATAGTGCATAACCCTGATTCGCTACTTTGAAAGACTAAACTAAAGTAAATTGCGCCAAGGGAAGCGAGGATTCTAGTTACATTCAACATTTGTAAGCGATAACGTCGATTAATGTTTATCAAGACTTTAGAATTAGGCATACAAATAATCAGTCGATATTGCGTTTTTAACATGATTCATGAACATGAATTTTTACTAATTTACGAAGTTGTCGCGAAATAGCTCTTAACAGAGTAGGACTATAACGAGATTTCACTTCACTGGTATACCTATATTATAAAGAATGTACTTCTGACATCCAAGAAGTCATTATCCTGACTAGCAGAGAAATCATTATCCTGAGTAGCAGACAGAACAACTTTAACTACTGATCACGAGCCGCCTTCCTCAGCCGAAACTAATAAACTGTGGTCTAATGGTTGATGACGATATTCTTGCATTTGAAGTTATCATCAGGTAATGTCGAACCAGTTGTCCTCAGGGACGGAAAAGCAAAGACAAAGCGAGCACTAAATTAAACAAGGCACGAAGCAAGCAGCTGAGCCGCTCAAACTGACGTCATCAACAGCGAGAAGGGAACGAGATTAACCGCAATGCATTACTTTGACAATACTGCATATCATTCTTCGCTTTAATGTTGAATGGACTCTCTGTTTATGCGACCTCGCAATAATGAAGGCAACCAATATATGGGTATGGGCTAATTTATTCTAATTCTAATTTATGACATTAAACGATTAGGTTTGCTAGTGAATCAGTGATGAAAATTTCTGACATCTAGGGGAACTGGATATTGATGGGAGAAACTGTGCCAATCCCCCTTTTTTATATGTTACTGCATTCAAGTTAAGAAGACATAGGATATCGTATTACTCGCATAATCGCGTAATTCTCCAAGAACGCCATCTAACAACAAGACAGATTTAATTGCAGACAACAAGATCCGACCTTTTGGGAATTGGGAGTAGAATAGAAGAGAGTGTATCGCGGTTATCTCTCAACGATGAGAGACTGATCAATAAATACCTTATTTGATTTTGGATAATTACGATATTTGAAGCCGAAAGTTCAGACACACATACCGAAACCTGTGGTAAATATAGCAAGAGAACAGAACAGGTGATCCTGGAGGATAATTAGGCTGTCGCCCATGCAAAGCGATCGTTTGAAGTCATTCCCACTATTCAGCTTTGATGTAACCAGAGAAATTCATCGACCTACCCTACGGATGTTTAGTAATACTATACATCACTGAACTCAATACTTAAATTTCTATACTCCCTTTGAAGTTTTCAAGTAAAAAAATATGGGAATTAAATCAATTCAACAACACTTTTTGTTGAAAATCATTTCTGGGTAATTGAAGCTCTAACAGACTTAAAAAAACAAATAAAGGAAGTGTAGTTGGGTCAAATTAGCCAATTCCACTCCTATTTTAACAACTGTGACCTGAAGGCAATAAAAAAAAATGCGAATTGCATACATGGTATGGCGTTTCCTCTGTAAGATATGCATTGGCTATCCAAGTATAAACAGCTGAATCAACATCATCAATCTCATATCACATACTTTTAAACTATTCTACAATATCTTTTTTAAATGCAAGTGCATATTGCCAGCTTTGGGGTGTTCTTATCTGTTACCAATGCAGTACTGTGTCAGAGAGGTGCTTTCAGCAGTAAAATGTTGCAATTGCAAACAGGAAACACCAAGCACAAATCAGCAAACTTCAGCTATTCAAAGTACTCTATTACATTATAAATCTTCCTGTTATTTTCTGCAGTTGGGTGTCAGTATTCAATGGTGTATTTTTTAATGTGTTTGGGATACAGCGCCTGCCATAATTGAATGTGTTGTTGTATCAATGGAAGGAAGTCAATTCTATATGATATATAACAGCTAAAGGTAAAATGAGGTATCAATGATCTCTGGCTATATTAAACCTTAATATAACCCACAGGACTGGAGTTACTAAACAAACAATATAGTGCTAACTATCACAAAAAATACTGAAAAAACTTACTTTTGTTTTGCTGTCAGATATCGACACAGAATGAACATTTATGCTCAGTTCAACTTTGGGTGGTTTGCTTCCCTCCGTTCTCTTTATTTGTCGAGAGAAATTCAGTTTCTGTAACGCCGTCTTAACCATGTCCATTCCACGAGGTTGCGACACCTCAGCCTTTCCAATGAACTGCAGGAACAAGGAAAAAGGGGGAATAATTAGTCGAGGAGATACAGAGCACTGTACGACAAAACAATGCTCACAGACCTTTACAACATAATTCACTTTTCCGTTTATCAGGGTTTCTGCAGCATGAATCCAGTTCTTGGAATTGCCTTTGCCATTATTTCCGCCCTGGAATTGATATTGCATTGATCGTACTCTAATGATACATTTTTGATTTGATGGAGTATGCAATCACTCTAAAAGATATATTGTCATTGATTATGTTTAATTCACTCAAGATTATAAAAGATTAAGTCAAGTCAAAAAGTCAAAGTCAAGTTAAAAAAATGTGAGACTCTACTCAAGTAATGTTAATTTTTTTTTGACTCTTCTCAGTTTCTTTAGAGGTACCGTTAATAAAAAGAAAAACATTTCGACTACTTGACGTATTATATTGACAATATAGACTACAGTGACAACTTTGTTATTAGAGTACTCACCAACACCATTCTGCAGCTGTATCAAATGTGTCTGCGAATGAAGTTACAAAAAATAGGCTAAGACTAACTTATGACAACTGTATTCATAAATAAAGAATAAATTCGTAAGCTATTAAGTGTAACGAAATAGTCGGTGAAATGGAAGCTTGTACAAGAGGAATTGGGGCAAGAGTGAAAGCTAGCCTGGGATTTCCATCAAGTCTGTTACATACTGTGGTCCATAGAGCTCCCTACTGTGTATATAACTCTTCTCTGAGAGTTTTGACACCGATTACCCACGTCGTACGATACTGCTTAACTGCCTTCTACTTGAAGATAACCATAGAATCGCGCCACAGTTATGCTGTTTCTTCGACGTTAGGTTTCGTGAAGGCTAGAAAATGGAAAGCTAGTTCATTGCATTGATTCCCATAACGCGTAATAGCTCTGTTTCTACATCAGCAACTCCGAATACTTCTTACAGTACAAGAAAGCCAACACAACGATTACGACCAGAAGTACCGACTGAACGAAACATCAGCTGTACTTGTTGTTGATATGGCAAACATAATCATTCATGCATGACTTTTTCTTATATGTCTGTCACTCACTCTGCGTTTTGCATATAGCTCTAATCATATATATAAAAAATTATCCTCATACAAACAACGCACTGAGAATTATTTATTGTGCTATAAATTCACCCTTAATGTACTTTTCGTCGTACGCAAATTCAAAGAATTGAATAAATAAGTGAAATATTTCCCAAAGACACTTCACTGCGCAATATATAGAATGACAGTCATCGAGAAAATCAAACTGATCCGTGAGTGCTGCCAGTACAGCAGTTCATAAGGATTTGTTTTATATTCTATTTAAAAACTTTATTTAAATTTCAAAAAGCGCTCTTTGTGAATCCAATGCCAAGATATACCGATGACAAGAGAATACATTAAAAAATTACCGCTAGATGTCATGCTTGTGCGTAATCATAATGTGTTGTTTCGGGTGGGAGACTAGCTCAGCGAACGCGAGTGTCAAAAACCGAGAATGTTACGGGTTCGAACCTCGCCAGGGTCATCTTCGTGTCCTCGACATATGACGAAAACGTAATAAAGCAAATCAAGAGGAAATCAGGTATTAACTATATTTCTTATTAAATATAACTGTACAATATACGCAACGTGTATATTCCCATTTAATAAATCTATACCGTACGTAGGTATAATTTGTGGTAGCACGTTAAATTGCTCGCTTGCGCCATTTCGAGGACAGATTGGTAATAAAGCGCACTTCCTTATGCTCATTTTATAATCTGTATGACGCATTTCCTAAAAATGATCGATAGATTTCGAATTGCACGAAAGGGGAATGTACTCGATTGAACTAGAGTCGTTCAACAATAAGCTTGATATTGAATGTAGTATTAGTTGTTCATAAAATGCCTGAACGGTTTATCGCAATGAAGACAGTAACGCTTGTTGTTACTGTTAGCTACTAATATTCTGTTCCTTACAAACTTCTGGTGACGAAGATGCAATAAAACTGGCATGGGCAGTGCTACGTTCGGTTCGGGCAATCATAAATGCTTTTAACGGTTCTCAAGTTCAACCTTCGCCATGTTGTATCTGCTCATCTAGTTATCCAATCACTTACTTTAATTTAAGTTGAGTTATTAAACATTTAGTTTACGATTGCTATTCTACCGTTACCACTTTAGCAGTTTACCAGATTCTATGCCTAAAAGCAGTGAATTTTTCCCGAGCGGTTTCTACGTGAAAATATATAATTGTTTTCAATTACGTTGCTATTGCTAGATTTTTTGCAAAGGTTTGGTTTTCTGACGCATTTCCTGAAGATTGAGATTAAAGGTAGTATTACATTGCAGTATTACATGTAAACAAAGCTAAGTCCAAGTATGTCGAAGTTATTCACTATAATAAAGTTATTGACGCTTCTTCTCCTGCTGGAGAATTACGCAGTGTGTTTCATACAAGCTGTTGATCACGATGAAAATGATAATAAACTGGTATGGGCAATACGACGTTTAGTTCAGCCAGCGTGCAATATAGCTTCCGAAGATCAGAACATTCAGACCTTGCCATCGTGTACAAGCTGCTTGTCTAGGCCTGGTAAGAGAGGTGCCCCAGGTCCAAAGGGCGATCGTGGACCGAAGGGAGACAGAGGAAATTGTACTTGCGACTTAGCTGGAGTGGGTAATCTAGCAAATATGATTCAAGACTTACAAGGTAAAAAATAGAATGCTTGGAACAGAAGATAATTACGGTAGGTCTTTTAATTTAGGTAGATATACTTTTTACTGAATTGTGTATTCCAGATCAAATAGACCTCATGAAGGCATCTTTACCAGGTAAACTCTTTACAAAGCATGTTTGACATAAGCCTCATTTCATGTACTACGAGCATTCCTCGATTTTCAGAAAACGAATTTCATATGTAACACAAAGTACAGTAGCTAGGGTTGCTTTTTATTTTAAGTATTTATCAAAAATAATTGGAAATTTTTGATTATGCATTGGACGTTATTTGATATCAGAACGTTTCTGCATGCTTGTTATGAAATCTGGAACAATACCAGACAGCGCGATAACGTTTTCGTCAATACACTCTGCTTCTTACTGCCAAAGACAAAATGCACGTTTGGATAGCGCCGGAGCCTGGTGTGCAGCAACTAGTGAGTATTGATAACTACTGTTGGATAGTAGCTACACACAGTGTTGTTGCAGCAGGTTACCTCTGTTATGAGAGATATATCAGTGCTGTTGTTATCCCATCAGTGGACTTGCTTGCAACATAAAAAAATCGGGGCAAAAAAGAGGGTTGCAATCAATCCTGACTGATTCATACATACATACATACATACATACATACATATGTAATAGCTTCAAATATAATACCCGATTGATTACATTTACGAGATCATAATAAGCGGCATCCACTATAATGTATTATAGATAAATCCAATTTGTACTAATTCGATTTACCCATATTTTTTATGTTCTTAGACACGATAGACTCGCAGTGGGTCGCAGTGGACTTGCAAAAAATTCAAAGGGTGACTGGAATCATTACCCAGGGCCAGGGCCATAACAATAGAGAATGGGTGACAAGTTTGAAAATAGAATACGGAACGATTGCGGGCTTGAGACGACCTATAGTGGAAAATAATATTGCGAAGGTATTGAGAGATGCGTACACTAAGTTGCTCATATTGCATCATGTATACGACAGCATTATAGATACGGACATAAAAATTACATAGTTGCTCTGTCTGTAATGAAGTAGTCCTGTTGTTTCAGCAACCGCAATTGATTGATATCAAACTCTATTATACACACAAATTATGAAAGACAATATGATTATTTCATCCATTCACTTGATGAATAATGTTTGCTTTGTGTGGTGGGCTATATGAATTTTTCTAATACAGCTCAATACAGCTCAATACAGCTTCTTTTATACATAATAATGGCTCATACGGAGAACAAAAATGACAAAAAATACCAGAAGATAGATCGAAACAAAACAACAGATAAACTGCAATCCCGAAAAGGTGTTGTACCCCAACCCTGAGTGCCCCATATCTAAGTCAGCGCATCAAATAGCTTTGGAATCGAGTTTCATTGCTTCAGATGGATATGGAGTATATCAGGCTTAGGACATCACTGATGTCAATTTCCTGTATTACCAAAGTTAATCCAAAGAAATAAATGTTCTATTTTATCTGTATGTTTGCAGATATTTTCTCCAGTGAATACTAATAGCAACGACAAAGCAAATGTTCGCTTTCCTAAACCGATCATGACGCGATACATTCGCATCATTCCGATGTCATACCACGGACATATGTCGATGCGGTTTGAAGTGATAAATTGCTGAAGAGTTATTGTAAATGTTGGATTACTCGATTTGAATACGCATACTACACCGCAATCTTCATCAAAGAAGAATTCATATTTCATGTTTTCATATTTTGCATACTGGGAAACTTCATTATAGAAAAGGAACTTGAAATGGCGGAATTCTCTGCTACTGAACTGAATTATGCTTATTCTAGAATTTGTATGACGCATTTCCTGCACAATGGTTCCTGCAGTTC
This sequence comes from Halocynthia roretzi, assembly GCA_013436055.1. Classification (NCBI taxonomy): domain Eukaryota; kingdom Metazoa; phylum Chordata; class Ascidiacea; order Stolidobranchia; family Pyuridae; genus Halocynthia; species Halocynthia roretzi. The sequence continues at coordinate 221,065 of QRAM01000040.1, forward strand.
AACTTCTTCCTACTGTAGCTGATCAACTAGTAAGAAAAGCCCAAAGAGGCTCGCCCTTATATGATTGCCCACTTTTATAGGAATTAGATGGAGGATGCTTTGATTGTTTTACGACATCCCCATCATCCTCATGATTGTCCACTGAGGAATAATTAAAAATCGTCAGCATATAACCTCGTTTCATCTATATTTACACTTAAGCATTTGCCAGTATTCCTGCTTCTTCTGAGTAACGTGTGGTCCCTAACTGCATTAAGAAAATCAATACAAAATCAATTTCTCATGTTTCAAAGTTTGCATTATGTTTTTTTCTGCGCCTTATCGACATTCAGTAATGGATCGAATAAATTAATATTCAGAGAAGTGGATCTCCTCCGCCATTTGAATACACAAAAACATTTTTAAATAGAATAAAATCTGATATAATTCTATATATATTTGTTTTCCACTTCACTCTGTGTGTTTCTGCAGCGCGAGAGTGATGTAATTACGAGCATGACGGATTAGATTTTATAGTTAGAAAATCTCGTCACGAGTTGTCGTATCATCAAACGTAAACAATCTAATCTAACGTGGAAGCTGGTGGGTTTGTTTAATTCTTTCATTAGGTTTAAACATCGCAAACTCGCCTTCTAATCGAAAGGTCACGTCTAAACAGTTTAAAATATCATCAATTATCGTGTTGGATATAGAGTCACTGCGAATTCCAATGTAAAGAAAAGTTTAATTTATTTTGCTCAACGCGCAAATCCCAGATATAGATTTATGCAGTCCGTAGGTATCTCAATTTAGAATACCAGTAGAAATTGATATGGATTAGGCTTTGACTAACTGATCCACGTTCTGGCGAGGTCGGTAAAAGGCGAGCGAACATATTGTTAAAACATAAATTAAACTCGTGATTAAGCTGAGCAACCAAACTAAAGCACATGTAACAGAACAGTAATAGAGACTTTTTGTTGGAAAAGAAAAAGAAGAACAGGGGAAAACTTGATTGATGTCTCGCATGAATGAATTTGTTTTCAGGACATAGAAAAAATTCTGCACAAATTCGTTCCTGTACTGGGGCCGTGTTTATAGTATTTCTTCCAGGTAAAAAAACAAACAGAAAAGACTTCTAACTTCTAGAATGCAGGTTAGATTGCGTAGATGCTATATGCAGAATCAATCGAATAATATTTTACCTGGAATTACCCTTCTACAAAGTCAGCTTCACTTGTTAGTTATCTTGAGTTATTGCATAGTTCAAGTTCAATAATATTTTACTCCATCTAAATTGTTTCACGCATTATTTTAGTTAGTTTGGTTTCAATTTTATTCAGTCTGGAACGAATACCATTAGAAAACGTCGCCAGAAGATTTTTATATTCACATTTAGATTTTTCCAGGAGATAGTTGTGTATTATTGTTTAAAACCAAGACAATAATTATTTTTTACTGGAAATGCCAAATTCGATAGAAGTTTAGAACACGCGAGTTCTCAACATTTTTCTGAATGATCCTCATGGGAGCCGTCCATATCCTGTTGATGCGTGTTCAACAGCCGTGTTATGTTGTTTTGCAACGTTTAGCTACGTGTGAATTCAATTAAACAGTTGAAACAAATACCGTGTTAAGCGTACAAAAAGCTTGTATCGAGACATGTTTTAGTGTAAATGATAGTATACTCAAGGCCTTCATCACCGTGAATGTGTAATAATTGCGCGTAAAATGCGACGCATTTCTTGTTTTTGTTAAGTTCAACAAATTCTATAGTCAATCTCAGGCAAAGTACATTGAAAAGACGGAGAGATTGCGGGATATTTATGTATCTAATATGTTGTTTTATCGGTCATGGTAAATCCCTGAGCGATGTATAATGTAAATGTAACTGCCTACTCTTAAGCGCTATTATTAGAAGGATCGTCAGTAACGGGCAGACTAATTGAAGAATGCAGCGTCATCCTCCACGTACGTCATCGTATTACGGTCAGCTGGTGTTCTTGATACCACCAAATGCGATAAGATGCCACATCACTAAATACTTATAATTTCTTTAATCCAATGTTCCAATCAGCGTCTTATTAAATCGATAGGAAGTTGACAATTAAAACTTAACAAATCCTGATGAATTCACACAAGACACTGATTTCCAACCAATTCTGTCTCTTGAGTTACAACGGATTATATATGTCTATGTAAGACTATGTATGACTATTTCTGGTGAAGATGACTTCCAGGTTGGCCCTCGGTAAAGATGGATGCCGTGCCCGTAATTTAGTATGATGCTATACAAACCGTGATTATTATTAAATTGCTAATGATATATTCACATAAAATAATTCCATTACTAAAAATATATTATCTTTGACATACAGAATTGGATTTAAAGTTACAATGGTTAGATGATAATCTGTCTACATAATATTTTCAACCACAGTAGTTGTCGGAGTAACCAAGAAATATTTACCTCTGTTGATTGTAATCTCGACGTTGTTGTTCTGGATTTTCAACAACAAGTTTCTGATTTAACCATTAGTGTCAGTTCATAAAGTGTGATCATTAAACTATAAAGGAATTGTAAGATACCCATTCGTTTGGCAGTTCCTAAATAATCGTTAATTTCCTACTTATTGGTTATTGACTTAAAGAGACGTGTAGACATAGACGTGAACTGTTTGTTGTGAGGTTCATACTGCTGGCATGACAGAACATGTACTAATACTAGTTTTCATACGATACTTGCAGTAGCATATATAGGCCTAATGTTAACGTAATCCGAATATCATTTGTATTAATCAGTATTATAATTATGGTATTCATTGTGAATCATATCGCTCTATTACCATAAAGATCGTGCTGATTCAATTTCTTGAAAAATAATTTGGAAAATTTTCAATCGCAGTCAAAGGTTAACAGAAACAGAAGTTGTCTGCAAGTCTGCAAGTCTGCAAGTACAGTGAAGCGGAAGTAGATTAGGTAAACTTACTGGACTTGTTGGTGCAGTGGTTATTATGTTATTCTAAAGCAGTGTCTCCATAATTGGGAGATTAGAACCATTTCAGAACCATCAGAACATTGGAACCATATTTCCATAAAAATCTCTATAGCAAGATATAAATAAGACTTTACAAACCAAAAGATAATACAGATTTATACACGAAAGCATAGTTCTACGTATGACTCACGGAATATGAAAATATTTCTGTGCTAATGAGGTGACACTCACTCTTGTAACACCATGAGGACCCTAATTCGTCCTTTATTATTGCTAAATAAATTGGTTTACTAGAACCCGTTTAATTGGTGAAAAACATAACCATGTTTTACTTTGTAGTTTAGATTAGTTGTTTTGCATTTTCAATAGTATTGTTCCAAGAAAGACAGGCGAGTGTGATAGGAATGTGAAGAGGGAGCCAGGAAATGACAGCCCGAAAATTTTTCATCACTGATCTAATGCAAAATGCAGTATTGTATATTTTGGCCAATTGATTTATTGCTGGTGTGTAGGACAGAGTCGCAATGAGTAGTGTCCATCTCTCTATTTATAAGCGTGTAAGTTTATTCGTTTGTCGTCCCTATTTCACAGCGGTCCAGATACATCGCATGAACAAAAAAAATCTCGGTCCAGCGGGGGATGGAATTCTACTTCGGACCGCCCTCTAGCGTTAAAATAATAATCTTCATATATCGCTGTAATAGTTTTACGTTAAAGTGCTGGATCGCTCTCTGTAGTCTATATAATATACGTGAAATATATATATATTTTTTTAACGTCGCAATTCCCCATCGAATCTTCACGAATCTAGGACCTGCTCTCCGGGGGACCGAAGGGGGTCAAATTCCACTTCGGGTAGCTCTTACACTTCGATCGTAAGAAAAATGGCATGCTTTATTGATATACAACTGGTCACAGTCAAACGTATATCTTGGTTTTCTATACTGGGACAATCTAATCCTATAGATAGAAAAATAACCTATAATGTTGGCCATTTCAAAACGATTAATAACAATTATTGTAATGAAAGATAAAGACTGTAGATCTTCAATGTAATTATTTAATGAAACGAAACGAAGGCATCATTGACTTCTAACTAACGTCTAGTTTATTGAAAGTGGTATTTAAAAGACGCTTTTATGGATAATTCACATCCCGATCTCGCATCCTGTTTCTTCGTTACATAACGTAATTTTGCTTTACGTAACACCCGAAAGGGAAGACAGTTCCCCTTTTTTAGATTTTGTTATAGAATTTCACTCGGGATTTGCAATCTCCACTTTAAAAGAATATTCTAGTATACTAGTATTTGAATCTCTTTGTTTTGACAGATTTATATTTGCTATATTTGATTAATTTCCTATGGTTTTAGTGGGTATATTTCCTATTTTTCCGTGCGGCTAAAAAAAGTGTTTAAGGCGATCAAAGCAATATCACAACACAAATTGTTTTCTGTTTTTCTTTCGAATTTTCCAATAGCTCGGGGCGATTCAACTAACATATCGTTTCTTGATAAGTCTTGTTGTTTTCACACACGGGCGTACACGTATTAGCGGGTGGAAATATCTCATCGAAGAAATTAACTACCGCATTGTTGCAGTACTTTGTTTGTGATCAAACAGTGACATACTTTCACCAGTGTCAATCAGGTATAGTGTCGTTGCGACACGTATAAGGGCGGCTATTACGATAATTATTTCAGTTACTTACGAGGTACATACTTAGTACATCAAAGATCAGGATAAAACGATCTCCCGGTAATGAATTCGCCTGCCTTCGATAATATCTATCAGTTTTGATAAGTTGAAGGTTGACATCATTCCGTCATTCAAGTTTTTTCAAAGCTCTTTAAATTCCAGTTTGTTATAAATATAAATATATGTATGTATATGAGGAATTTACTGCAGTCATCAGTTACATAAATAAATCTATGAAAACTTTGTTTTTCAATTCTGTTAGTTCATTTCGCACTGTAAAACGGTAAGGCCATTCAATAAAATTTACAATTATAACGCAGTTAAACGAGAATATTATCAAACGATTGAGAGGATAGTTCTATGAAAGATTCTCACTGCTTTATATTACATAATAATATGATCCACGGTAGAGGTTACCAACGTGGAGCAGACACTCCACAGAAGGGTAATTTGAATATAAAAGAGGATAATTTTAAAATGATATATTAAGAATAAATTTTTCTTATATTAATGGATGCTTTTGAAAATGTATTTAACTGCAGTTTTATTCTATGTTGGTCTACATCATGGGATATGCTCACCTGTACATTGGTTGTACGATTTAGTTAGGGGGGGGGGGTGTTGAATGAAGAAAAGGGTTAGGAATTATCGGTATTCCTTAAGTATAGAAATTTTTTTCAGATCGTAAACTAGAAGGTCCCTCGGAAGTGGAATGTTTTATTATTATTATATAATTTATATGTTTTTTTTATCCGGAGAATTTTTGACTTACTGTTAAAATACTTGCAGGAGCCTACTGCATTTAAGTCATCAGGATTATTTGACGTGTTTCCAAGCTTGAGCTATAGACACTTTACGAATTGCAGACTGCAAGTAGAATCGTTCACGTATGCTCATTATTGTAACAGTTCAAATCGGAGGATTTCGCGTGAGAAGATTGTCATAATTAAATTGTATTTTTTAAACAGCTTCGGCGAAAAGTTTGCGCTCCGCGCCGCGGGCAAGAACCGTAGTCGTAATCCGCTCATATACCAACCAGCGCGTGTGCGATTATTTTCTGTAAGCGATGATATTAGTCACCCGTGCTACCAAACGTTCGGTGATGATTTTTCGATCTGTGAGGTTAAGATAATTTAAAAAGTGTTTATGTAAACAATGGTTTTTAGATAGACGGATTATTGTTTAAAGGTAGAATACAAATTGATGAATGCTACGATTTGTCTGATTTCAAGCATTATAAGTTTTTGTGTTCTCATCAGATTAACTTGGTGGTGCTTTCAGCCACAAGTGGGGAGATTTATGCTAGAAGTTATCGGTTCATCCAGCAAGAGGCGATTTATGCTATTTGTCAAAACCAGAATTCAGTAACAATAATAAAATCGTGATCATGAAGCATCAGTTCTTACAGGCGCGATTTCTGTATAATTAAGGCAAGCTAATTAAAGTGTAGATAGTAAAACTTGTTGTAGTATAATTAAACACATGTTTATTAGCCCAGAAAAGATTTAATGTTATGTAAGACTTGTGTGAAGTGACACATTAGCGGTGGTATATTACTAAAAAAAAATTATGTCTCGTACCGCTATGTAGCTCAAATTGCGAGGTTTGAAATTTAATGTCAGACTGTCCTGCTTTGCTCTGCTTTGCTACTTTTTCGCGTGTATATAATAAGCATTTACTATCACTTGACAATTAAGTCAAAACTACCCCCACCGCAATACATATTGGGCTTTGATAGAGTTAGGAACCTTCAAGCTTTTTCTGCGCAGTAAATATTCTCCTGATTATTCAGTGGGACTAAAAGGATACTCGTAATGCCCTAAAATATTATCATAGAGCAGTATATGGCTGGATATAATTGCCAAAGACATCGCTAATACAATATTGTAAGGAAGTTATTATTACTTTTACAGTAAATATTTAAAGGTTCCATTTTATGTGACAATAAAAATATGATGATGGAATGTTCGCACAAATACAGGATGTTTTGATATTTTCATTTATTATAATGTTTATGATTTTGCTTCTATCTGAATTTTAGAACTGCGTAGCAGTTGAATTAGTTGCTATCGTAAGCAATTAAGCATAATTACGTATGGCGCCTGTTGTTTACAAAAATTACATAATGTAAAACATCAGACGTTACCAAGAATCCAGAATTTTATTTCAGGACAGTCGTTATTGCAATTATATAGAGACCTTCGTCGTTAAATTTCTATTGCAGCTTATCAATATACAATTTACGATGCCATATCTGTTATACACAATTACGCATTTTACGTTCTGACGCAGGACGTCTCTTTCGTTCTGCGTCACCATACCCTTCGACGTTCGTACGCAAAAGGCAGTTTCATCAAGGACTAATCGAAATTTGCAAAAGTTACGTAATACACACCCAAAAACAGCTATTTTGGGATATCAGATAGGACATAAAAGTCGGTAATTCTAACACGGATCGGTATTCAACTGGGTAAACCTCAGTGAGTGGTATTCAGTAAGTTATGGCTGTCGTATTACGTAAGTTATTGTTTTACATGTAAGTGGGCTATACCGTGACAGTTGACTGCGGTGAATAATACTTCTGAAATCTATTGGAGCTGTTTTCAACGAATGAAAATGTCAAGAAATTGACAAGTCACGAGGAAAACAGATTTACATTATCAACCCGGATTCAGTCTGTTGTACTTTTCCACGTATACGTATTTAATCGAGAAACTTTTCAGGTAAAATTAGCTTACAAGCTAAGAAATTACCCCAGCTAGAAAATAATACATTCGACAAAGATTCAGTGGATTCACTATAGAAATTAGTGCTTGATTCTACTAACTATGCGATTTTTTCTAACTCTTTAATATTGTATTACTCTTGCCATTTCAGTACAAGTTTAAACGAAACTTAGTATTTAATACAGCGATTTAACGAGGTTGAAATAAAACTTCGGCGTGGAGTGAAGCTATAAAGTCATTTAACATTTCTATAAAGTCGACCTGTTATAGAATGTTGTAAAAGTGAATATCGAAAAACAAAACATTTCAATATCGAAAGAGATTCATTTTCAAGTTCATTACAAGGACATTCCAGAACGATGAAAATTACTATCAAGGGCATCATAGTAATCTTATGCTTCGCGATAGCGAGTGTAACTGCTAGCTTGCCAATTTGGCCCAGTGTCGGAAGAGCGACAGACCCGGAGACCAACATTGCTTACGATTCTCTCTCAGAAGAAAAACAAGAGGAAAGTCGGCACGGCGGGATTGGCGGCACAGGTGAGAGCGAATTTACCTCACAAGATCACCAGGAAATAAGCAACAGAGGCAACGTCATTCTGCCCTCATCCAATTTGGAAGAGGAAGAAAACAACCTAGTTGGCTATTCGGAAAACCAGGATCCCGAACTGCATCCGGGAATAGAAACGAACAACCCAGAAATTGTTGAAAAGGAAAATACGTACGAAGAGAGCGATTTAAATGGCGTGGACGCAATTCTCCTCAGTTATCTAAATATGGTCATGAACCAATCGCGAAACGAGGCGTCTCCTGCATATGAAAGAAACGGAACCGTCGACAACGATAACACGAATTGCACGGATATATCTTGCCTTTTTCCCGCTGAAAAACTGGCAATGTCATCGACGGATCAATACGAAGATAGAACCACGGAGGAAAACGAAGAGATATCTATTAGTACTTCTGAAAATGCAGTAAAGAATGGAATCATTGAAACGACTACATCTTTAGTCCCGACTACTCAGCACAAGACATCTGACATGCCATCAAATGCAAGGTAACAACCATAGTACCATTATATAAGAATATTATATTTGAATTATGCAATTTACAAGACGAGCAAATATCACAAAACAGGAATCATTTTAAAATGAATCAACCATACATTATGGTAGGGGGTTTAATTAAAATAAGCGTTTCAGGGGAGGAATTGGGATTACAGATTGGTGCTAACATCTCATTTTTTTATACGGAATTGATTCAACTGATATACTCTCTCTTAACATCAGCTAAAACCGATATTGTAACAACAAAACTTTTAAGACGATGTTTTGAGTACATTTCTCCTAAGAAAATCCATTCAAGAATCCTTTCGAATTATTTGACTATATTTAATTTCCTTTTGAAATTTTATCGCCATTCACTACATTAAATTAAAATAATTCACCCACGTCTGTTCTACGAAGGATTTTTTCAATGCATTATATGCATTATATCTGTTGTTAGGTCGAAAATATATTCATTACCTATACAACTGTCAACGTGATCTCTGATTTCATGAGATTAAAACGGTTACCATAAGAAGAAATGGAATATTTATCGGAATAGGCATAAAATATTCATATCTCGCGTGTGAGGTGTATGCTAAAGATATTTTGTTACGTAGGTTGAATTTAACAAACGGAGATCAGGAACGAAAGCTAGAGATTTCCCAAGATGGCGATAACGAAGAAATCGACATAACTGATAAAACGTTCAAGTTTAGCCTGCTTCCAGGATACAAGAGTTTCACAGTTCCGGAGAATAATATGTAAGTAAGGGCTAAGAGAAGTTCTCAACCTAAACGGGGTGGGTACCAAAGTGAATCACAGTCAAAAGGAAGGCATAAGAAAAATAGATTAGTTGCATGAACAGTTGAAACTATCTCTTCAGAAAATTATTTTAAAATAGGGTTGTGGTGAGGGTGGTATGATATTGAGATAAATCTAGGTTTACGGTTTGGATAAATTACTATTACACGTAGCTAACCATTGAGCAGGCAACCTTGGGACAGGAGGTGACTCGTATTTTCGTATTTTTCGGTTTTCGAGATAAAGGCTAAATATATACTAGAAATATAATGAAGTAAATTGAATGAAAGAGCGAAACCCTATATTTAACAGATACAAAATAATACACTTAGGGTCTTCTGGATCTATATTAATCCACTTAAAACCTTAAAATTTAAAATATTACATATAAGATAAGGGATATATATATATATATGTAGGATGTGATCAGTAGATCAGAACAAAGCAGCCGTGCAGCGAACTACAGCTGTATACACTTTTTAGGCGAGGTCTGTTGGATCTATATTAATCAGTTTAAATTCCTAAAATATACAACGTACGAGATGCACACGCGACAGAGGTCAAACAAAGCAGCCGCGCTGCGAACTACACATCGCCAAATTCGAAATTAGACAGTCTAAAGAAAAGCCAGTGATCTAGAAGCAGGATAAATGATCTTGTACTACTAATAGATGAACTAAAGAGGGAACTTGAGGGTGTATTGTGATTATGTTGCTGGGGTAGTGACTGACTTTTCGAACGAATACTTTCCCAAGATTAGGATTCTAATTAGTTTTAATAGAAAACAGCTCTGGTAATCATAAAAATTATTATTATATAAAATATATATATATGAGCGTTAAAAAAATTATAAGAAAAAGGCTAATATATTTGATGCATTAGGGTACCGGAATAGACTGAACTAGCTCGCGGCTAAAAATACCTGTATTCATCAATATAGATCAGAAATAATAAATCTTAAAGCTGTAAGTTTCTTCGTGACCTTATTCTTACAATCACGTTTCGATACTTCTAATTGCTACAATATTTAATCGTTCTCAATATTCATTATAATGATTATATATAAAAATATATAAATTGTTTACAGAAATACATTTGAAGAGGACGGATCTCACTGGATTTGTGGTAAAAATTGCAGTGTAAGTATAAAATAATATGAACGTTTTCTACTATTACACTCAATTAGTAGCTGAAGGTGAATCACTTTCAGTGTGTTTTCTTTAATATCAATTTTATTATTCGTAAAATACGGAATCAGGTTATTCAAATTTTTTTTTTTATCTTCGTAATAATTTGCGTCCCATATAGCGAAAGTAAATGCAATTAAATATGATGAACGTGTGTTCCTGTGAATATATTTAGTGTTGTTGTTGTTGTCAGCAAATAAATGAAAAATTAGTCTTCGACTCCAGTGTCACTACATTACAACAAAAGCTAAATATACTAACTTGAAACGAAATGCTGCAAAATGGACCAAATATACACGGGCATATGCCTGGTTTCATCTTACCACTCAAAGGGCACAATTACGCGTATATTTCATCAAGTTTCGGTTGCAGAAATGTTATTATCAATGCAAGAGTTAAGATATCAATATATCCTCAAAATAACGTGATAGGTCAATATTTTTTATAATACTTGCTTGTTATCCATTTTTTCAGAGAACTTTCATACCAGGAAAGAATATTACAAGTAAGTCGGATTACTATGTTTAATTACATGTAATTCTCGCAAGCTAAGTTGTCAGTATTGGGTTTTCCCAATTAGATCTTGGTGTTATTTTAGAGATTATCGGGAAATATATTTCCCCTTAGGTAAACTAAACTACTTTGAAAACTAATATTTTCATGAAGCCTTGGTCGCCTGCACATTGCAGAATTCGAATAGTAACTGATTCACAGTGAGTTGAGTAAACTTTGAAGCTTATTAAGCAATGAAAATAGTCGACATTTTTGGACCATTTCAAACCATTCAGCAGGTGTAAGTTTGAAAAAATAGTTTGTGGAAATTAATTCAACTATTTACAAGCATGAACTCGTATATTTTTAGAATACAGCAGGAGGTCCTCACGTCATGGATAGGTTTTAGAAAGAAAAACGATCTTAAAATAAATCAATTTTTACAATAAGCCGTATGATATAAACAGTGTACGTTTAAGTGGTCATTGTTACTGGGATAAATTAAGGAATTACTTTGTACTGAGCAAGACCTACCACCACTCAAATCAAAACCAAACAATAACAAACATGGCTTTTGTACCACACTGTTGTACGTTGGAGGATTATCGCCCTTTAGGAAATTTTAATTTGTTTTCCTTCTCTCATCAACGTTATAACGAATCTATTTCAATAATTTTATTTATTTATATATTTTACTGTATATAGTAGCAAGGATTCCTAGTAGATAAATACATGCTGTAGTTATTGATCAATTTGCAGGGGAAATCTGGGACATGGAGATGCCAGACATCGTTCCATTTCTGAAAAAATGCGGTGTATTTCCCGCTTGTCGGATACGTATAACTGCCCCCGATGACGTGGTCAACCTCGACGCGGAAGCCTACAAACTCACGTTTTCGAAAGTAATCACCAACCAACCAGACTACATGGAAGCGGTAATGCAAATTACTTGCGACCCGACGAACGTCAGCATTACTGTCGCCTTTGCTATAACGTTAGCTGTCATTATTGTGGTCAGTAATATCGTGATCATAGCTGTGACATTGCGTACCAAGTCGTTGAGAAAACCACACGGTTACTTCAAGATTTCGCTTGCTATTGCCGGTAAGATGTACTGTATATCATCCGTATTGCTTTAGTACTAAGTACCAAGAAGTAAACCTTATTATTCTATTCCCCTTATGCTTATTCTATCCATAAACACTTCAAGCGATGTAGCCAATGCACGACTTTAACTGAATCGACGTTAAACGAAACCAATTTTACCACAAAGAGCACGTTTAGCGTTGATTGCAAAAGGAATCAAGGAATAAAGTTTTAAAAACATATAATGTATGGAGGAAGTCTTATCACCACTCAACTCCAAACCAAACTGTAACAAACATATCTCGTTAGTCTAGTGTGGCATCGTTTATTGTGTGTATTATTATCATACACTTCACGTAGTTAAATTCTTCATTTTACATTTTTTCTCATCAGCGTTATAACGGAAAGACTTTATTATACGACTTGCTATATTTAATTGTGTTACCTACTTGCCAGATTTTCTCAACGGAGCATTTGTTCTGACCAACATCAGCTCAAATATGATTCATTACATCCATTTTGACAAGAACGATAACGATCAAGTTATGCAACTACGAAGAAACGAACCTGATTACAGCGTTGCTTCTTTCTTTGGGGTAGTTGCTGTATTATCTCAAGTAGCAACAGTGTACAGGTGACTAATGATAACTTTGTAATCCCAAAATTGCAAACTCAATATATTGATTTTTATGATTTTACAGCGTTCTGTTATTGAGCGTGGACAGCTTTCTGTCTATACGATGGCCAATGCAATACAGAGTCGGAGATCTAATGACATCAAAACGCGCCTGGGCCTTAATCGTAGCGGTTTGGGCATTCGCGTTAGCCGTATCTTCTCTCCCATTGCTAGCGGATGAATACGTAAAATACGGTTTGAGCTACAGCACGTTTTCGTTTTTTCCAATTTTGGAACCCATACATCAGGTAAATCTACTTATAATCGCAACAAATATATTCAGTAATCATAGTCAATACTCTGCGTTTATTTTAACCGAATTATTTTTATCTTCAGATGTCATACGAAGACGCGTTCATGGCAAGGTAAGAGCATAGATTATATGATTATGGATACAATACACCGTTTAAAAATGGAATTATAATTCACTACAGCGGTGGTAGTTTTCAGTATTCATCCGAAATAACCAGGTACCAGGGTTCTTCTTAATACACCCAGGCGTTAGCCCCAATTATAAAACACGTACCGTCATTTCTGGTTACTAGGCCGCGATTACGAAGAATTGTGCATTACATACGCTAACTGTAAAACAAAGCATAATCTTCCTTAAAAAAGGTGTAGTTGATAATTTAATCTGATGCATGAAATACGCGAAAACGTAAGACTGCAAGGCCCGTAGTATTCGTTACTCTTGCGAGTATTTTAATCCGACAGTACCCACATGTAAATATCGTAGTCGTATCGTGAGATGTACGAGGCTCGTAGCATAAACTACTTTCACAACTCTTTTAATCCGTCCCACAAAACGCCTGAAGAATGTCTGGAATTTTGGGGTAGCAATGCCGTATGAGCTGATGAAAATCTATAATAAAATAACCCTGTATCCACGGATGTATTTAACTGCTCAAATAGGATCTCGATATTAGGATTATATTTTCTGGGTTCTACCCAAGTACGCGGTTCATACAGTTTGAAAAACCTTTTTATAGCAATTTTATGGGATCAAAGGTTTATAAAAATGAAGAATAGATAAAATACGCTATATACGTTCTCCCAGGAATAAGCTAATATTTCCATTCATATTTACAGCTATATACACGTAATTCTCTACGCGGCACTGGTGTGGGGTATCCCCTTCCTTGCCACGTGGCTGATGACACTAATGACAGCCTACCACAGTCGCGGAATGCTCAAACAAATGAATTCAGTACGGAAGAAGACACCGGCGATCACGAATAAAATCGGGCGGTTGGAACGCGACATTCTGCGAACGGTCTTGATCGTGCTCATTATGCTGACTATCACCGTCCTGCCCATGATCGTTTGCTTGATCATTATCAGTTTGACAACGCATAACAATCTCCTTTGCATAGAGCAAAACATTATAAATTTCCTATTCGCTTCTTACTACATTCTTATATGCGGCAGTTTTCTAAACGTTATTGTCTATAACGCATGTAATAAGGACTTCCGTCGCGCTACATTTCAGTTCTTGTGCGACATACTGGGCGTTCTGTTTGCGTGCGTCTGTCCGAAACGTTGGGAAATCTCGCACCAGTTTTCCAGTCGACGCGGACGAGCTACCCCATCGAGCCGACGAACAACTTCTTCGAATTTATCGAGCAAAAGCAACAACTGCGCGAAGAACGGAATCCAAAATCGCACTCAAGACGCGAAACACAAACTACAAATGCATTCTAATTATATTACCGCTAAAGGAGACAACGGTACCTCACCATACTATATAGGCAACTGCTACGGAAGAGGAATAGAGCTTTCCGAAAGCGGAAGCGATTCAAACAGGACTCTATCTTCTGCCCAATCTACTTCGTCACAAGATCGTTCGATTAGTTCAGAAAGCAGCAGTTCGTTTATGATTATTAAACAAAAACCCTCCTCGAAAACGAGCGATATTCCCATGAAAGATACTTCCTCGACTACAAGTTAAGGGCATCAGCAGGTTTTGTGACTGCAAGCGAACAAGAAATTCTAATGGAATAGAACGAGACGATTCACATTCCACGAAGTTGACCTTACTGTATTGTACTGTACTCTTCTGGGTTGTGTGAGTGTGTTTACTGATGAGAATTGCGCCCAAGTGCAAGCATGCAGCAATGTTACGGGTTTTTATCGTATATATCATCTCGAAAAGGATTAAATAAGAATGGATTTTTTTTAAGGAATTGGATAATAGATTTGAAATAATGTTGGAATTTCTGGTTGAATCTGTAATTTGTAACTATTCTGCACTTTTTGTCTTCAAAACCTCACAGGTTAGAACTTTTTCATCAAAGTGATAGAATTGAATGGTTGAAATGATGTATTACTTCCTAATATTTTTATACTGTAAATAACTGCGAAGTAAAAATTAATAATGGTACACTATGTTGTTTGGTTTATTCATCATTATTCTAACATAACGCCAGGAGAGAATATTTAACTTTCGCAATTTAACCATCCAGAAGTACTGGAGGTCAAAACGTATTTCTATCCAAAAATCGAATTTACTTTCTTATCTGGTTTGATTTATAATACCTAGATGAAAGTATCTATGTTTTGTATTACTCCCAATTTTTTGTGAATTGTACGCTACTAAAATACGAAGGATGACTTCTATTTGAGGAATATGGTTTAATACAATGGAATGCTACAGAAATAAAAAAGATTTTCGTACTCTTTTGACTGTATTATGTCTTGGAACTTCAAAAAGGTTTATAAGAAATCGTTCCTCTCTTCACACTTGAACTAAAATAAATAACGTGTAACCCTAAGATGAGCTTTCTAAATCTATCAAGACTGTGTTGAGTGAAGGGATGGTCGTGGTTGCTTTGGGCAATTCCCAATTTTTTATAAACCTTTGATCCCATAAAATTGCTATAAAAAGGTTTTTCAAACTGAAACAAAATTCAAATCAAAAACTTCTTGGAATCTCGTTATAGGGCGCATTGACTCAAATATTGCTTCACAATAGAAACTTTGTTGATGGATGGAATTTCAAGTGTAAGTAGTTTAAATTTTATCACACGTCCGCTTTACCAAAAATTTGTTGAGAACTTCGAGGTAAAGGCATGACCGTTTTAAGATTCACGATTTAAGAATTCAAGACCGTCTTTGTATTGAAAAAATTGCCGTATAGCTTGGGGGCCAGCTGGAACTTTTTCGAGTGGGAAAGGAATATACTCCCACTGTGATTAGGGGTAGTTTTGTAACGAAGCGAATGTTGCAACGACAATAGGCCTACTTTACTGTTATCAATCAACCTACTGAACTGTAAATATATACACACCCATAGGATATTGATGTTGATATTCAGTATTCTATTCATGTACATCGGCTTCAAGTAAACAGAGATAACTTTGTTAACTGGCTTTATCTTTTTACTTTGTTTCTTACTTTATCATAGTTACCCTTTCAAAATACTTTCTTTAAAACTACAGATGATACATAAGATATAATTTGCGAATTTTTTTCAAAGTAAACTGACATTTCGAATGATCAGAACGTGAGCCAAAGTTTGTTTACAAGCTGACGATGCGAATCCAGTACGCGGAATTCTGTTACTGAGAAAAACCAGTGATGGACTCGCCTTGGTCAATTTTATAGGAATGAGAAATGGTTTCTTGGTTCGGAGCCAGATCCGCGATTGCAAGGCAGTAACTTAACAAATACTGTACAAAAAGGGACTCGAACAAGAATATGCCGAGCGAGCGAGCCTTTATACCCTTACCTTTATATAACATAGATTGACATAAGTTAGTATATCTACTACATATGCAAGGGTTATTCTTATTAGCTGCTAAAGCGAATCGAAAGAATTGCATCATTACGTCTATACAGCAATTATCGATTATGAAGTAGAATGAAAACTATGCTATGGGCTCCTCTTTACACACGACCACAATAACCGATTATGCCAAGCAGATAGACTGAATTTTCTGTTGCCTAGAATCCTAGAATTGCCAGCCTAATAACCCTGGTAACGAATCTTGTTTCAGGAAGAATGCTCACGTAGCGGTGAACATATAGGAATTTACTGAGTAATATGAATAACAGATACAAAATTTGTTTCAGGATTGAACTCAAATTGTTAGGAAAAAACATAAAACATCAAAACACATTTTTAATGAGTTTCGTGAAAAATTAAGACTCTCCACGCCATCACTACTCGCTACGAAAAACAAGGAATAGTTCAAATATACAGGAATTTAGAACCCTTTACTTTTCCTATATTAAGTATCACAGTTGTTTGAGTATAAACAATAGCCCTCGCTGTTAATGTGATTACAAAGCGTTGTATTCGAACTGCAAACTCACTTTTTATTTGCTGTTAGATCCATGACGGGCTTTAATGTCAAACTGAATGATGTTTCGATCGTCCTTGCTTGTCGTGATTAATTTCCCGTCGAAGCAGGTCACGTCCGCAACCGCAGAATGATAAACACTGTTTAATGTAAACATAGTAAGCACAATGTGGAAAAAATGAAACCAAAACAGTCTCTGATTTAATTAGACTGATACTGATATTAAACTGATTTGTTTGGTTTAATTAGAGGTATGATAATTACATATGCGAACTTGATAAAATGGAGGTGGCTTTGTGCCACGAGTGAAACTGAAAATCTGTCTATCTACTCAAACAGGCGGTCTACTTCAAACTTTACCACTTTAAATAGTTCAAACCAGTACACAATTTAACGACAGTCCATGACTAATTAACCTCATTGTAGATAGCAACAGAATACAGAGTTCAATCTGCATAAATAGCCCGAAGGTTCTGACTAATACACGGAAAGAAAGCAATATGTGCTCAAGGTTGCCAGATTAGAACTTTGGCTACCTAATCTCAGAAACTTTACGCTACTGGTAATTTTGATTTGAGCTAGAAGATTCGTTTGTAGGGTTGCTACTTTTTGGGGTTTACTTTGTAGCTTAGTTTTGTGATCGTAATTTTATGTTTATTATTCATCTGGCGAAGCTTCTCGAAAAAAAAATATGGTAAATGAGGATATTTTAAGATCTTGACTCGCAAGAACTACTTTCCATGGAACATATTTAAAAATTGATAACTCAAATAATAATTTGGTAGCTGTTAATCCATCAACATCCATTTACATAAATATCTAATCTACCTGCAAAGAATGACAGATTTTATCATAAGATAGTTGAAACTAAAATTGGTTCTGTGAATCCATTCATATAGACGGCTATAGGGACGAATTTTGCTCATGTGAAAATGAAGATGTTCAAAACAGAGCAATTTCTTACCTAAATCATAGACGTTTCATGAATTTCACTGTTTTTAATAAGAAATCATAATAGGTATCAAGTACAGCTAACATAACACATATATCGTACAGTACTTACCACGATACGGATTCTTTGGCATCTTGTGACACAAACGGATAGTGATAGGCCCTGACGCATCCTAATACGTCACCAGCACAACAAGTGATATCGTTGTCGGGGATTTCCGATTCCTTTTCGTCTGAAGCACTCCAATTACTGAAGGATGACACGAAACCTCCGACGGATAAAGTGTTGTGGTTTTCGTCAGGTGACGAAGATTTTTTGCCGTTACAAATTTCGCTTACGGTGACGCAAGTAAGCTCCGTTGGTATTTTGAAGTAATCCCAAATTCCTTACAACAAAAACACAGGTTTGAATATATCACATCAATAGTTCCTAGCTTAGCCTGGTCTACGAAAGAGTTCTTGATGAAATATTAATAAAACAAACGCTAGGCTGAATACTATTACATAGGCCTGGACCTAATATTCGTGAACACTACATAAGACAAGTACGGACAAAGGTGGTTGGGTGTCAGTGTATCGTCAATGTATATTTCAATTGTGTGATAAAAAACCTTGAATCCCTCTAGTGTATTTTTTACGAGCTTTCACTAGAGTCCATCAATAGCACACTGTTTATACCTTTTATTGCGTAGTCAAGGGAGCAAGAATTACTTTTCCATTTGACATTTCGTACTATGGAAAGATCTTCCACCGATTTCATCGTATCTGCCCACCAGACAAATAACTCGGGTTCTGAAATGTAACAAAGGATTAAAACCTTCTTTGAAACTTCTGCTCGACTGCATTGTTTCTAAACCTTGGGTATTAGCAGGATTCAAGAAATGGTGAAGGCCTATACGACTTGTCAATGAAAGGATGCTGGGGTAACAGGTTGGGAGCACAACACCAATGAATGCAGAATAACGATCATTGTTAACGATGTTAATTTTTAAAATGATATTACCCTTCCTTCGGCAAAAGGTTGCACGCTCATTGGCAGAAAATATGAAAATTCTTTCTTTCGATGGTTAGCTGTTGTTTTGTGACATGATTTTATATAAAAACACTACACTTTATATGTAACGGTAATGAAGATGTAACTTGACTCGAATCAGTACAAGTGATCGAATAACTCGATTAAGACAATGTAAGACATACCTGGACCTAGAGCAGATGATCTTAGAAGTTCGCTGTTTTTAAGACTGACCGACGACCAGTCAATTGAAATTATCTTCTCTGATTTATGTCCGCTGCATCTACAAAAAAATAAAAAAATAATTTAAACAAAGCTGGAATTATTTCAGTAGCGAATTCATTAACCTCTGTGAATTTTGTTTTTATCATAATATTTCAGGCGAAAACCCTATTATGAATCACGTTGTGAATGAAAGAGTATCCGTATAATCATACCGTCCGATTTCCTGTATGCCGGAACTTTTCACAAATGCAAGCACTATATCAGATGACACACTGAATGCAATTTTCTGACCATTTTTCGAGAATTTGATCGCTTCTATTTCCTGCGACCCTCCGCACGATCCTCGAAAGTATTGCTCATTGTTCATCTTTAAAAAAACGTGGTTGTGGCATGAGATAACAAATAATATTTATTTTTAAAATAGATAATTGTAAATTGTAAAACAAAATGGTCTATAAGGCAATAAGGGATTTTGGGTAATGTCCGGTGGGCTGCGACTGCTGGGTAAAACATGTGCAAACGGACTGGTTAAAAAAACTGCTGAAAATGATGTTCACAATAAAATCCTGCAGCCATCTCCAGGGATATCCTACTACTACTGCTATACAGTATATTGAGTTTACCTCAAAACCATCTATGTGAATGTGAATCATTGTTACATGTCCAGAAGAACTTCCAAGTGCCAGCAGACTACGTTTGGAACTACAGTCGATGCAAGTGATATCTCGCTTCGAGGGCATTTTCATACGACCCACAACGCTAAAGAAAGTATACAAACTCAAGTTCTGCATACATTACATTTCCATTCACTACTGTAGGCATATTACTACTACAATATTTGTTGTAACAAGTGCAAAATTTAGAGAAGTAATATGCATGGCGGTAATATCTATGTCATAAGCCCTTGTCTTGAAAGAATGTCGCCATTTCTTGGAATGGATATTTACCTAATTCAACACATATGTCCAAGGGCATCTCAGAATACACAAACCAATGAACCTCGGGTGCTGACTCCCTTAGTGACCAGAGGGGGTCGCTAGTATCGCTCTAACATCCCATAGCTTACAAATAAGAATACGGATATATGGACCTTAAGACCTCTGCTAGTAAAATAAAATTCGGCTGCTCGAAGCTTTTTGTATTTTACTCCAACTTCCCTTTCTTGGTTTATTATTTTGGCGGCCGAATTCGGTAAAGAAGTTTATCAGAACAAAATTGAATACAATCTCTAATATAATGTTGTATTCACTTAAGTGATACTAACCTATGTTCCGTTGCATCGCAGATAACAACCCATCCGTCAGAAGAGGCGGTTACGAAGAAAGGTGACTTCTCATTCTCAGAGTTTTCGCTCTTCGTTGTTATTTCTGCAGATATAGATTCGCTTCCCTTCGGAAAGGAACTCAGAAATAATCTTTTATCAACGAAATTTTCTTCGGCAAATTTGGGTAACGTCATATTCAGAATATCTTGATTCCGAGCTCTCTCGCTGCAGAAAAATGTAACTTGGTATGGTATTACACTGCAATATACTGTATAAAATATATGTTAGAGGGAATTTATGGAATTGAAATTTTCAAAGATTTCACGAAATTCCCATTGTGGTCAGGTATTTGGTGTAATTTCTAACATTTTAGTTATGGTTAGGGTTAGGAATCCTGACCATAATGCTAAAATGTTAGGAATAACACTAAACCGGACATTTGGCCTGTCACTCTCGATGACGCACAGACTTGCCTGGGCAAGGCTAGGTCGCTCTGCTAGTGGGAATATCTATTTAGGGTAAAAAAATCCTGCTCTAGAAGTAATAGTATGTCTCACAGCCTACCGTTTTAATACTCGCTCACTCGTTCTGAGTTTTGGTGAAGAAAACGCTGTAAGAGGTCGTGGCAGAGTTTCGGATGAGACAGATTTGGTACTTTCTTTGCCTCTAGCGTTATTCATATTGCTTTTGGTTTGGAATGCAGACTTAACGGATCTTACATCAGTTCGAACGTCAATAGTATCCGGATTTTTTACTCTAAGATATAAAGTAAATCAAGTTTCAGGCACTAAATGCACTAAATTTTTGGAATCAATTATTTTTAGGAAGCTGATAGAGGTGAGACTGAGATTGAGAATAATGGGAAGGCATACGCTTGATATACTACCCTGTGAGAAATTTTTGTAAAATGGTAAATATTTGGGCCATTAGGAGCCTACACTGAGTATGATGTATCATTGTATCAGTCAAATATAACTCAGTCAACTTAATATATGTGTTGTTAAGGAGAGCTGAGTAAATTATAGCAAGTAAACAAGCAAATTAACAACGGATAGACGTCGCTGACTCTTTACTAGTATGGAAATTGAACATACACTGGAAACTGAAAAGTAGAGGAAGCGGTCTCCCCTACGCACCCCTCCCTCCAAATATACCCTTACTCACGAGTAAAATAATATTTTTTAAATTCTTACCCAGCATTCTTCAATCTTGTTGTATCATTGGTTGGTTGCGGAGTCAAGTGTCTTGATCCTGTAAAAGGAAGGTATAATTAAGTAAGGTACCGAAGTATTGCTTAAATATCCTAAGCATAGTAATCGTGTAACTAGATGAATGTGAGCACTCCCCATTTGACTGCCATCAGCAAAGGCAACAACATTTCGCAAAGCCTATTGGTGCAAATTGGTAGCATTGGTAGTTGCAAAAGAGACCCCGAATCCCTATGTTTGCACGAAAATCTATTACTATCTATTAGATGAGTAAGTATAGAAACTAAGTAAGTACAGTAAGGATAGATAAAACTCACTCGTTCGTTTCTTCAGAAAATCGACAGCACAAACACACTGAGTTCGACCTTTGAATCCTCTCGCGATTTCCAGTGGATACCAGTCACTGAATAGAGGCGGAGGACCATTGCTCTCTTGGTTTTTGTTTCGAGGAGAGTTCGGGAGTGAAGAAGCCACTCTTCTCTCCACCTTGACGTTTGTTGTTCTTTGAGTATGATAGGAATACCCAGGATGGTTAAGTTCCACAGTTACTATGAGGTTTTGCGTCGTCCCAACGAATAAATTGGAACCCGTTAGAGACAAGGAAGCCACTTGACCGACAGAAAATGGAAGGATGATGGATCCAACGCATTCAAGTTCTTCTTTACCCCAAGAAAACGCCTTTATTTCGCGATCTGTAACACCTCCGGAGAATATGTGGACTAAAATGTAAAGTTTAAAAGTTATGTTTTACACTTTTAGTTCCACTCAATCTGCATATCATTATTTACATTTGCATATTGTGCCAATGCTCTCAACCCCATTTTTTTCAAACAAAACACTCATATGGAAACATAATTTTTTGTCTAGTAGTTCCATCGGCTCAAATTGGAATCTCATGCTGCCTATTCTCTTACCCCGAACTGTGATGAATTCATAAAATACTATATTAGCACATACCATATATACTATATACGTATAAGTTGATCATTAGTATAAGACGTCAAGGAAGTTCAATTATAGACAAGAATCCAAGTGAATAAGTCTTAAATGGGTGAAAAAGCAATACATGTAGACCCCTGTTTCTTCCCCAAGACCCCATGTTCCCCACAAGAGCATGAAATTTCAATTTCAAATGTATTACATTTTGTCGGCAACACGCATGATACTGAACATTCATGAGCATGCTTCGCGCCGCCGATAACCTCCTTCAATTCTTCAGACCAAACCAGTATGGTACCGTTGGTATCACCCGAAACGAATAGCCCGGAACCACTTCTCTCGGCGCTATGGCAACACGTAACGTACCTCGGACGAAATTGCTTCACAAAATCGCCCCTGTTTGAAAAAAAGAAGTCCAACATAAAAATTTCCATTTTCTCTTCTTCCTAACTATCAGAGACCAACTAATGTAGTAGATTGGAAACAGGAGCATAGTAGCAAGAAATTAGAGTTCTTCGGGATTGCAGAAGTTTTGTGAAAATAGAAACAAACATCTTCACAATAGTTAATAGCATAAAAAAACTACCAAAATGGTGTTCGAGAACTTATTTTTTTGAGGTATTTCTACAGTCACTGACAGGATTTTGGCAAACCCAAGAAGTTACTATAATCTTATTAGAGGACACTACCTTTGTATTTTGCTCTCTCTAACCACTGAGTTGCTCTCCCGCCCCAGTTATACTGAATAACCAGTTTACCTTATTGGGCCAATAATCTTCACAAAATCTTCCTTTGGGGGCGAGGATGAGGAATAATCTTGATCTTTGATTCTCCAGAATCCAAGATGCTCCTTTCCAGCTAGGACAAACTCTGGACCACGCGTGAGGCTTGTAGCTATTCCACGTGTACTACTATCTGGAAAGTTACAAAAATATGCAAAATTAGTACCCGAAATTGCAACGTCACCATTAGACGGCTTACCAACGTTAGTGGCGACTTTCTTTGGACTCGTTTTTGGTGCCTTCGACAATTTGTTGTTCACACTGGATCTGGGCTGATCAGTCGACTCGGTAAACGATTTTGGAGCAGAGAAAATTCTTTTAATTTTGCAGCCTCTATCCCACAGGGTTAAGGAACTTTCTTCATCTTCTTCAATTGTAAGAATATAGTTCTTGCAAGGAAATAATAAAAAATAAGTTAAATAATAATATTCCCTTCCGAAAAACATGGTAACTGAATGAATAATATCATAAGTAGTACGACTAATCTACGACTGAAGTTAATCAATTTGATAACTGACTGTTCCTTGCAAAGAATGGGTTAGATAAGGGAAAACTTTACTGGGGAAATGCCACTGGGGTACGCAAAGAATTCCCGGGGCTGAGGTGGGAAAAGGTAAAGAATTTTTTGTAATACTGTACACGTCCCCATTCAAAGCTATTCTTTCATTCTTCCAAAACGGACATAATCAAGAAATTGTTAAGTAGTGGAACACTGCCCCAAGTTCCATCCATGGTGATATCATATGGTTGCTTAAGCCTTAAGTTATTAATTGAATATAATTTCATGGTTGCTAATTCGCCGTAACGGATATTAGCATATACAAATGCCTCTTACTCTGCAGTTCATGAAGTGCATTTTTCGAATGTTATTCTGGAGAGAACCAACTCCCATGACAAACAGAGTACTCAAGTCTTCTGGTTTCCATACTCGAACGTGTATACGGCCGTGATAAGATTCTTGAGTTGAAGACTGGGTCAACGATTCTGACACTGCTCCAAGCATCTTGATAGCAGTTGGACTCTCGCCTTGAGCGCTTCCAACCGTAGTTTTGTCAGAGTGTACGGCGATACTTTTGAACAAAAAGCAAACACAATGTAATCGAAACAAAAGGACCATGTTAGCACTGTTAGTACATTATTTACTGTTAACAGAACGTACCAGGTGATGGGGCCAGAATGTCCGATATAATGTCTTTGTGAGTTTCTTGCGTGATTGTATAACACAACGATACATCCAGAACCGTACAATATCTCGTCGTCAAGAGACACAATGCTTTGGGCGTTGGTGACATCGCAGCCATACCTACAGAAAAGGAAAGAAATATTGCATATCGCAACGAATAATATGAGTACTAAATAATTGCACGACAATTATTTTTAGATATCAGATATTCCCATTAATTATAATTTTATGCAAATATTCCCGATTTATTTCCAATTTCTGTACTACTAAGGAGTGAGAGACGTATTAGCTACACTTTGTCAAGTCTCTATCAATTAAATTATACGATATATAATTATACTTGCGTATTTTACCCAGCTTAATGTACATATCTTCATGCGACTAAGTTACTGATACGGTGTGTAATTTACGGTCTGGAATTTATCATATTAAAACAACGACAAAAATCTCTCGGGGTCTACCCTCCTTCTTTCCCAACCACAGCTAATAACGTATCGTACCCCTAGTTCTTGAAACCTATTTCCACTAGTAAAGTTTAGTAAGAAATTCTACTTACACCCAGTTCAAGTCGAGCTTCGGTTGCGATGTGTTGGACGTGTTTTCTGCAGATGACATGTATTCCTTGTTCTGTGTCCAGTCTGGAGGAAACATTTCAATGAAATTCTCTCCTACCTCAACCATCTCTCCACCGAAGTCAGCTATGCTCGTCGTGTCGAAGTCGATTTCTTTTTCACTTTTTTCGTCCTCCTCATCTTCGTCAGTTGATAACCAGTGGAGCTCAGATTCTTCGGTTCCACTGGATGATTCTTCCTGGTTTATTAATGGTTCTTTGACTTCAGCAAGGGACTCCGACATTTCACCACCGCTAGAAATTTGATTAAATTCCGTTGACTCCATTTTCCCGTGTTTATCTACGCTATAACATTCTTCTATGCTCTTTGTATCTTGGTTGTCTTCAACATCAATTACTACTTTAGTTTGCATCATATCTTGATCTAAAGCTTCATCTTGTGGAGGAGCACTTTCAACATCTTTATTCCTGTTTAGTTCTATAAATTCAGTCGTTAGATCACCTTTTTCCGCCAGAGGATTTTCTTCGTCCGACTGTTTTCGTGTGGAACTTTCAATATTCTCAGGAACCTCTCTTTCTGCGGATGCTCCATCATCACCATCATCATCACCCAGGATGCTTCCTTCTTTAGGACTAGATTTTATTTCTGTCTCGACTCTCGCGCTTTCAGGAGCACCCTCTTCTTCATTCGAGTTCTTTGTCTCGTATGTCGAGGTAATTCTCTCCTCGATTTTGTCTGCAGTTTCAGTCTCCTCTGTAACTCTATGTACTTCCGTAGTGGAGATCTCAGTTTCTTTGTTGCTGTTATCTACCAGGGGAACGCTCTCTTCAGCTATATATCTCCCTGGTAAAATTTCCTGCAGTTCTTGGTCATTTCTTTTATTGAGATCTTCTGCATTCGATGGAGGTGCTTGTTTTCTCGACTTAAAATTGTCCATGCAACCCGGATTAGATTTACCTTCTACGTGAACTGACTTGCTGTCACCTAATTCTTCCGGTATCCCATCAAATATCGGTTGTATCGTACCCTCAGACTTCTCTTTGTCTACATCTTCTATGGTGATGGTTATGTGGCACGGTGGCTGCGTCTTAGACTTCTTCGACTTGCCGTTCTTCTTTTTCTTTTTCTTCCGAGCAGCTTGCAAGATCTCGTCCTGGTCGATGACGATTGGTGGCATCGACACGTTGACGGGTTCGGGAAGAGACAATAAGTCTTTTGCAGGAGAGGGATAATCGTCAGTAGGTTTCCCATTTTCAACATCTTCTTCCACGTCTGATTTCGGTTCTTCTAGTAGAATTTTAAACAAATTACTGTTACTAGAATTAATAGAGTTGTTTCCATCATCGTATTCTTCTTGGTCGGTGTCTTCCAAGAGAGATTTAGGGCTCATTCTTCCACTACTGACGGTTTCTTGCAAGTAGGACAGTTTGGACTTGGATGATGCCCCACTAATACTTGCAACGTTAACTACCATCCTGCCAACTCTCCGAAATTCATCTAAGCTCATTCTCCGAGAAGCGTTTTTTTGTACAAGCCTGTAGTATGGAATTAACAATTCGAGAATCACTTAGATCTGCCGGCAGCAAGAGTTTTATCATACAAATGTTTCCAATTCTCTAGTATTACGTACTCAGGCGCGGTATCTGTCTGGTGCTTCTTTCCTTTCTTTGGCATATTTATGGTTACCATTGCCTCAACGCTGTCACGCCCTGAAGAGAAAACATGCAGCATTTGATTTCATGCAAACAATATTTTGGCAAAACATTTCATTCAGTTTTCTATACAGTTAACAGACAGTTAATGCCAATCACTTGTTCTCCTATGAGAGTTTTTCAGATATTGCATTGCCGTTTCTATGTTGATTCCTCTTTGATCTTTAATTTTCGAAAGAAAATTCTGAGCCGTACGAGCGGAGAACCTGTAGGAAAAAGTTGAAAGTTATCAAACTATTAAATTTCGAAATTAGAATCGAATTTTGTCCCAGAAGAATTTTGCCTTACAGCCTAAAATCATTTGATATAATTCCCTTTACCTGACTCCATTGTTTTCTAGAAGTGTCCAGAAATGCCTTTCGTTTCTTATTCTCGAATCCGTAGCAAATTTTCTTAACTCCATTTGTATAAACCGCACCCTTTGACGACTTATATGTCCGATGCTGCATGATAGAGCGTGGATCACATCGGCATCGGAATTGGTCGTCATTCTGGTACAAGTGGAATTTATTGTTCACCTATCATTGCGAAAGCATCATTTTTTTATGAGTTTTGTTCATGGATGTATATTAGATTTCTTTCTTTCTTTCATTCTAGATTTCTAGTCAAAAGTTTAAAGTTTAATTATTGACTCGTGTCTTCCTAACATTCTTAATTTCGTTAATACTATCCCTTAGCTGGACTAAGCAGTTAGTTTTTTATCGCAAATAACAATACTGCAGTCATTTCAGTCTAACATTTCCCTTCCTGTTTTCACTATAACTGTACGAGACTCAAGCCTGTAGAGGCCAGTAGGCCCACGCATGATAGACGTACATATGATAGGGGTGGATTTTTATTGTCCCAAAATGAAAAGAATCTTAAACAGTTCCTTTGTTTTAAAATTAAATCGATGTCAAAAAACCTGGTAACAAGATATATTGATACTTCGAATAAACATCCTCAATCTATTGTTGAACAATATCGCGAATCAAAGCGTTCTCTTACAGCTTAGGGCACGTGATCAAATTAAAAGTACTGTACCGTATTCTTGATCCATGTATGGCTTGTCTGCTCATAATACAATGTGGTGTCGTTAATTCAACTCCTAAATTCTGCTGCTACAATTTCTTCTGTTATAATCTTGGAATCTCCATTGCGTCGCAATTTCTTGTGACTACATTTGACTGGAGTTCACCTCGTCTTCACTAGACTACGAGACATCAAATAGGTTATCGGAAGAAATATCTGATGGATTTCGTCTCTCGGAAACATCATCGCATCGAATAAATGTCAAGAAATAATATAGTTTTCAAAGATTTTCTGCTAGCATTATTGCGATTTTGGATGGCTTATAATTATGTTCTAGTTTGGATTAGAAATTGGGGTTTGCGTGTTGAGGAAATCAGATTAACCCTTACCTCACCCAACATAATAAAACAAAGCATAACCCGTTTTTTTGAGTAACCGCACTACTGAACAAATACTGTATTTAATATGTAAGCCTGCGTGTATAATGGATAGAGTTAGACTTACATGGCTGGGGTAACACACTTTTTATTAACCTTTCTCTTGACAAAAGCCATACCTTAAGTATGTCGAGAGTAATAATCTATTTGACAACTGAATACATTCATATTCCATAGTTGAGTTACACATACCGTATTCAATAAATACGTGGATGAACTAAAAAAAGACATTGAAAATATCTGTACTATGGTATTAATGTAATATCTCTTGCTTGACTAATTACACAAATCCTATCTGGTTGATACTGCACAAGCAAAAACACTACTGCGTGTTTTGTTGGAGGTAACAAATTGCAAAAGAACGGCACATTACCATAAGGTATAACTAACTATGTTTTCAAAGATATGAATTCTCCTGCTGGTAGCAATCGTACATATTTCATGAATTTTAGAATGTAAACAGTTCTAGCTCGAACAACATGGAGCACACTTTTAGTACTATTCTCAACACAACATCAGAAAATGTGTTACTTGTTGACTAACAGTTGAAAGAGTAGTAAAGTCGGTTGTTCTCGTGTCATTAAAGCAAGAGTAATGATTATTTGAACCCTTGTAATTATTACAATGTTACATTAAAGAGAACGTAACTAATTATAAAAGTATTCTACATCAAAATTGAAACTTAATTTTTAACGTTGATTTGAATAATAGGTTTCACGAACTGATTACAGATTTTGTAAGTTAAAATCATACACAGTAATTTGGTTCTTACGCTTTAATTGTCACTCTAGCATAAGAACAACACATAATAACGGGGTGCAGCGACTCCCACATTTGCGGCAACGCGCCTTTTTTAGTTCAGAAAAATTAGGAATTTTTTTAACGAATAGGTGTACTTGCACTTCCCATTGTCTCTTTTCGGGAAAGTTGCAGCAGACTCATTTGCTTCCAGTGCCACTGATACACTGTTGTTCAAGAGTCACTAATTATATCTATCCACAGAATATGGAATATGGCGCAATTTCGAAGGTTGTCTCCATAACATTCCATTACATGAAAAGCAATACGTTACACGTCATGACTTGATTGTCGAAGCAACAACAGCGCCTATTTCTTTGTTTGCTATATTCCTCTGTAATATTTAATGGTCGATAGTACGTTCTCGACAGAACATATACATACTGTAGGAGAGATAGATAAATAGGAATGCAAACGAGAGCCCCCATGTCGCCATCCCCAGTCCCATTAAAACAGTCAGTGAAAACGAGACATGTTTAAGACCGGGAAACGGCGTAACCAACTCCATGAATTCTAACCTGCAAAAGAAGAACAAAAATTGTAAGGAGTGAATAACATATATATATATATATTAATTAAATTTTAGTAGTTCACTATTCAGGACGTTAGATCATTCAAAGGTAGGCTTTGTCCCCTCCGGCCCTACACGGAGTGCGAACCCGGTTTTCTTTGTTTATACATTATTCTTGGATGCCTATAGACCCCGCACCAAATTTAGTAAATATCTGCTGAGAAATGGCGGTCGTTCCAGGACAAATAAACAGAATATTATCATATATCCATTAACAGATAAATTTCAGTATTGCCCAATATTAGAATTCGAATGTCACAAGGGATCTGATGAACATTGAAAAAAAAGCTGTGAATCAGGAATTGTATTGCAATATAGGTTCTTCGTGGTTGGCTCAATCAAAACTGTTCATTGATGCTTGAAGCCACCAGCTAAAAAACAGATTGTAAGAAATGACGAATTCACGATTTTGTTACATAAGACGAAGCCTTACAGGTTAAAAACAATTATAATCCGGCTAGTCATGAACGTGTGTATCAGGTCGCGACCTCAACTGCGCCGTTCGAAAATAAAAGAAGGTGAAAAGCGATCAGTTTTCAATAATTTATGATGGGGAACGCGAGGAGATAAAAATTATACTGTAAAAACCGCCAAACGCCACTATTTTGTCGAACACTTCGTCCCTGTACAACACGTACATTTACCATAGCACTTACCTCATAACTGAGATAGCAGGCGTAATGACCAGGATTGGTGATACCGTGATGCAGAACAGAAAAGCGCTTGTAATACCTATGCCACGTAAAAGATTCCACCAAAACGTGGCGTGACCTCTCCGTGACCAAATGATGCGTATTATCACCTGAAATACATCAATAGCTTTCATTACGGTATATTTAAATGTACTGGATGCAGGGCTGGTCTTAGGAACTGCGGGGTCTGATTGGACACATTTTCTGAGGGGCCCTCAGTTCCCAGTCACGGTCGGTAGAATCACGGAGATATAAAATTTATTACAGACTTTATATCTCTATGGTAGAACGGAATGCAATTAAAATGTGCGCTCAAAGTACACATGTTAGTCAATGGCCCAAATGAATGTAATTTAATCCTATGATATTGTAAAAATAAGATGAATAAGAGATATATATTTCTTTACCCTAGCATCTATAGATGTTAACTCTATATTAAATAGAATATAGATACAGATATTGTTATTTTAACCTTCGACATATCGTAAAGGATGCAGGATATTAAAAACTTCAACACCTCATGTACGATAACATTTGTAATGGAGAAGACAATAAAAGGCTAGCAAACGGACTTGCGAGAATTGCATTATTTATTTAAGTTACTCAAGTATAGTTGAAATTAGGTCCCTAGCCAGTGCTGCCCTCGTCCCAGCTTGTCTTTGGTAAGCTACTGCAAACGCTCTACTTTTTACTGGAAGTTTTCACTTACAACAAAGAGAACGAGTCCTCCAGCAACTCCGTCTAGTAGTTTTGTTGCCATTGAAACGATGAGGGATTTAGTGACCCCGTCTTCGAGCCACCAGAAGATTCCCATGCCAGAACAATCGTTTTCAATGGCGCAGTGCCAGCATCTGTTAAATATTTCACTTTATCACTTGCAAAAGCGTGAGTTTTTTAGATTGCACATCGATGGAAAGTACTTAGATAACAAAGATAATATGGAATGGATAGATAATCATCTGCAAACTAGAAAACAACGTACTCAAATCCCATTTTTCCCAAGTGATAAGATGCTGAGTGTACACTGAGTGCTCCTGTCACAAGCTGCAATGGCATGCAGGCCATATTGATAACGTATGCCGACAGAAAATTCTTGTGGCCGGTGACTAATACGACGAGACTAAACAGCAGAAATATATTATTAGCTTATTAACATTGTTATTAAAAAAATTACAGGTACAAAATCTCTTATCCGAAACTTCTTTGTTCCGACACATTTCGCATTTCTTCAGATTTTGAAATGGTAGTTCAATCACACGGTATATATCCTCGATTTGAACGTATGTCCAGGAATGGACTAAGCCTAGTCCTGCCTCTAACTTTAAAAATCGGTTTAAGTTAGAGTCGGATACGGATATAGGAATAATTCAGGTTCTCAAAGATTTCTATTTCACAATTTTGGACAAGAGAATATACCTGTATTCCTATTATTACTGTATCCAAAAAGTTTGTTCGTTTTATTTAGGACAACCAGACACCATGAACCACACGTTATGAATCACGTATCGGTTGTCAATCATTCTTGTATAGGTTGCTGGAATTACCGAGTCAAAATGCAAAGGACGAGGGATGGGAAAGAACCGAGGATAAAAACAGGCTCGAAAACATCAATAGTGACGTGTCGATGTTCTTCAAGTTCAACGGCTGCTTGTTCAGTCAACATGTACTTGATGACAGCCATCGGTGTGTCACATGCTAACGTCTGATTGTAGACTTCTACTTCGAAATTAGTTTCTTTCAAATCGACAACTGAAAAATAAATCACTATTTGCATTCTAGGTAAACACTACTTTCAACTTATATCGACAGTTGAATGAAATGTCAATGTCACATATTCTGTTGTTCCTGATTAATATACGATAGGGATTGTTGAGGCAATTCACAGTTATTCTCAAGGGAATAGTACTTAACGTCGTCGCGTACGTCTCAGTAAATTGATGAAGCGGATAGCGCGATGAATTATTGTACTAGTGCTTAGAAAGAAAGAAGCTAATTAAGATAAAAAGCTTTCTAGAAAAGAGGATCATCCTTCTGCGGCTGTCGAACAATATTAATTACCACAATTTAAGTCCGAAATCTGCCTCTGGTATTACAGTCACACAGTAGCGTTCAATTCTAGATTGTAGGAATGAATCAAAGTACATATCATGGTACTTCCTAGAGACACGTAACAGTAGATATAATATGTCGCGTAGCGCTGTTTAGACCCGTTTTTCGAACTGACTATATAGCAATAAGCACCGGTAAGATTAGTAGTGAAAAATGTTTAACTGCAGTTCGGCTTTCCATAATACACTGCCAAATTCAAGGCGAAGTCTAATCCGTTGAACATACATTGAGTCAGATAGTCGCTGGAGCATGAAGAGGTAAGGAAGGGCAAGAGAGAATAAATCCCAGATTCCTCATACCGTATTTTTCCGTATTGTAATAACTCTATCTGTAACTAATAATTCAGATCTAAATTTCTCTTGAGTCATTGATTGACTCGATTTTACGTGCTCATATTTTACTGACAATATTCCATATGTTAATGATTTGAATATGCATTTATGTCTAGGACTGACTCGACTCTAATAATTTTGGCGTAGATTTAACTTTACCCTANACGTCTTAGCCGAAAATACAAAAAATTCAAAATACAACGATCAATAGGTTTCAAACCACGTACGTATTATTTCCCTGTATAGCATATGAAAAAATTGAATTACTTTACGATGCAAAATAATAATTTAGGTTCAATATATATGTGGTAGCTTTAGAAGTACTGACACATCACAACCGCACTTTAGTGTTATGATCGAGTGACTAAAGTTGAGTTGCAAGTCAGGTCGAGTCAGTTTAGTCAACTTGCTATTCGACTCGAATCGAGTAATGAATTTCCAATTCATAACGAACCCATGGATGGAGAAATATCATAGATTTTCTGTGTAGATATAGCGACGATATATTTAGTGTAATTCGATTTTCGTTTAAAAATCAATTTATCCCTGTCTCAGCAGCACATTCCGAGAGATCTAATGTGGTTTCGTTATGCCAGTATTCAGAAATTCTGGCATCACCACATATCGAATACATAATGTTCCGTAGTAGTCACAGTTCCCTTGGGCCAGACTGGAATTCTATTTATACCTAACTACATCCATGACATCTACTCGATTTACATTGATAAGATCCAGATGGTTCTTGTTCTATTAACTAGAAAATTAATGAATCTGATTAAACCTGATCAATAGAACTTACGATTGAGTATCGTGGGATTCTGTTAATTATTAATACGAATAGGTCTAGTAACCAGTTTACTTCGTTTTTTTTCATTTAATTCAATTCGATTGTATTCGAATAAAATTCAAAATCAGACTACAAATTAGTAAACCAACTGTATGGTTTCCGTATGCATATTGTGCAACCCATTGGACCTAATTTATCCGACAAGCTTCCGACCGCGTAGCGTATTTTCTGAACCATTGAAGCTTAGGGTAAAGAAATAGAGAAAGGCAAAATAATGCCTATGCTGTACTGAATCACTAATGCGATATAAGCATAACCCTAGCTCAAGCCTACTCTACTTCTTTATGACAACATTCTAGTCCTATGGCACAAGTCCAATGTTCAATAGGTCGCCACATAAAGACTTAAAAGGTTCTTGCAAAGTGCGACTTCGAGTAAAAAGACATTAAAACGAAACCCAAAGGCCCTCTGATATAAACAGTGGACGTTTTCACGCTCACTGCGGGAATAAGGAATAAATTTTGCAAGAGAAAATTGTATGGAGCAAGTCTTATACCGCCACTCAAGTCAAAACCAAACAATAATAAACATGGCGCGCTAACGGAAGCATGATGATGGAGCGTTTATATGATTATGGTAAACTTTACGCATTTGTATTTAAATTTTTTTTATCTTTTTTCAAGTACCAAACTCCTATGAAATCAAAATAAGTAGATTATTCATGCAACCGATGATGGCCAGATTCAACAAATCGCAGTCCCGACCATCAAAGTGCCGGACTAGCGAAATTCAGATTACTGAGGTTCAACCTGTATTTTTTAGGGAATGGAATTGGGCGTTTCTTTTTATAAGTTGAAAAATAATAACCCAATCTATGATCTCAATTTTTCAGTTACAATGTTTCAATACTGCAGTCTGGCAGTAAGTAAAAATAGTAGCGGGTAAAATTTGAAAACACGTACGTAATGAAGAGTTTTGGCGGGGTTTTGCGTGGGCAAGTCGTTTAGTGCAATAAATAATAAATGTAATATGTTTAATGTAGAACCTGCAGTTGTACCAAGCAGTTTGTTGTCGAAATTGAACCCTGTGTCAGTAATAGCATGTTGGCGCACTTTACTTCCCGACCGGGAAATTGTTTCGGTAAGATTAATTAACTCCTCAGCAGGAGAGTGAAAGGCAACTCTAAATAAGCAGCAGCAGCAGCAGCAGCAGCAGCAGTAGCCGCAGAGGTTCACGGAGTTCACGACGGTCGCCTCGTTTACAATTGCATAATTAATAGATGGAAGTTTGTAAATATTATCAAACGTTACCTGCTGAATAGCGACCGAATAAATTATGAATTAGTTTAAGAACGATATATATTTGAATTCTTTCAGCATTTTGCATTGTATCGTATGATGTATGACGACGTTTTATATATATTGTTGCGTCCGTTAGAAAAAATATATAGGTATGTGGTATATAGCAGTGGTGCATTATTAAATAAAGTGAGTTGGGAGTTAATTCCCAGTCACCATATTCATTTTTATATTGTTGCTTTAAAATTCGGATATAAAGGCTAGCTAAAATGCATGCACAAGTACACGGAGTTCTTTTGTTTAGTTATTAGCAGATTGTGAAGCTATAGAAAACATACCTGCTTGTGCAATCCGAATCCTTTGTACATTACTGTCTTCTGTATCAATGGCAGTAATACCCTTTTTTACAGATTTGATTTGATAATTTCTAATCCGTGGTATCTTTGTTTCCATATCTGCTTCGTTTGTGTCGGTTTTTGGTTGACAAGTTTCCTCGACCATAAATTTCGGTACACACATAGAAGTTGTCTGCTGCTTTCCGGAATCGCTCCTTACGGAATCTTGCTGCATTTCTTTCGCTACTCGAGGATTTTTTTCCTTATCTCCTCGCTTGTTTGGCTCGCCTTTCTCTTGAATTCGTCGAAGATCAGTGGCGCCTCCATTAGTCGTGATTTTTTTGACAGAAGACGTGGCGGTTTTGGCTTGCGAGTTGACTCCGGATTGCAAATGGGTTTTCGATTTGATATCGCTCATTTTTATCGTAAGCGTATCGGTAGTCTCTTATTAGTTTGTTGAGAACCTTGACTTTTTATCATACTCAGCGGAATCCTACCGTACTTTTTTTTTCAAGGGTAGAGGATCATATTCCGATTCGAATCGTCGGATTACTTCTATCGTACTTGGTGAGGCATCAGCAAGTTAAGTATTGCTCCCAGGAATCTTGTATGTCAGCGTTCAATTACCTCTGTTCTCAAAGATATCCAATGCATAAATTTTTAATACAGAACATTAGTAATTTTTGGAATTCATGTTTGACAACAGCTAAGTGCCGACTTAACGTAACAAAACACGATAATCTTATTAGTTCGCGAGATACCAATGCAGTTTATTCTGAACGTACAAACATAAAGACAATTGCTGCACTCCAAAGCGGATGATTAGTCAGCCTATATTACGAATAAATAAATAATTTGTCCCGAATTACCCTTAATTACCACCAATATAGTCAATATACATGAAGATTTCGAGGTTTCAATCAAATTTGTCACATCAACGGTTATTCAAGCAAAAAAAGAAACATTTCTGGATCAATCTAAGCACCCTGTTTCACATCATTTTCACTTCTCTTTCTATAAGCCATGAAATTCCGGAACTAAGATCTCTTTATACCTAACGACAAAACCCACTGTTATTCCTTCAACTCGGCAATTCTCTTGCTTTCGCCACATGTTGATGTGGTGTTAAAGCTTGAACAAAAATGCAGTGAGAAAATTCGTTTCTTCCGCGAATAAATTATGCATTAGAATAGTCACTTGGTGATAGCAGTAGCGTATGTCTGAAGCAGGCAAATGAGATTGAGCCAAATTGATAAATGTTGCTGATAGGACATGTGATTCTATTACGGACGGACGATGAGTCATTTGCTTGGAAAACAATAGTAGACATTCGTTGAAATTCTTTTATTCCATATCGTTATTGTAATTGCAATATTAATTTTAGAAATCGATAGTTGAAAACTTTTAATAGTTAAACCTTTTTTCACTTCCTATTCATTGCGCTTATGTACCTTATATGCTGTTATGTACAGTTATTCTTTATTGAAGCAGCCTCTAAATCTGGGCATAATGTCATTCAATTAAGCAAACAACAACGTGAACATCAGTCATCAGTAAACATTAAAAAGAAAATCATGCTAATCTCGATTAAATCTGCTTCGTAATCTTCTTTGTCGCCTACTACAATGATGAAATAGATTTTGCTTTTCTACTGATCAATATTTATTATGCATACCATATTCAATGTTAGCTCCTTAGCTGGACTTGATATCGAAACTTACGCTACATGATTTTCTTGCACAATGAATTATACCAAAGCCGATTAAGCTTTACATTACTTGTTAAATCCATGACTGCAGCAGACCTCTAACAATCCTGTACGGACTGCCTGACCTAAAGTAGCGGTGATAGCAAGTCCAATATCTACCTATAGAGACGACCAGGCAAGATACAACCTTATAATTCACTCGCCTTAGGCGCCTGATGTAGTCACTAAAAGACAGAGGTTGCTGGCGCTGTTTTTTTATTGCACCTAGTAAAAAACACGTTGTAAATATTTTCTCCTTTTGTACGTGTGCTCCCAATAATCAGTTTCCCCCATTTGATCACGCACCTCATTTTCATAGTCCGCAATCAGTCAATTAGCAACCGTTCGTTAGTGGTTTTAATTAGGCTCGCTAATGCCTAATTACAACATACAAATTATAGCAGCTATCAACAAAGGATTCAATAATCTGATAGGCAGAATAAACACAGTATTTTAATTATTATTATTAGTTCTTTAGATACGCTACGAGTGTATTTTAAGAAGGCCTATTAGTGTCTACTAGTCAATATCAGCTAGATTAGCATCTGGAGGCGACAGAATAGCGAGGATGAACGATGTAAAAAAATCGAGTCAACATCGCTGCAAAAGCAGCCTAGTGGCTTAGTTTAAAGATTGAAGAATTAAAATCCGAATTTCCCTCGATTTAATGCAAGACATTACTGAAAATCCCCATGAAAGGGATACGAAATATTCTATCACGATATCCATTAATCGTGATGGGAATACTTATAATACGTTCTTTAATAGAAATCTTGTTAGGTATAATTACCACTAGCCAAGCGATCCGGCATTGCCTCGATGATCCTTTCAGTCTGTCTTTCTGTCTGCCTATGTTCCCAATGCACATTCCCAAGACTATCAAAAGCGCTGCCAGATATTGAACTGAACTGTCAAAAATACACCTGCATGAAATATAATCAATAGAGTGTATGTCGTTATTATATGTGTAATATGGCTTCAGAAATAGCTTGAGCCATTAGTAGAAATGTAATTGCTGCGTTCCGTTAAATTGCATATACCTTTATAGCCATAAATTTAGGTATACCACTACATAGCATTTATACGATACATGTACGCAGTCTTAACAACATTGGTCTCCTCACAAATTGTTGATAATAAATCACGATATAAAAGAGATTGTCGACGGACAT
This sequence comes from Halocynthia roretzi, assembly GCA_013436055.1. NCBI lineage: Eukaryota > Metazoa > Chordata > Ascidiacea > Stolidobranchia > Pyuridae > Halocynthia > Halocynthia roretzi. The sequence goes on from QRAM01000040.1 coordinate 259,194, forward strand.
CTATCCCACGGGAAATCTGAAAAATGATCTGCGAACACTGTCTCAAATACCACAGAGTAAGATGCCTAGGACTGTGCAGTTAAAGCAATTTTTGGTCGACTAATTGTAAATTATGATATAAGATTTGTGGTGCAATTATCCACAACTCTTGCTTTTTCCTCTGTCGAATTTTCACACGACTAGAATCATCATTGTACCTATTTTATATCGCACACATACAGACATCGGCAATGTTCTCAATTTCGTGTGGTTCAAGGCCAACATTGCGTGCTACATCCACATATGTATATACAGTATGAACGAATGTTACTCAGTGTTTGTAACGTCTTTTATAAATAATTCACAGGTATAGACGTATAGATATAGCGTTTATACCCAAAGTTTGACAGGATAGGGTGCAATGAAGTAGCATGACTTACGTTGCCAGTGATGAAATATCTTGCATGTTGTGTGCTTCAATTAATATCGAGTGGAATATTTTGTATGCTGACACCACAACACTTAGTATACGCACATAGTGACAACTTTCCATATCCTATTCACATTCATCTTAAAATGGTGTTGAATAACGGAGAATAACCAGAATATTTTGCTTCTCCTCCAATATTAGTATAAAAAAACTGTATAATATATGCTTCAGCATTTGAAAAACTTGTCATCCTGAAAACTTTGTTAAGAATTGACAGTATTACAGTATATACGATGATATATATGAAGGAGGAAACACGTTAGTTACATTGCACAAAACTTCTGAGATTCGACACGGCCTCCACTATTCGCAGTGGTTGGGTATCTGTACAGGATTCCTTCATATGCAAATGTCATACGGCCGATGCGTGCTCACATTTTTCAATTGATCAAATGATCACGACTTCATTTTTATCCTGGTCTGTTTTGAATGGCTTTCCATGTTCTCAATATTTTTTCATTGGTTGGCGTATCTTTAGGCCAGCCTTTATGATAGCACATATTTTCGCCGTCCTTCATTTTTGTGGCCTAAGAAGAATGTAGGAAAATTCATAGTAGAAAAAAATGTAAAAAAAGTCAATGAAAAGCATTTGAACTAAATAGCGCAGTGTAGTAATGAGGTTTATCTAAGAATTTACCTTTATATCACCTATCTTTTCACGAATTATTCCAGTAAATGCCACGTCCTCTAAATGGAGCAATGGAGTATCCAAAGACATGTAATAGAAGTCAACAGCGACATCTTTGGACATCATAAAGCACCAGCCGACGCATGATAATGGATATCTATTATACGAATGGTAAGATTCAGATATCCTTGAAACAAAATTGTAATAGCCCAATGATAAATTACATCTAGTTAGATCATTTTTTTCATTGACTAACGCACATCCAAAAACAAGATTACTGTTATAGTAAGATATCCTTGTTGCACCTGCGTTCATTACTTATCCATTGGTCGCCTTCCCCAAATCCACTTATTTTGAACAAGAAACATTCCAAAATACCTACAGTAGTTACAGATAGCCAAAGAAATACTGTGTAGGGGTCTTACTGATCACCGGGGTATTCCTCAACAGAAGTTAACCATTTTCCTTCTCTTCGTACCCGTGGCTTGAATAACTTTGCGCAACTCAGTAATCTAAATAATTTTTTTTTACATATAATTAAAATTCTTGATTATTATGGCAGCAACGCAGAAGTATTCTCACCTATTAGTAGCCGTATTTATATGTTGTTTTACAATGTTTTCAATATCCGGGACCACATCATCATCGATATGTAGATAGTACCGGGCAACTGGACAATAATATGTCACCCATTTCAGCTGACCTTGAAAGGTGAGAATATTCATCAACAACAGCTTGTATATGTATCAGACAATTAAAATGCACGGCTTCTACTATTGGAAACAGGCCATTAGATTATTTTCTAATGCATATGGAAACTTCAAGATAGTTCAGGAAATTTTTGAGCAGGATTTTTAGCAACCAAATTTTGTCGCTGCTTATCTACTTGTACTCAAGGAGTGAGTAAAAAATGACAATTGTTGAGTCCTCAACATATCTTTTTCTTTTGTTTTCCCACAAACTATCTAATTGCCAAAAGGAACTATGGGCTTGAAATCCAGTCCAAAACGATCCTAATTTCAAGATTTCAAGAGACAAGCGTATGCGAGACAAATGAGCCAGTATATTCGTACCTTGGGTCTTTATTGTAAGATTCCTATACGTTTCCTTGTAGTCTTCTTGAACTATATCACCGAATAATTTGAACTCTTCCTGCAGCTTTCTGTTATTTTCATTCTTTCCATCCAATCCTAATACGCCAATTTCGGAAATTTAAGCTCCTATTGCAGATCACATCACGGTCCTAAGGATGTTATAAATTAAGATACTAAACAAACAGTGTACTAACTAACCTGTAAAGAACACGTATTTTATATTCTTTCCGCGACACTTTGTCATTGATGCCCAAGTCCGACGAATCAATTTTCTCCGATCAAATTCCCATGATGCACTAGCAATTAAAACTACGAGAAATATGTCATCTGTAACTTTTCCACTTGCTGAATCTACTAGACACGTTGAATGTGGATTCAGAAGCATCCTATGAAAGAGGACTACATTTTCGCTTGCCTATTTTCTGTTTCTTAACCCACATTCTGTATACGGTATTACTTACCGGAATTCATGCAATGATACGTTCTTCTCCTGCTTGTAGAACATTTCTGGCACTACGGAATCATTCGGACGTAAAACTAGACCTACTTTATTTGCTGGAAGTGGAAATATTCCTGTGGAATAATCCTTTCGTTGGAACTCTGCAACTTCCCTTAGACTTTCCGAAACATTGTGAATTGAAGCAGAGCCAGTAACGCCTTTGAAATTACCATGTACTTTTCTGGTCAAAAATAAATTGTCGTCAGTTTCAGAGGTTTGTTTGCATCTATTGAATCGCATCGATTTTGAATTTTGTACTGAAAAACGACGAATACCTCCAGACTGTGTCTTCTGATCTTCTCAGTTTTTGCACATAAAAACATAACACCGATACAGCTGTAATGCACATCAGTATATTGTGCTTTTTGAGGGCCATGCGACCTAGAACCTGCCAAGCCTACATCTACCTGAAATTACGATTGTTCAATCCCGTCGATATTGCTAGAAACATCAGAATTATAACATTGTGACTGAGATTATGCACTGGTGTAGCACCGATATTAACAATACGATATTATAATTGAATGTTGAGAGTACGATACCGTATTATTACACCTCCTTCGGTGTATCTGTCTGGAAGGTAATTTGGCCTTAGGGTAAAACAGGCAAGAGCTCGAAATGAAATCACAACTAAAAAACGTTCCGCTTGGCGTGTCGCTAATTTTACATTTGAGAAAAGGGATAGAATACAGCTAGGTTGAATATTAGGTGTGGATGTGCCGAGGATGTGTAGAAGATGTAACTCATCCACTGGAAGGCTGCTGATGCCAGACGGGCAATATTCCTCCCTATCACTGAATACTTTTTACATTGTAAGTTAAGCCTGACAGATTCAATGGAATACACCACGATTGCTTGCACAAGATATATTTAACAATAAGAAGAAAGCATGGTCTTTTTCGGTCCGTTCGTCAACGAATAGTCGCATTGGTAGATCCCTTNCGGGATTGAACAATCGTAATTTCAGGTAGATGTAGGCTTGGCAGGTTCTAGGTCGCATGGCCCTCAAAAAGCACAATATACTGATGTGCATTACAGCTGTATCGGTGTTATGTTTTTATGTGCAAAAACTGAGAAGATCAGAAGACACAGTCTGGAGGTATTCGTTGTTTTTCAGTACAAAATTCAAAATCGATGCGATTCAATAGATGCAAACAAACCTCTAAAACTGACGACAATTTATTTTCGACCAGAAAAGTACATGGTAATTTCAAAGACGTTACTGGCTCAGCTTCAATTCACAATGTTTCGGAAAGTCTAAGGGAAGTTGTAGAGTTCCAACGAAAGGATTATTCCACAGGAATATTTCCACTTCCAGCAAATAAAGTAGGTCTAGTTTTACGTCCGAATGATTCCGTAGTGCCAGAAATGTTCTACAAGCAGGAGAAGAACGTATCATTGCATGAATTCCGGTAAGTAATACCGTATACAGAATGTGGGTTAAGAAACAGAAAATAGGCAAGCGAAAATGTAGTCCTCTTTCATAGGATGCTTCTGAATCCACATTCAACGTGTCTAGTAGATTCAGCAAGTGGAAAAGTTACAGATGACATATTTCTCGTAGTTTTAATTGCTAGTGCATCATGGGAATTTGATCGGAGAAAATTGATTCGTCGGACTTGGGCATCAATGACAAAGTGTCGCGGAAAGAATATAAAATACGTGTTCTTTACAGGTTAGTTNCGTTCCGCTTGGCGTGTCGCTAATTTTACATTTGAGAAAAGGGATAGAATACAGCTAGGTTGAATATTAGGTGTGGATGTGCCGAGGATGTGTAGAAGATGTAACTCATCCACTGGAAGGCTGCTGATGCCAGACGGGCAATATTCCTCCCTATCACTGAATACTTTTTACATTGTAAGTTAAGCCTGACAGATTCAATGGAATACACCACGATTGCTTGCACAAGATATATTTAACAATAAGAAGAAAGCATGGTCTTTTTCGGTCCGTTCGTCAACGAATAGTCGCATTGGTAGATCCCTTAGTAAGTTATCTAAACTCAAATCGTTATATTCATCAAATGTGAGAATAGAAAACAGAAACCATGAAAAAACGAAAAAAATTCTGTGTTTGATATACCAGTTCGATTTTACAGAAAGAAGTTAAAACAATTACTGCAAGGAAAGAGAAAAAGCTATTAGCTATAGGGAACACCAAAATACAGTAAAAAATCAAAAGTTGATGTTCGTTTCCAGTCCGTCAACGTTTTACGCGCGATTTCCCAAATATTCTTTCACGAAATCACACATAAGTTTATTTCTGTATACTAACTTATCGATATCCTTGTTTTTGGGTCGTCACTGTCTGGCCCCCGGACTGAGTTATGTGATAGAATTTAATGGAAAATTATAACCATGCGAGTTGCAGACCAGATCTTATATCTTTAAGAGTTAAAAAGGCATATTCGTTAAGCAGAAGGATTTTAGGGATTTCAGTTAGGAATTCATTTTATCATTTAAACGGTATATGTTAAAATTATTATATCACTATCATAAATCTAGTTCAAAGACAGTGGAAAAATGTTTAAGATACCGCAAAGCAATAGATTCATCAGATGTTTTTCCTGTTGCACGATCTATCCTGCTCATTTTGGTTCAGGAATTCCAACAACACGCATAAATATCGGGATCCATATTGAAAGCCCGTGAAGATGTTGAAAGTGTTCTGGTAATCCGCCCTCGATTTGTAGGCCTTGTTGATCCCAGCAACGTAGTTGCGGTTAGAATCCTCATCTTTGCAAATGACGGGCCCGCCACTGTCTCCCTAAAATGATAAAGATGAAAAAAGAAAGGTATTGAGGAAGGAAATAAGGGAAAATAATGGCGGTCTGTTATTCAGGCAGGCCGTTGATAATCATATATCTAATATAAATCAACACTGGTGTTTACAATGAATGCTCAATGCCTACATCTTGCAACTAGGGGTCACAAATTGTTAAAATATTTTATATTTTTCCGATTTTCGGTTTTTTACTTTCAGTCACAACAGAATGCAGATTTTAACCTCTACTCCACAGCTGCACCACGAATCGCGTGTTTAGTTTATCTAATTATGAACGGAAAATGCTCATAAACGGGAAAAGGCATTTTTTACGTTTGGCGTACGTGAGCATTGTAACACGAACACTAGGCTATCCGTTCGATCTACTTCATTATGGTGGTACTCTGCTAGTCAGTGAAGAATGCTAACGATAATCGCCTGCAATTTGCGATCCCCAAGTTTCAAGCCCCTTAAATATATTGCGGGTTAAAATATACGTAGAGTAAATTGTACACTTACTTTGTTTGCGTAAAAAGGTGAGCCTGAACAAATCATGTTTACATTATAACGGGGATGAATGGAATCACAGCGGCGCAATGTAATATCGCTCTTCATATTCAGCACTGAACTTGGTTTTATTTTTTCCCGACCTGAAAATAATGTTAAGTATGGATCGAATCTATCGATTTCAATTATACCGATCACTAAATGCTTGATTGTAATATAGTAGTTGAACTCAAGAGACAAATGGAACAATCATAAAAAATAAACTAGTGAGTTAAAATACTTTTTCATTCCAGGTGGCATTTATCTAATGATAAAAATAAATACTGGCTTGGAAACCCTTTAACCGAAATGGCCGGAACTCTTAGAGTTTTTCAGATTTCGAAATATTTTTATATTTGCATCTATAACATGCAAAAGTTGGGGATGGTAGAATGGTAGATTTCATTTCATAGCTTTTACATATATCCGGTATTTAGTTTTATGTAAAATTGTTGATAATTTATTATACACAATACAATGAGAAAGGTGAAGAAGTATCATGCTTCCCCTACGATGTCGTGTTTTCATTAAAAGGTTGAAGTAAAAAGATTTTTGTATTTTTTTCATATTGGCAATTTGATCATTACCACCGTCTATTTCTATAGTAGAATTTTAAATTAAAAAATGGTTTGCTTCAGATTGGGAATAACATATAAACTAATAAATTCCATATGAACTATTATCAGGTTGTATACAGCCAACGAATTGGGCAATATATTCATTTGTTACCGGTTGCTCCGTATCCCATTATGGTACAATCTTCCTGGTTCAGATCGAAAAACTTTAAGCACAATCGCCGTGTTCCGAATTTATTTGGTATCACATTTTTCACATGTACAAATGCTATGTCACCTCTGTTAAAACGAATAGCAATTTTAATGATTTCAATATAATAATGATTTCAAGAAACCAGGGACCATACTTTTCCTCATCTCCGTAAAAAATATGGTAGCGCACACGGTCGATGCCTATCTTGTGCTTATTGTTGCATACGTTAATTTCGTACTTGTCTTTGGTTTTCCCGGTGTCTAGGTACATGCTGTGCAGGAAGAAGAATTTATATATCATTTACTCGTTTTGAAAATTCAAATTCAGCACCCACTGTTATGTTGATTAATCATTTATCACATGAAGCCAGTAATTAATAAAGCCAAGTCCACGGGGCAACTTAACTTGGGCGACGGGTTTTGAAGTGGAACCCGATATTGAAGATCCGAAAATATGTCAGAAATTTCAGTTTTCCACCTCAATCTATATAGGACGGCGAATTAGTTGACATAAACTAATATCCCTAATATGTAATATCACTCACGATACTTCGAATAATGCAGTAATGACTAAATTGTACTTGACTGAACTTAGTCGACTTGCTTACAATACTGATAACAGATGAATCATCATACCAACGTGTTTCATTTTGCCCGTTCCCTCTTTTTTTGGGGATTTCGCTGAAGCAATGGGCGGCCGTAAGTATCCATCTTGAATCTATGACTAATCCTCCGCATTTTTTCTTCCCTCCCTTCTCAATGGACACGAACCATGGAAAGTCTGCACAATCGACGGGAATGCCTTCGAAAAACAGATGGTAGTGACCACGTAGAATAGCTAGCAAACGTAATATGTAACTAACAGAACGACCCTGTCTATCCATGGTAAATCTTTAAGTCTTTAACACAGAAGCTCTTAAGTAATGAATATCCGGATACTTATTTCGATCGCTAGGCAGCGATACTAAGTAAGATTTGATCTGCTTAGCACCCCCAGGGAGCCCGAGCCCGTTTTTCGTGCAAGCATGTACCAGCCAAGCAAACAACACTTTTGCGCCTTATACACGCATGATATATATATTTTTACGTTCTTGTTTGAAAGTTGTAATGACGAATTTTATTACGAAAATTAGAATTCAACTTATAAGAATTGTATAAAATATATTCCATAGAGTTTCCGTAAAATTTATTTGCAGTACGAGTATATAATACTATAGTACTGATATATACCAAACTCGACATGGATGTTTAGCTGCATATCAAAACAATGCACGAATAAAATTAGCAAATTATTCCACTCCGTATGTGGTTATAATTTTCCTTTGTATTTCATCACATTACTGGGTTTGGAAGAATTGACAGCCAATGGTCCCGTGGAGTGCATTGAGAACAAATCGACAGACAGACCCATAGCAACCAAAACAAGAATCTTGACATATATCTATGACCATTCTTTTACTTTACTAGTTTCGAAATATATATATATATATATTTATACACAAACCCTCTAAAATCTTTGGCTCCGTGTTCGCTTCACAAGCCCATTCTAAAAACACAAAGTAGAAGTGAAACCTTCAAACCTTCAAAAAAGCATTAGTTTTAAGTTAAGAAGGATTTTTCTTGCCTTTTGGTATTTTCTGTATTCGTCCAAAACTGTAGAAACAAAGTATATGACAAATACTAGTTCTATTTTAATTCAAAATGTCCGAATCTTCCTAATAATCATTACATGAAATCCTCGTATTCACTTCAGTAAAATGTACAGGGTTACACAAATCAATAAAAAATGGGTATATGCTACATTAAATTTAAATTTTGTAGCAGGTGTTCAGTTGAAAACTATTATAATTTGGCATAATACTAGTTAGAACTGCGAGTGTGAACTTAACAACAGAGTAAATCGGTATTTTGAAAATGTCAACTATTTTATTGAGGCTCACCACGACACGGCGTCAGGTGGAGGTGCTTCTGTTGTACGGAATTCACCTGCATCAAATAGAAAGAAAGTATAGGGATTTACTCACATTTTTATTCTATCTAACATAGGACATTCACGTTTTAGCCCATATAGGTTTGACTAGGCAAAGAGAACAAAGAAATTGATATAAACGAAAATAAACATCACAAATGGGAGTTAAAGAATTATGCGTTTTATATTCTCAACTACTCCCGTAATGAGCTATTTGTTGTTAGCACCGTGCACAGTGAGAGCTTTGTTTTGATCGCAACATAAATCCAAATATTAACAGGTACTCTGCAATCAACGACCCGGTTTCGTTCCAATGACATGAATTTTCTACATCCGGTATTTGCAATAACGATAACAACCTTGATTGGGAGGAATGTTCGCGGTGGTTGCAGTCGTGATAACGTTGGTGTGAGCGGTTATTACCGGGAAATAATTATGCTAATTACAAGTTTTGCAGAGATTTGCAACTTACGAAATTTGCGGTATACGTTTAGCAATTTCTTCAAAGCTTCTACGTCATCCTCCGATCGCCTGTAAAATAAATGTTTTTTGTTATAATCTAAATATCGTTTTATTCAGTTCATATTACTCGGTGCGTGCGGGCTCCAAGGAATTTTCCTATTTTTTGGCTAATAAATGAACTTCAGACTATTATGAAGGATTTTTTATATTCTTGTGAATATACTTTTTATTAGTCGTTTTACTCGGGATAGTGTGACAAGGGCTCACTTGATGCGAGGCTAGTACAGTGAATTGAATTGTCTCGAGTCCTCGAAAGATATAGAATATTGTTTTTCAAATGTAATTTTTTCAGGGTACAGTAGGTTACCGATTAACGTCGTGAATGAAGTTCTTGGGGAGTGCGAATTTCAGTGAAACGATCGAGGAATAACTTTCTGCAAGGCAAAAATTGTACGAAGCAAGTCTCAACTGCCAAATCAAAATCAAACAATAGCAGACAGTAGCGATTGTTGTATGATTATCGTACACTGTATGTATTTGTTTCACTTGTCTCCTCATTAAAAACGCTTACGTTTACAATATAATAACATTTATAATAATAATAAATACCTGTCCAATGCCCTCGAAACTGAAAATATTTCAGTGCACAGCAGTAGAATCAGCCAAATGGCCATCGAGTCCTTCACGTTGAAAACTATATTAAAAACCTAAACAGGTAAAATTTCACCTTCAACGAAGACTGGTTATGCTTGTTAAGTCTCTAAGACCTCTCAATATATATTGTCCATGAAACCGAAATAGATGTACAATTGAAATCACCGCAGTAGAAGCACGGAGCTAATAATATACCATCTTGGTTTTTCGCTGGTTTCCGGTAGCAGAAATGATAGCATGTGAATTCCAAGATTGGTCCAGAACAATGAGAAACTCTCCTATAGAAAAAGTATTCCTGATTTGAGCTGTAAAAAATGCGGGAGAAATAAGCGTATTGGTTGTGGTTTCCTGCAGAAGGCAGTAATATTATGTCCCTTTCTAAGAATCCTTACGTGTCAGATAGGATTCATAACATGTATGACATATCAGATGTTTTATGCAAATCCTCCATACGAAATTAAACCAGAAATGATTTTGTGGTCTAGCGGTATCCGATTCTTTTATTTCGTGGTCTAGTCCTTTGGCATAGGTTCTACCACGTGCGTGCAAACGACCGATGCATAAATCCATATGCAATTGTTTTTATATAAAAAAGGCATTCTGAATGCACCACATCTTTACAAAACCTTTCAGGCTTAAAAGAATACTGATGAAACTCCATTCAAAGCATCTTCTGCAAGATCGCAATAGTTTTCTAATTACAGTAGTTTATTTTCCCACTATAAATATTAAATCCCACTTATTTGACGTAACTTTATGTGGAATTCCGTGAACTTTGCTCTCATCCGTTTCCCAATAATTAGCATTATATGGATAAGAGGAGATTACAGTAATTGTAAACTGGTATTTTATGTTTGGGGGCAGCATTGGTCAAATTGGTCGTTCTATTTCACTGAATTAAGAATTCCAAAAGACGAAAAAATCATAGTTTTCCTTTGGGAAGCATCATACTTGGCAATTTATTGAGTTAGTACATCAAGTTTTTACATTGTACAGTACTCACCAAATTAACGTGTTTCTTCACATCAGTCAAGTATTCAAAACATAGGCAGCAACGGACAGTGATGATGGTATATTTATTCTGGTACAAGTCATTCGCTGTTCAGCATCAAGCTTTTCAGTCATCTTATTGATTTGATTTTGTTTGGTATGTAATAATTATCTCTGGTATTTTTGTTATCTACATACAGGAACTATTTAGCTGATTGGGTCTATTGCTGTATGAACCTCGAGATTTCTGAGAACTAGTACCACTTCTGCTGTATTATCTCTCTCTGCTAACGATTACTCATACTCACCTATACAGACTTCAATTAGAATAATTGAACGGTATAATTACACAGCCTGTTGTATTCATCACACTTTGTGCGATTAGAATATATGTTACGGTTTACAGTTCCATGGGTGGAAGTAAAGTAGACTCGCTAAGTGATATGATCTGATTCTGTATGCGCCGAATGTAGTCACTCGCATCTATGCAAGTAAAATCAGTGACTATTGAATTGAGCGTTCACTGTGGTGGAAAGGGTTAGGGTTTGGTAAATATTTTCTTTTGTAAAAGTGTTTTTTATTCTGGGCCTTTCCATCACATACCTGTCGGTTATGAGGTTTTGCTTGAAATGCGAGTCACCTTAATATTTTGTTTCAAACTAATGACGGTCTTTTACGCCAACCTTAATCCGTTTCACAGTGAAGGATGTTAAAAAAAAAACTCTAACCCAAGAGGGAAATCGTAACGCAACTGCCTGATCAGCCCTATTTGATTTTTCAATATAATTCTTGCAGAAGATGTTTATAATAAATCAAAAAAATAATCGAAGTAATATTCGGTCCGTCCGTCAACAAGTAGCGTTATTGGGTGATCCCATAGTTAACAAGCTGAATTGAAATAACTACGAATACATTTAAATTCAGTTCTAAGAAATGGATGTGAAATAAGAAGTATGAGTTGATGAGGCTGTTAAGTTTAGGGATCACCAATATACAGGCAAAAATCAAAATTTTGTTCGTTTCTAGTCCGGCAACGTATCATACAAGGTTTACCAAACATTCTCCCACAAATAAAGAAATTAATCGATTCATTTAATAAAATCCTATATGGCAGTCATATGAACTACAGGAATATTTGGATTTATCATACGATCGCTATTCTCCAATGAAATGACAACGGAACATATCCTTTTTTCAAGTTATGTCGTCTCAGTTAAGCGCTTCCCTTGTAGCTGTGAGATGAAGAATCTGTGACTACTTTATGACTATCCAGTGAAATATTTCAATTTAAATTGATAGATATCGAATTTAAAGTGTGTTGATATTGCGTTTGTAATTGAACTTACCATTCATTGAAACGATTAAAACAACTTCATGGTTTTGGAACAAATTAATGAAAATCCCATTGAACATGTTCATACGAACTTTTTCTTGAAGGAATACCTCATCGATAGAATTAAATTTGTCAAGAGAAGACCAACTGTATTTTTATAATTACAAGGAATGTTTTCAAAAGGTTCGGTTCAGGTTCAGGCTGCTGCGGTTCAGAATATTGGTTAAAAGGGTTTGTGCGATACTATGTGCATATAGATTACAGTTACATAATAAAAGACTGGAGTAAGACTCAAATTCTGGAGAAGGCTGATATTATTAAAAACTCCGTTTAAATATCATGGACTAGATATTGATTTCGGGAATATTTGAAACATTATTTCGGTTCGAGTAGCTGCATATAAGTGAAGGTAATAAAGTGTAAGTTGTGGAAGAAACTTTGGGAAACCTTAGTACTAATTAATTAGGTATTTCTCATCCGCATCCTCATTTGCATTTTCTAGATGATTCAGGCATATGCAGGAATTCAAGCAACGCACATAAGTTTCGAGAGCGATTTTGGAAACCGGTAAAGGTATTGGTGCTGTAATTCGTCGTTACGGTAGAGGCGATCCCAGCCAAATAGAAGCTATTTGAATTCTCAATTTTACATATGACTGGTCCACCACTGTCTCCCTAAAGAGAAAACACATCACGATATTTTCGAGATCAACTTGATTAGTATTTTAATCTAAAATGAAATAATAATGTTAAAAATCGTATTTCGAAATTTTCCTTCGTCGATTACTGTATTTAGTACATATATAAACTGAAATTACTAGACAAAACATAGTAGTGGTGTATATTGAACTATATGAAGACTTATCGGTTCTCTTATTGAACGTTCTTATAACAGAATAACGAAGACTTTAGTTTTGAATTGGACCAGGCAGAATACTAGACATTCTGTACCATTACTGGAACTTGTTATATTCAGGTTGAAAGAGTACCTACTACCTACAAACCCAATATCCTGGAATATTAAACTTGACCTCTCGAAAGGATGAAAATTACCTCAAATTAAGCACAGGTAATAAAAATACATGAATAAATACAAATCAAATCCCGAAATGTGGAAGAAAATTATTTTTACTTACATTGGCAGCATTAGCAGTCGCGTTCGAACAAAACTTGTTGCGTCTCAATAAAAGAGCCTCTTCGAGAGGATGTAATGTAATATCACAATGTCCTAGTTTAATTTGTTGTCTGTTCAGTTCATTACTTGCTTTACTTCCACCGTGTTCTTAAAGCAACATGTCGATTTAGTAATTGCAGAATATACAAGTGGAGCAGAATTACCAAAAAAATCATCCTTACACACTTATTTTTTTATCTTTTTCTTACTTTATGTTGCAATGACTCGAGTCGAGTCGCAACTTTTTTTCAACTATTCTCAACTCGATTGATGGATGAACTCGATTTTACTTGAGTCTTGAGTGACATCTAATGATTCCATTTGGACTAGGATTCGAACGTTATTCAAATCAAAGTTTTTTGAACACGTTAAAAATTCCTCAAAATTAGATAACTTTGAAAAATCGAGTTACAAACACTATTTTGTGATCAACTAATTAGGGTTTTGTTCTCTCGATACATACTCATTTTCTGATTTGTCATGATATTTTAATTGTTACATTATTCACCTAATTTAAGTACTGTATATAGACTTGAGTCACAGCTGTCAAACACTCAACTCAACACAAGTCAGTGCGAGTGAATGACTCGACTTCGATGAAGTGTTTTAACAACTTCAGTATTTAAATGAACATTAAAGCATAAAATTGTTACCAGTTGTACCGTATCCCATTATGATACATTTATCCGAGTTTGGAATCTTGAAAAACTTCAAGCACAACTGCGGAGTTTTATACTGCCCCAACTCCAGGCTATCCTTCAGATGAGCAAAGGCTAAGTCACCCCTGTGGTCACAAACGGTAATTTTTATCTTGTGAAAATGAATAAAACTGAAACATTGCAGACAAATATGAATTGTACTCCTTACTTCTTTTTTTCTATATTGAAACGATTATGGAATCGCACAAAATCGATCCGTATATTTCTGTTTCTTTTGTTGTTGTGGTTGTAAATGTTAACCTTGTACCGGCCCTCAGGTAAATTCTTGCTGCAAAATCAAGGACACGTTTATGTTTCAAGCTGGAAATATCTCACCGATGAACCATATGCTTTCTCCGCGATGTGTTAAACTTTCAGAGGCGTATGTAAGGTACGGCAGGTATGACACGTGCCCTGTGTGCTACTGAGACCACCTTTCTCTCAGACAGGCCCTCAGATTGTGAAATCATTTTCATGAGTGAAAGCATGAAAAATGCAGTTTAAAATAATAACAAGTTTGACTTGCATTTTTAGTTAATATTCTGGTAAATTCATCTAAACGATGGGCGTCAGATTTTTGGGCACGGGTACGATTTCAGTGCCACTGGCGCTGTTTTTCGTATATGCAGCGCTGCATGCTTTTTGTGTTTGGTAGAGAATTCTTAATTCTAGAGACTGTTACGGTGTGGTACAATTTGCGGATATAGAGAATCAACTATCCGATCTTTCATGTAAAGGGAATCCTGAAAATGTAAAGCTGAGGAAATGCAACATACCAAATTGTTTCATCATTAGTATCCTGTCTCTTTTCGCTGCTAGGTATTATGTCGAAGCAATGAGCGGCGGTAAGTATCCATCTCTCCAGTATAATTATTCCTCCGCATTTTTTATGCTTTTTCTTGTACTCAAAAATGTACACAAACCATGGATATTCTGCACGATTGGCAGGCTCTCCTTTTCAGAAAACAGCAATGGAAATGCGACTTAGATGAGTTAGTGAGTGCGCAATTCGATACGTTCGAATAGAACATGACTTGATTCAAATTATTCAGTAAAAATTTTTAGTTTTACTCCAATCATACCATACCACAAAACTCCATGAATTTTTTAAACTACAGTTAATTTTGCACTCATTTGAATTTTTCAGTTTGTATCTCAGGTAGCACGTAGCACGTAGCACTGGAGAATTTCAGTAGCATATATACAAACCGTTAACAATCTTTTCATCCACGTTGCGGATGTGTCGGCTCGGTGCGGGGCAAATCCAATCTAGTCAACACAAGGTATAAATTAGTAAATTTCATCAATAGAAGAAAAAATATATATTAAAAGATATCTTACCTCTTCGTATACTTTTAAAGGTACTGTGTGGACTGTAAAAAAACAATATAAGTCATATAGTAATAACGATACGTTGTAAGTAGGGAAATCATTAATGTCGTTATAATATAAAGTTTATTATGGGCGTTATTATTATTTTCCTAATTTGGTTACAATAATTTCGTTCATTATTAGTACTATGTAATAATATTCTAAAAACACGAGTAAAGCAGGTGCTAAATTTTATATCTTAGCCCAGGATGTACTATACTTTAGCTAGTACGGAACTAAAGAATTCTTATTTCTTCCGCTGAGGAGAAAGTAGGATTTAGACTTTCCAACCGCTCAACGCGGAAATTTTCGAATTTCACTGATGCTCACCATCTAAGGACCTTTGTTTCGAGTTGTTTTTCTGCTAAGAGTAAAATAACAATAGGATATCGGAATTAACAATCTAAATTATTTGAAATTTTCTTGCCTTCCATATGTNAGCTGAGGAAATGCAACATACCAAATTGTTTCATCATTAGTATCCTGTCTCTTTTCGCTGCTAGGTATTATGTCGAAGCAATGAGCGGCGGTAAGTATCCATCTCTCCAGTATAATTATTCCTCCGCATTTTTTATGCTTTTTCTTGTACTCAAAAATGTACACAAACCATGGATATTCTGCACGATTGGCAGGCTCTCCTTTTCAGAAAACAGCAATGGAAATGCGACTTAGATGAGTTAGTGAGTGCGCAATTCGATACGTTCGAATAGAACATGACTTGATTCAAATTATTCAGTAAAAATGAATTTGGAAGATTCGTTATTCTTTGTTTTACTTCTATTTCTGCGCAATGATTCAATAATTGCGGGGGGATTTTTAGCTTTACTCTAATCATACCATATCACAAAACTCCATGAATTTTTTCAACTACAGTCAATTTTGCCCTCATTTGAATTTTTCAGTTTGTATCTCAGGTAGCACGTAGCACTGGAGAATTTCAGTAGCATATATACAAACCGTTTACAATCTTTTCATCCACGTTGCGGATGTGTCGGCTCGGTGCGGGACAAATCCAATCTAGTCAACACAAGGTATAAATTGGTAAATTTCATCAATAGAAGAAAAAATATATATTAAAAGATATCTTACCTCTTCGTATACTTTTAAAGGTACTGTGTGGACTGTAAAAAAACAATATAAGTCATATAGTAATAACGATACGTTGTAAGTAGGGAAATCATTAATGTCGTTATAATATAAAGTTTATTATGGGCGTTATTATTATTTTCCTAATTTTGTTACAATAATTTCGTTCATTATTAGTACTATGTAATAATATTCTAAAAACACAAGTAAAGCAGGTGCTAAATTTTATATCTTAGCCCAGGATGTACTATACTTTAGCTAGTACGGAACTAAAGAATTCTTATTTCTTCCGCTGAGGAGAAAGTAGGATTTAGACTTTCCAACCGCTCAACGCGGAAATTTTCGAATTTCACTGATGCTCACCATCTAAGGACCTTTGTTTCGAGTTGTTTTTCTGCTAAGAGTAAAATAACAATAGGATATCGGAATTAACAATCTAAATTATTTGAAATTTTCTTGCCTTCCATATGTAGATTTCCACCCACAGTAAATTGACTTGCACTGCCACATTCGCCATGCCCAACCGTTTTTGCATGACGCATAAAGTGCAGAAGAGTGCATAAATTTCGGGATCCTTTTTGAAATCCTGTGAATACCTTTTGTACGTTCCTTTGGTCAGGAGAACTAGCAAATCCGGCCAAGTAATAGCTGTTAGAATTCAGACTATTACAAATGACAGGCCCACTGATGTCGCCCTAAAAAGATTGAATGGAGCGCTGTGTTGTGAACTGGTTTGGTACATCTGTTCAAAAAGAGATTCTCTTTTTTACCCTCGCTTCGTTAGCATTCCTGATTGAACAAAACATGTTTTTGTAAGTTTCTAACTCGTTCTGACCGATGATGTTAGTACATCGGCCTATTTCAATGCGCCTTTTCTTGAGTACATCGCTTGAAATGCTTTGATCGAATTCTGCAAAATACAAGACACTATAAAAATCTACCTCGGGATATTTTGGGAAATATAAGATCATTAAAGAACATTTTAAATATAATGAAATTCTCAATAAACGGCAAATAATAGAAGTTCTGCCACTTTTACTAAATGGGGGTGTGGCAGAGGGGTCACTCTCGATCAGGACATACATATTATACCTAATTGTACTGCTGCTAATAGTTCAATTAAGCTTGCAGCTAGTTAGTATATTACTAAAAATGTGCGTATTTGTTATTGAGACTTAATTATCCTTAAATCTTTCACACGTCCAATAAAAAATCAAGATGTAATTTGAATGCAAGATATGATAGTGGAAGTACGATATATATATGAACTGAATATGTAGACTACCTACAAAAGCACGATTACAGTATAAAGTTAAATACACAAACTTGGGATAGCATATATCGAATGAGACGAATATAGTATGTAATGTAACACATCGGGTTACCTGTCGTGCCATAACCCATAATGATATTGCATTCGTCTGTGTTCGGCAAAGTAAAGAACTTCATGCACAATGGAGGAATTTGATCGTTTGCTATATTGATTTTCTCATGCAAACGTGCAAAGGCAATGTCAGACCTGCGGACACAAACCATCATGAAATTAGATTTTAAACTGCTTTACAATACAATAGAGTATAGACGTTATTGTAGACATGTGTATCAGTGAATTGCTACTATTCATACTTGGTTCCACCAGCAGCATAGCCACGTTGGAAATAAAACCGATCAATTATCATTTTCCTTCCCATTCCGTTGTTGTGAACTATGACTTCGTATGCGCTTCCGTAGTTCACGTTTACGCTGAAAAGAAAACTGCGACTTAACTGCTTATCCAATACCAATGTTACATGAATTAACTAATATGTTATACAATGGAGAACTTAGCATTTGGTGGGTCGAATGCCACTCACGGTGCCCCGTAAAACTCTCTTACAATGGTTTATAGATGTAATTTGCATTTCTTGTCATTCCAGATAATACCATAACCTTTTAAAACACTATTGATTGTTTAGTTGAACCATTGAGGTTGGACTGTAAATACAGAACTAAAACGTAAACAAATATTAAATTTTTATGCCTATCTGGATTGTTACACGATATTTTGAGTAACTGAACATCAACAGTAATTTCACTACTGCCCGAATTGCATAGTGTTCCGGCTAGTATAGCTTGGTACTATGAGTGAGTTTCGGAGTGGGGAACGAATTTTTCGAATTTATTCCATGCTCCTGTAGTTATTGGATAAAATAAGTGTGCTATCATTTGCTCAGGCCTATTTTAAAGGTATTTTTGGTGGAGTATACTATTGATTCTCGATTTCAGAAAATAAAAACTATCGTACTTTTGGGTTCCGGAAAACAGAAGGTCAACATTATTGTTATTATCATTATTATTATTACATATATACCACTGTGTTTCAGTTTCGTCTCGATTATTTTCACTGGGTAGAATTATGGAGTTGAAACAATGAGCCGCCGTAAGAATCCACCTCGACATGATAACTATTCCACCACATTTCAAACGTCCGTTCTTTGATATTGTCACAAACCAGGGATATCTCTCGCGGTTCGTTTCTAATGAAAAATAGTAATAGAATTTAATTTAAATAAGCACATACTTAGTGGGGATAAAGGGAAAAATACAAATGCAGGAATGTGATCTGAGACCCGATGAATTAGAAAAAATACAATAGAAAATTTACAAACCGCTAACAATATCTTCTGTCAAATCGTCATGACATGTCCAATCTAACGAATATAAAAATATTCAGTAAATATGTGTTTAAACAAAAAGAAGATATTAAAACAATGTTAGTCTTGCCTTTTGGTATTTCATACTGTCCCAATGGACTGTACAAAAAAAAAAGAAAAACAAAAATTGATTAAGAATAACTGAATTTAACTGAAATTATTGACCGTAACCGTCTATTCTCTCAGGTGTCTTTCAAAATGGACAGATAGATAATTTTGAGTGAACGTAAATTTTACATGTAAATCAGAAAAGTTTCCACGCCTTTTTTTAAGGTTCAACAATGCTAATACAACAAACTAACTCATGACAATGCTTGGAATTATATAAAGTTTGATGCTCACCAGTTGACTTGCGTTGTATCAGGAACATTCCAACCTACAAAGTAAGAAATACAGTCCCAGTCAACAAATAAACATTTTTTAAAACGTTTTATTATCGGATTTCACAGATATTTCATTACACGTTTCATTGCATTGCACTGAAACGTACTAAAGCGTAATTTTAGTAGTAAGCGCAAACTAAACGTTTGAAATTACGGTTCCGGATAAATGTATCAGAAAATATTACAACGTAACTCTAAGATTGAAAAATTGTTGCACTTGAAGAAAAATTGAACTTGAAATGACAATTAATCAGGTACTTTATATTCACCAACCACACTTTAAGTTTCCGAACGGTTTGTAAGATTTTTTAATCGTTTGTTGTTAGCTGTTGGAATACCAGTATGGCATTCTTATTGAGCCGAAATTGAGCAGAAGTTCTTACTTCCATAAGAAACGTGAGACTTAGGATGTTTGGTATCTAACAGTTGGATCAATTCATCTTGATTTTCAATATCAGATCTGCTGAAAAAAGGAAAGTATTAAAATCTGTTAGCCTCGTTTTATGCGTGTCCACACTATGCGAATTCGCAGTAGTGCATTCAACTTATTTCTACCAAATTTCATGCACTGATAACTCAGAGATATACAAGTAATTGTAATTCCCCCGAATCCTCAATTCAAGTCATAAATAAGTATATATTTATTATTTTCTAATGGGTTATTGTTATAGATTACCTGACAGAGACTACTGATGCAAAGAAAGCCTCAGCGAAGAGCAGTAAAGTGACCCAATGAGCCATGAATTTCTTTGCCTATAAAACTACCAGGCAACTGAAACAACCAAAATGAATTCGTCTAGGCGTGTTGACTCATATATATATATATAAACCGAAGTTGTTTTGCAATAAATATTGTTTAAATGTATGTTGGACTCCAATTCACCCCGGAACGTGCAAATGTCGAGGCCCTAGAGATGTCTAAAATGTCGTTCGCAAAGATGTGGTGAGCTGATCTTTTATTGTAAATGGCAATACCGCTTACTATATAGGAAGAATACGATAGAAACATATTTTGCAGTTGTACAGAAGCACAATATTATTGATACCATAAATATACTATGTACCATTCTTGAATATGAATAAATTCAATTGAATCACGAATTACCACCATTCTATGCAGTGGTTTCTCGAGGGCACTCGAAACCTTACGGGTTAAATGTAAATATATATTATTGCACTAATTCTGAGATATTTTCGAGGTCAGGCATTCAAGGCCCTAATCTATGATATCCTTTCAGTCTGGTTCAAGAGTTTATTCCAAAAATCTGAGCTTTTATTGTACGTACAAACGAGGGATATTTTCGAATGGAAGGTTAAAGGGTCGGTTGCGTGATACCGTTACTGTTCTAGTCAACGGCAAAGGTATGGGGTATGTTTCAATTATTTTACCTCAATATAAAGTAAACTGATTTTCAAGTTCATGATTTATTTTACTCAAACGTATTTATATAGGCAAAAAAGTAACCGCTGTACGGTGGTCGAGAATATACCGACATACGTGTGCAATTAGTCTCTGTCATAAATACACGGAAATTACAAATTACCAGAAATTATCTCCATAATATAAGCCAAAAGGGTAAACATATCTATTAGTAAAACGTTATTTTACCTAAGCAATGATTCATTATAAGAAGTTTGACCCTTCTACATGAAAAATCGTAACGATTGATATCGTATTAACACAAACTTTCCATCTCTCCTTTGATTCCATAAACATGATTACAACAAAGTACTGCTCTGCATTTGCAATACTAATTGCGTCTGACAGTCGCAGCTGCATCTCCCAAAGTGCAATAAAGCGACAGCTACGAACAAGAATACTGACAGCTTTCACACACGCTAGAAAGCACGCCCCACTTAAACGTATCATCGGTCTGGTTCAACATTTCGTTATATATAGAAGATAGTGCATTCAACTTTCGCTTCACCGTCAGTTGTCACGAGCCCATATTGGGTAAAAGCTACAGATCTCTGATCCTGATAATGTTATTTTATCAGCCAGCCGTTCTTCAGTACTCGTCTGTGATGGATTCATCGACTTTAGTTTAGGTTTGAGCGTATATGTAACAAATGAATTTAATGGAATGGGGATTGTGTCGCTCTTGTGTGTCTTAGACCAAAATAGGCCCTGAATATGAATTGCCAGTTGAAGTTTAGTTTAGAGCTGGGAATGTAATACTACTTTATGGAATGCTATATTCTTCGGAGTTCACTGTATATCTTTTTTATGATGATGGGATATTGTATATTTGAACAGAATTATTTTGAGTTATTGTGAATATAAATACTATTTGATATGCCTTCGCAAGTCATCGAATATTCTTCACCGGATTCTGCTAATCAACAGTTAGAAGGTTCTCTGGTAGGTTCCTCAGAAACCCATGCAGATACAGAATCCAGCAGTGAAACTAGACGATTCGATATTGCAAAATCATTAGCTAGCGTGTTTGAAGATATATGTGAAGGCCAAGAGTCAAAGCTACATACTGCAGCAAGATGCGGAATGCACGATAAGGTGGTGGAGGCGAAACCTTATCGCTACATATTTGTTTCAATTTTTATTAAATACAACTTCCATTTAATTATTTTATTTCAAAAAAAGCTCTCTATATGGTATATGGGAACTTATATTAAGATGTTATTGCTATAGTCACTGACATGATGATGATGATGATGATGGACGCACGAGGTTACTATAGCCACATTGGAGGTCACCATCACCGCTGCGGTGACCCTGTTGCGGGTATCTCATTAAACAGCTGGGTCGACTGTGAGTTTTGTGATTGTGTCATGATCAATGACGCGGAGATGTCTCTGGCCGCATACAGCTATTAGATACCATTGGGGTTTCGCAACATTGCCGCTACTGCCCACCAGTGGGCTATTTTTTAAGTTTCAAGTATTATTATTCATCCAATAGAAACTTCCAGTTGTGGAGTGCCAATATCACTAGATAATCTAATGTTCTAGTCATAAGATATAATTCAAATCTCTCATTCCTATATCAAACAATACTTTGTTTCTCGAAGGTACGGAGAATACTAAGCGGAGAACTATCTGGGACATGTGCAGGTAAGTGTTATTGTGTTATATTAAGGTCGTATATGGAACAGATATTTTAAATTATAATACTTCAGCCCAGATATCATGTGCCAATCTTCCATGTCAACATTACCAACAAGAAACAGACCACGATGAGCGCATCGAACGTAATCGTAAGCAAGCGAGATTAAACTTAAACAAACGTAATCGGCTGGGTTCTACTCCCCTGTGGCTAGCAGCAGCTGCAGATCACTATGAGACCGTGAAAGAATTGTGCGACTACGAAGCAAAGTAAGAATCTGGATAATGATTTCATGTCACCATATACCAGAGATACACGACACAACTAATATACCTAATTCTGAATTCTTTTTCCAAATTTACTACTTCAAGCCTGGTAATTGGGGTAGTCTGTTGGTCTCGAGTTCTAACAAAACATCTATTTGGAATTATAGTGATCTGAAACGGCCAGTTTTATTTTTTCCGTCTGCGAATATATATGTATCAAAAGCCGTTTGATCTGGGTCGACAATAAAATACTAACCGAGGCGATATTTTTATCAAAGATTTATCATCAAGTATGAATTGTATAACTGTTCTATATCACACAGCTTGGAAGTTGAAAACATTAAAGGTCAAACTCCACTATTCGCCGCATGCAAATCCAACAACATAATGACAGTAAAGGTGTTACTGGAAGCAGGTCAGTTACTAAGATTTCAAACGCTAGAGTGCGATATACAGTCGTTTCTTTTCCCAATTATCAGGTGCAAACCCCAACGGCAGTTTGAAAAATATTTCTACACCGATCTACATAGCTGCCCGGGAAAACTACTCACAAATTGTATCAATTCTCATTGATTACGGAGCTGATGTGAATGGTCGAAACGTAGAATGTAATGGAATCACAGACACCATGGTTTTTATCGGCACCGTTCCGTTGTATATCACACTAGGTAATTATTATGTTTCTGTGTTTTGTATGTATTACACATAATTTTTTTGAATAATTCCATTAGACTCATTTTTTCACATCAATAAATTTTGAATACAATTGTGGCTAGCAGCGAAGAAAAATATTTTAATGACGCCATATTCTATGCTGTCAGTCAGCTATTAGATCCATCCAAGTAATCTACTGCTATAAAATCAAGAAATTCGTAGTGCGTCATAGGTAATGGCGTACCAACGTTTGGCAGGCGTGACCCTTGGTGTCACTTCCAAGGGTACCAGATCGGTCAGAACTAGGATTGTAAAATAAATTTTTGAGTTAATATTATAGTAAATTCATTTAGATAATTCATGAAAGATATTTTGACCGGGGCACAATTCCATTGCTTGCTAAAGACAACATTTTCCTATAAAAAATACCAATTTCACTTGGGGTCATACTTAACCTGTATAGAGAGTCATTCAATGTTTTATTAAAGCTTTTGCCCGAGATTTAGTATTTAATATCACTATTATATAAATCGGATTCCGTTATACAAAGTAACCTATTTCCGACGTACGAATCTTTTTTTTTCCTAAACCTGAATAACGAACTGTTGGTGTGTTGCTTCTTTATTATTTGCTTTATTTATACGCTATTTTGCATAATTGTTGTTTGCCCAGGGCATTTCCTGTTATTAACAAGTGATTTCTCTACTGTTCTAGTTTATCAAAACTACGAATGTTTTCGACTTTTGATTCTGAACGGGGCAAGACTTCACGTACCCTCAAATGATCGTGGTTTCGGGAGAACTCTGGTTACGGCCGTACTGCGTCACAAGTGTGACGTAAGATTCTTGAAACTGATCGCGGTGTGCGGAGGGATACGTCACGGTGATAAAAAACACATCGATGAAGCCGTCGCAGTATTTCGTCAGTTCAACCACGGTTTTGATTATTCGAGAAAAGAATGTTTACAATTCATAGATGAATGGAGTGGTAAGAGGGCTTTTAACTTTATAAAAATTAGCTGACCATTTATCCGGCAAGTTCGGTAATGGAGATGATTTGGATTTCTGGATTTCCCAGTTTATTGGGCATACGCTTAATATATACTTAAAGAACGAAACTGTATTCAACAGATACAAACTTTTATTCTCCTTAAACAGGATCTATTTGATCTTTCTAAATCCACTCAATTTTTAAATTAACCGACCTGAAGAGATCAGGGGCGCTATTGGGGGCACTGGGCGTTCACATTTACATAAATATTCGCATCTTTGGCATGAAATAAAATTACTGCCGTTGGCTAATCATTCTTTATACTTGGTCGAGAATGATTCATTGTAGTGGAAAAAAAACTCTAACCGAGCGGCGAAGTAGATTATTAGATATGTAATAGGGGAACTCGCGGCTCTGTTCGTCAAATATTGAAACTGATATTTTTAAATTGGCAAAATCTTACTAAGGTCAACATACAATGGGCTTCAGGAGGCGCTTGCCCAAGTAATCATCAGGAAAGGGGTCGCTGGGAAACAAAAGTTTAAGAACCACGGACATATAAAATATTCAAGATTTCTGTTATATGTATGCCTCGATGATCAAACTTAAACGGTCACGTAGCGAATTATAAGCTGTACTTTACTTTCAAAATTAGTTGGTTTTCATGAAGCCGAATGAATGGTCCGCTACTAGTATTTAAATTTGTATTTTAGGAGTCCCGCTTCATTTGAATTCAATCTAATGTTTTTTCTCTACAGCTCATCCGATGCAACTTACTCAGCTCTGCAGAATTTCGTTTCGTCTTCATCTCAAACAGACGGCATTCAAAGAAATCAACAATCTAAATTTACCTCGCAGTATTAAACATTATTTATCGTTTTCGTAGTATCCGTAAAACTGAAAAAAATTAGTCAGGATATTTCGGATTTGCGTACTCAAGACTGCAATCAATGCCACATATATTATTACCCAGGTTACCCATCATTCTCAAATGATTTGAAAAAATTTCGGTATAACATAGTGGCAAAAGTAAGCCAGGCGAAATACTCGCAAGCTGGTGAAATTGATATCCAACAATCTGACAACGTTATTTTTACATGTCGGTAACAGTTGTAGGAGTATCGAATTCTAAGGTATGTCACGGTAATATGTTTTCGTCGAGTAATTTCGTGTATCAGATTCAATCAAGTACATTTCTTTGGAGCATTCGTCGGTCAACTAATGTAATGCGTAATTCCACGTCAGTAATTGCGTCCACAGCTGGAAATTTCATAAATTATCCGCGGTTTATCAACCAAAAATTATAGGTGGTATATATATTCAGGGCTCCGCAAATAAACCTTGCTGCACGTCTCACATTACCCTAGCCCGGCCCTGCTTTGAAATATACATAATGACGAAGTGTAATGACCAAAATTTCGGTGTAATTCTAAGGAAGAGTCGGTGTTTAGCTCAGATCTGCTTAACCGATAATAGCCTCGAGCTAAACTAATCAGTGAAAAATGTTGATGCTGTTATAATAGTTTGCCTATACTCTCAACCACTTTTAATTTAGTTACCTATAGCCAATGAATTTTTATTTTGTGTTTATATTTTATTTATTTATTTCAATTCAACACGTAGAGGGTTAGTAAAACAAAAACTGTTAAACTTTCTCCCTGTTGTTATGTTTCATTAAAAGAATAATCTCGAATCTCATTGTAAAGTCAGAATTAAATAAGCGCTATTTTAGAAGTTTCCACGCCGATAGCAAAAGTTTTCTGAAGGGAATTCAAATACGAAATAGTTGCTCAACCCGATCATTATTTGCCACGTAGTGAACGAGTCTAAATTTATTCATTATTATACCTAAGTGCAAATTTATTTATCGTTATACGGCAATTTGAAACGCCCGTGGCGCCACGGCCACCTTAGGGAAAGTTACGACTTGTAAATGACATGGTGATGCTCTTCTAATGCCTAAATGGTTCTTTCTTTTATATTGTTTCAAATCAAATTTTTGAATGGCTGGGCCTTATAAAACTGTTCACAAAACTCCAGTACGTGATTCTGCTTTTATACACACAGTACGTTTTATATAAGGTCGAATGTAAGGGTTGCAGATATTCGCATCAGTACAAATGCAAGATTGTATCATGTAAAGCATGTAAGTTTATGAGATACGTTTTGGGCCAATCATGAGAAGCGGCATCAACCTCAAGTATAGTAAAGAGATGTAAGACTTTTATTTTTTGATAGAAAAAGCATTTACATGTGGAAATAGACAGTACATATTCGGTAAAATCCGTTTTTTTCTATATCATTTAAAAATATATTTCCGCGTAATCGACCGCACCGCCATAAAACGAGGTTGAACACTATCTGCAAAACTTAAATCCAAAATCATTGGCCATTGTATGTCGGCTCGTGAAGTTTTGCCTTTTTGAAATTTTCTCGTTTTATATTTATTTGTAGTGTTTATATATCTCGATTATTCAAGCACAGCGTAATGATCCCGGTTCAAATCCCCTTTTACTCAATGATACTTATTATAGAAATGAAATGCTAAAACTCTCTGTCCACGTTCTATAAACACAAGAACATGAAATCAGTTACGTCTTGGGACTCTTAAACATTAAAAACTGATCGTGCCTCGGCTGATCAAGTCTGGATATTACTGTTATTAGATTGGACTTGTTTTTCTTCCGTTATACTCGAGTACAAGCCCTCAATACGCATTTATCAGTACAAACTACAAAGTACGGTATTAGTTGAAGTACAGTTTAAACAAAGAATTGGAGATTTAGAGATCCGAATTGTGCTGTAGAAAAGTCATAACAAAATTACTACTACGCAAAATAAGCTGGTTAGAGTGTTCTGTATGTCGGGTATGAAACTTGGTAGACGGGTATTGATGTATTTTACATAACACTTAATTCTGTAGCAAGCTACATAAGCGAGATATCAAGAAGATAATCGATCTAATGTTAATGCCAAATTAATCGTCACATATACGTTCGTAGTTGAATTTAGCTGACGACTAGGATTGTGCCTCACCTCGCGGCCATTCGTACCTGCATGTAATTGGTGTTTACGATATCTTACGTGACCATAGAGGAACAATCAAGTTTATAATCCAAGGGACGAATTGTACTTAATATCGGTGTTGTTCACAATTTGTTTTGAATGGGATGACGTACAACTCTGTAACTACTGATGACTAACATCATAAAGTTGAAAGGCGTTTAAAATAGCGTAGACAACGAATATTTCCACCAGCATGGTGCTTCGGGTAAACATCACGTACCGCACCATGTTGTCAGTATGTCAGAAAACTCCCATAAACATCTATAGGTTGTTGGGGAATCCCGGCGTGACTATAACACGGGGTTAATGAGTCATGGTTTAGAAAGCGACAGCGATCTAATCTTTCAAACTCAGTAACCACTTCATTATTCACTTCATCGGGCAAAACTTGCCTCAATATTTATTTTGCCCACCTCAGGTTGTTGTGAAATGTAGAATTTTCCCGTCACTATCACTATTACGGTGTTGCGAGGCAGGGATTAAGCTAGTGGATATCCCGTGGCATAATGTTATAAAGCGGCCCTCAGGTTAGTTAGTACGTTCGCTACAATGAGCGTACAACCGCGGGGCAGCAGCATGTTCTACTTATTCTATTATGTTATTCCCGCTATAGCGGTGTGCTGTGTTGCAGTAACGCCCCATTCAATTATAATATTTTTTGACGATGCCAAAACATGAATAGTCAGCGAGACAGATCGCTTCACTTTAGTCCTTTTTTTTGTCTGTCTTCCTATTTCGTTTCGTAAATTATAAACGAACTGACCTCTTTTACGCATCACCTAGCTATTAGGGTAAATGTGTTTTGTAATAAGCTTAGTAATGACTTTGAATGTTGATTTTAGATATATGTTATTCAACGCGTTGTATTTCAGTGTGTTTAGAGAGAGATTACCTGAACTCAATCCCCAAACAATTATTTACGGTAAGTGAAGGCGACAGGCACTAAATTTCACCAGATAGCAAGCAGGTCTTCGTATTTTGTGAATCCCAAAGAAAAAATATATCAAGAAAAAATATAAACTGTACCGCGGTATAAAACGAGAGAGGACTTCAGTTTCAGTATCAGTAGTTTGCAGCATGTAAATATCTAAACTCGTCAACTGCTAATCTTAAATGAAATTTGTATTATTCTTGCGGTAAAGATTAAAATAATGTTGTGTAATCAGTTAAGAGTATAATGAAGTATATTTTAACAAATAATATCTAGATTGCTTACTGCGGAATAATACTGATGTTAGTGCTAACAGGAATTTTAGCGTCAGTTTCAATCAAGGCGTGTCCCGTGTTACTGAAATACCAGAGTCAAAAGAAAGTGTGTGATAATATAGTAGTATAATCCATCGAAGCAGTATTTCCATCGAAACTATAGCCATTCAGATTTTATTGCAATATTTTAGTTTAATTACTCAATCTTGTGAGAATAAATCCATACAACAATAGAAATAATGCTTAATGAAGATTTCCAAAATTCTGTAATTTTCCATTACCTCGTCTAACATGAGGAATCCTTTTGTGTTGAAGGCAGCGCGTTTTGTCATACATCTCCGTGTTTGTGATTGACCTGTATGATCCAAGATACAAATTCAGTATATATAAATTTGGATATTAAATGTTGCAAATGTGCGCCACAGAGTTAATGTATTCAAAACGATTTTAATGAGGTAGACAAACTGACTTAAAAGGCAGATGACAACAGGGCCTTTTAATAACGCGAGGTTTTGACACGCAGCATAACAATACACCGAAACCAAAAAATGCTTTATTGAATGGTTACAAACGAGCATAATTCGGGTCGTAAAAACCAGGCGTACCTACAGTGACGCATCGATTGACAAGAGCTGTGTAATATGTTTTTATTGTTTTTTTTGTAGGTTTTAATGTAAAATACTGATAAATAAAATACTACTCAGAAAAAGATCATCCACAGCGAGACGAGGCATCCCAACAAAAAATGGACGTCGATACGGTACTATTTTTGTAACTTTTGAAAATATCGTGATACAATTTTTGACTCATAATACAATAAATTCGCCTGAAGTATATTTGTATTTGATTGACCGGACTAATAGGTCCGGATTCAGTTATATGGAAATGTAGCAGTATAACTTGGCAATTCATCTATATTTCTATTTTGAAAATATCGTGATACAGTTTGACTAATAATACAATGAATTCGTCTGAAGTATATTTGTATTTGATTGACTGGACTAATAGGTCCGTTGATTTGATTCGGCTATATGGAAATGTAGCAGAATAAACTTGGCATTGCATCTATATTTCTATTTTGAAAATATCGTGATACAGTTCGACTAATAATACAATAAATTCGCCTGACAGCGGAACTCGGATTTACAGGACTAATAAGTCCGTTTGATTGATCCGGTTATATGGGAACGTAGCGGAATATACTCAAAACTTTATATATAGTTTATATGTGTAAAGTATATCATGGTTCCAATGGGTTATAAAATTCATTAAATATTATATAAAAAAGTAAATAACTGTGTTTGCAGTACAGACAAAGAGTGTAAAATCTAACCGAAACAAAGCAAGCCTTATCCACATTACATTGAATTAAGTGCGTTCTAAAATGTGCACGGCACGGCGTTTAAAATTCCTGGATTGACTTTTGTTCATTTTTAGTTTTATTTATTTAGTGATAGTTGTAAAATGCCAAATCGTATTATAATTTGTACTGTCCGGTAACTAGAGATTGTACTGCATTTTGATACATGCATAAAGTTCTTGTTCAAAAATCAACTGTATTTTAATGATTAAGAAATGTTTTCAATTTGAACTACGAATGCTGCAGAGTAATGATTAAGAAATGTTTTCAATTTGAACTACGAATGCTGCAGAGTAATAACATACTAACATACTTGAGCTACTAACAGTAGCTCAACCCCAAGCCGAGGATAGTTTTTTTAACACAGTCGTGAAGTTATCAAGTGCTCTTCGGATTTAATTTCTGTGGTATGTAAAGCTAGATAGTGGGGTTCTTCTCATAGTTGCTGTTTCGCAATTCAAGTACCCAGATTATAGTCTTTGTAAACAAAGACGAACCATCCATCTTACCGTAACGGATATGAAAACATCTGGGTTTTTTCATTCACTTCGAAAAAGTAAACAATATGAATACGTCGATCCGCCTCAAAATATAATATTTGTTTCTACTGTTCATCATGACAACTTGACAGCAATTCATTTCAGCTAATTTTCAGGTATTGTTATCAGATAATTTGTCATTTTTGTTCCGTCTTTCTTTCGAAAAAGAGGAGTGACAAACTAAACTGAACTTCTTGTTATTTATTTTATTCTTGAATTATGTTATTTTACTGAGCAAACATTAGGCTATTATCTAGCACCATTGTACATATGAACTTTAACATATAGTTGTAATCTTTTTTCTGTATTCAGCCAGCAAAGAAAAACGAGGCTGCAGGAGAGGAAAGAGAAAAATGGGGATCACAAGTTGAATTCCTGCTCTCTTGCATTGGATATTGCGTCGGATTAGGGAACGTCTGGAGATTTCCTTATCTAGCTTATAGAAATGGCGGAGGTAGGTTTACCACAATCAAATATATCAAATATCAAATATGCTACCTACATACAAAATACTTCAGTAGCATATAAACAACCTATTTCTTTCCAGGGGCATTCCTTATCCCATATATCATCATGTTGGTTTGTTGCGGAATACCGTTGTTCATGATGGAGTTATCGTTCGGCCAGTTTTCTGGCCTGGGGCCTGTGACAGCCTGGCGTGCGAGTCCTATTTTCAAAGGTAGTTACAAAGCATGGGATGATAATTTAAACTAGAAGTACGATGCAATCAACAGCTATACTATCACTGACAGAGTAGAGTATATTATCATTATTTATTTGTTTTGTAGGAATTGGCTTCGGAATGGTAACAGTCTCTTTCCTCGTATGTATATACTATAACGTCATCATCGCCTATTCTCTGTTCTACTTGTTCGCCTCATTTCAATCCGTTCTTCCGTGGACGCAATGTGGACAATGGTGGAATAAAGAAGTTACTTGTGCTAACGTTACTGTAAGTTGAAATTTACAATGTGGTGACAAAATTGCTGAATCCAATAGAAACAATATGCCTGTGGCACTGGAAAACTGTATCGGCATCCTATCATCGCACTAGAAATGTAATCATATCCGGGTTATTATCATAGTGTAAAAGTAGTAAATGCTACGGCTCCGCGGTTTGAGGTTTTTTGATTTTATCAGCTTTTTGCAGCACTATACCTTCCTTTTACAACCATTCAATGTAACAAAGTATCTGAAAAATACAAAAACATTCAGAAAGAATTGCATTGTTGTGCCCAATGTCTATATATAAATAGGCTGATAAACCCCAGACAATATCACGACGTTCCTAAAATCTTACGTCTCATATCTATTCAAAATTGTTTTTGAAGAATACCACGTATTACAACGAAACAACTACACTCATGCCCACATCGATGGCAATGCCAACAACGACATCTAACATGACTCTCGAAGTATCAAAAGTGAAACCTGTTAGCGAAAGCGAAGAGTACTGGAAGTGAGTTTACAAAAATAACAACGACAAACTCAAATCTTAACTTAACTTAACGAATTACATTTAACCGTAATTTAGGTACCGAGTACTTCGAATTGACAGAAGTACCGGAATCGACGACCCAGGAAAAGTGTTATGGGACCTATGTCTTTGCCTTCTATTAGCTTGGATTGTCGTATTTGCCTGTCTTGTCAAAGGAGTAAAATCGACAGGAAAGGTACGAACATGAGACTAACGGATTATTTGACATTACCCAGTTACATTACGTAAAAGAAAAATGTTCTAAATTCTAATTGTTTTTTTAAATCCAGGTTGTTTACTTCACTGCTACGTTTCCATATATCATTCTAATTATATTGTTCATTCGAGGAATGACACTTGAAGGTGCTGGAAAAGGAATTTACTTCTATGTTGTTCCAGAATGGGAAAAATTGAAGTCGTCTAAGGTACGTTATTGGAGAAAATTTATAACATTCAACATCCCAATTTACTGACAACGTTGACTTTATTACAATTATAACTTTTTCAAGGTGTGGAAGGACGCTGCTACACAGATATTCTACTCATTGGGTGTTGCTTTCGGTGGCCTTCTTACTTTTGCTTCTTACAACAAATTCAGCAACAATATTTATAGGTAATATTATGATAACCATAATCAGCATTCAGCATGTAGAAAATGATAACAGTGATCAGGTCGCATACATCTCTTTTTTTATTATTATCTGAACCAGGGATGCTCTCATCGTCTCGATAGGCAACTGTGCGACGAGTGTTTTTGCTGGTTTTGTTATATTTTCCGTGATAGGGAACATGGCACACAAATTAGGATTGGAAGTTAACCAAGTGGCGGATGAGGGTAAGATAATTTCAATTCCCAATGGAATCCAATACTAAAAATTCGGCAAGTTTTACTACTTCCTTTTAACTCAGGTCCCGGATTAGCATTCATAGCTTACCCGCAAGCGGTTTCATTACTTCCAGCTCCGCAACTATGGGCTATACTGTTTTTCTTCATGCTGTTCACTTTGGGACTGGATAGTCAGGTAGGTAGATAGTGTTACCCAGATTTTTTTCACAATTTGCACACAATATTAATATTTTCTGTTCCATTTAGTTCGCTATGGTTGAAACTGTTGTCACCGGTCTGATGGATGAATTCCCCCGGCTCCTGCGTAATCGCAAATCATATCTAACACTTGCAGTTTGCTTATTGGCATTTCTACTCGGCATTTTACTGGTTACTGAGGTAACAACATCTATAGTTATTACTGTCGTGACAAAATATGTGAATATTTTGGATTCCACGACAAAAATATTCAACATAATTGCAGTATTCCTTCAAATGTTTTGCGAATGAAAAACAGTAGTTTGGAACGGAAATATATTATACGTGTACCCTTCTCTTTTTAGGGCGGAATGTATTGGTTCAATCTGTACGAATGGTATTCTGCCTACTTTGGTCTTTTGATTCTGGCTTTTACGATGGTTGTTGCCGTCAATTGGGGATACGGTAAGGACAGATTTGGTTGACCATTCAGTTTTGTTCGTTTTGTTTAAGACTAAAGTCCTGTATTACCTTCCAGGTTTCTTCTTCACATTCAAGTGGCGATTCAATCAAGACATAAAACTAATGCTGGGAAGAGAACCGAACTGGTATTTTAAAATTACATGGATGTTCGTCACCCCTGTAATGATCCTGGTAATAGTTTTTACAATTGCAGTATTACGAAAGAGTGAAATTCACAGTACGTACATGTTAACCTTACACATCTTCTTTTAACAGTTTATCATCATATACTCTGGAATAAACTACTCACCAATCACCTTTGAACAATACAAATACCCTAAATGGGCAGATACCTTGGGGATGTGTATGAGCTTCTCTGTGTGTGCGACAGTGCCAATATACATGATTATACGAGTAGTTTATTCACTTATAATAGGCGAGAGTCTTATGAAGGTGAGTACCCAGTACTGCTGTTCTTCGAAAATAATATAGTTCTACTCTATTATATGTGGAATTGGTAACTACTGAAAAAAAAGAAATAATAAAATTCAAGATATATCTGAATCAGCTTGGGTAACTTCTCCTAATTACAATGTAGTTTTCTGCCCAATTTGGCTAACGACAATAGAAGTCTAGCATGTCATTTCAACGTTGAAATAACGAGTACGGTGGGATAATTTTTATTTTTGGGGGAATTGGATAAGCAATAACGAAATGAGGGATAACTATTTCTATAAATATATTTATCGTCAAAGAGTAAGTCCTTTATTCTACAGCAGTTAAAATACAATACTTATAATTACAGATCATAAAGCCCAGCAAGGAATGGAGGCCATCCGATCCTACAGTCGAGTACGACTCACAACTAGGAACCAAGAGCATGGATTATGCTGTAACGACTCTTCCTACTTACACACAAACTGTTTCCGATGTAGTTGTCGATGCCTATGATGGTATCGAAAAGTTGTAGAATAGTCAAGCAGCCGAAGATCCAACGTGTAAAAATATAGTAGATATTTTATTTAACATGTGAAGAATGATTAAAATTATGCATGCACTCAACTAATTTTCAATACAAATCATCATCTTTAGCTAATAGTTGTTAAGATATATAAGTATTTTTCTTTGTGTAAGACATAGCAGAACGCCGCGCCGCGCAAGACACTGGCTAAGTATGTAACTAGTAAGTATAATTTCGTGATCGCCTTATATTACACTCCAGATTGCTTAGGAAAGTAATACACTTGAGGTTGCATTAGCTGGAATAATGCGTGCTCGTAAATAAATTGAGTCACACAGACGTAGATCTTCAAAATTATCTATGCGCCATAAAAGTACCTACGATAGACCTGAAGCTAGAGTATAATCGCTACCGTAACTGCTTTGTTATGTTTCATATGAAGGCCGGTTAGCACTACAACGTGTGAAACGCGTATTTTGAAGTGTACAATAAAAGAGAGGAAAGAATGGTAGTTTCTCCAAAAAAATCTATTATTTTTTTACGTGGCATGCCTACAAGCAATGATGAATCAATCAACCAAAAACTAACGAGGTATAATAATTACGAGGAAAGCAGTAGATTATTCATCACTCAGTAACATCACCCACGCTTGTGATTACACCGCAGCTCTCGTGTGAAGCTTCAGGTGTTAATTCTTGAGTTTCGGTTTCACAAGATGGCGGCAATTCCTCTTTGTGTGGTGAGCATGATTCCAAGTCAGCTTCCGTCTCAAGTGAGTTCACGTTTCTGTCGTGTATGGACGATTCGCTAACGTTTTGACCTATGGTATCAATGACACTGTCCCTGGTCTGAGTAATCTGCAATAATAAATATGCATTGAATGTTTTTTACCGGAGGTTCTGGTAACATGTCAACTTTTATTGACATTTATTATCTTACGTGGGGCCCCAGTGTATTGCTTAAACTAGGACATGCTGATATTTAAACAACACACGGACAAGTATCCCTATAACGAATAGGCATTATGGAAGATTAGAAAAAGACAAGCACGTCGTCAGTCAGTGGTTAGCAATATACCACAACAAACCAATACACAGCACTGAGGGAGAGAATTGAGAACTTTTACAGTTGATTTACAATGATTCACTTTTGAACTACGAAAATTAACTCATGTTCGTCTCGTCATTTTCTCATCGACATTAAGCATTAACTTACCGGGGCAGATAATTGACTACTCGCTTCAGTTTTGCCTGAGCCGTCCTGGTTAAAAGGAGAATCGATTTCATCAGACCGTATAATGTCAACGGCAGTTGGATGTTCGTAATTCGATACGACATTTCCTCTGGACGACGCTATGACGGGAATTACAGCAGCGTGTAGCTGTGGCATGTAACTTTCGGATGTTTTCGAGCAATATGCTAAGTCTGTGGTACCAACGTTAATAACTGGGCAAGAAAACGAAGCTTCGCCTCTGTTATACTGTGTAGAATACCCATAGCCGTTCGATGGAATAACTCCGTGTTGAATGTTATATCCATTGCTTTCGACATATCTTTCGTTAGAAGATTCGCTAATCCGTGGTGATGACATACTTGTTGGTGCTGTCGGTGATGGGTGCTGGTTCAATATTGGCCCTCCGACGCTTTGTCTTTTCCATTTCATTCGTCTATTTTGGAACCACACTTTCACCTAGCAGATAACGGATTTGAGACATGGAAGAATGCATGATAATTATAGGTTTGGCAAATGAATTTGGAATTCGAGTATTAGGAAGGGATTTGTGACAAATTTAATTCAATAAATCTAAAGTCAATTATGGTTATTTTAACCGCTTGAAAAAAAATAATCCCCAAGTTAACTCGTGCAGTAAACTCAGGGAATACGATTTGTTCCGTCTGTTAATGAAGTAACGCGTATCCCTTCAAACAGATTTTTGAAAACTGCAATTCCCGGTTGTTCTGTCTGCTTATTATTTATCTTTGTTCTAATCAAACGGTTGTTCTCGATAATAACTGTTAACCTGTCGTTCTGACAAATCTAACTTCATAGCAAGTTCGTATCGCCGCAGACGAGTAAGATAATTGTTCCTCGCAAAGTCGTCTTCCAATTGCAAAACTTGCTCCTTCGTGAAAGACGTTCGAATTTTCTTGCTCGGTTTACTCGCTGTTGAGTCCGGTTGTGCTGAGACTGTTTGAGTATTACAACGCGTCATATTACTTGGAAGGTACTGGTAAAGTAGGTTAACAATTATTTTACTGTAACTGTTGTATTATGATTTTGCATCTTTCAAAGATCAGGCATCCATACTGACTTGGATTCTCCTAATATTCGTTATCTGACAATATGTATGTAGAAAAGTCGTCACTCGCTATATCGCGGTTCACTTTTCGCGGATTCACTACATCGAGGATTTTATATAATATTGTATTGTATGTGTTTTAATGTAATATTGTATGTATTTAATTCCATGATAAATGCCGTGCTGTACCGTCCAGTGCTAGTATGTTAAAAATTAAATATCAGGACAAATGATTATGGGAAAGGTTAATAAGGTGAATAAGAGCGTCTGAATGATTTATAATGGTTTAAAATATGTTTAAATATATTTAAATAATTAAATAAATATGTGGTTTCTACTTTGCGGATTTTCACCTATCGCGGGAGGCTCTAGAACATAACACCTGCAATAGGCGAGGGATTGCTGTATTAGTTTGAAAAAATTGCAACCAGTAATTACTGGTAATTTCTTAGTTGAAAATAACTCAGGATGCCGGATGTTTGAAGACGAATCTACATTACAAAAATACAACCTGGCTTCGACTTCTGCACGACCGACATCCTCAACTTAGCATCACTGTCTGGTTTAGTCGTTTCGAAATATTGTCCGCCGGTGGAATATGATAAGATACCATGCTGCGTACTGCTGTCTGGGAACCGATATCCGGTATACCGGCTTGCCGGGTAGCTGTAATGAAAACCCGCGCCTGGTGGATGGTAACTAGTTTCCGAATTCAGGGAATCAGGACATCGATCATCCGAAGTACGAATAAAGTTTGGATGCATAATCTTTGAGAGAAAGAAAATGTATCTGTTAAGACTGATAATAATATGATATTGTAAATATGGCTATTAGCCCTGGCTCTAAGAGTGAAAACTACACTCGTTTGACAACACAAAATAAAATCTACCTGATATAACAGCGTATAAGTCAACCCTGAATTTCGAAGGTGTATTTTAGGTTTTAGGCTATATTCGTTGAGTAAGCCGACCCCTAAAAAAATGCAGCACCACTCGCATATTTAACTGACAAGAATTTATACGTGGTAACCAACAGGGTACGTGGTAACCAACAGGGTACGTGGTAACAGACAGGTTGTACCAAAAAGTCCAGTTCCACGTTAAGGCGTTCCAATTGGTTTTCTAACGTAAGAGAGGAAGCAGCTTATCACGCAAGTCGTATTTGAAACTTGGGTCTTTCATAGTTGTGTTGCAAGACTAGCATGATAGAAAAAGTACACTAGCGTATGGACTATGTAGGACTGCTGATAGCGCCACGGCCAAATTATCTCTGCCATGCATCAACGATTTCTTGCTCGGCGTATAAATCAACTCCCAGCTTTTAGGCGTTATTTATTTAAGACTCGACTTATGCGTCGGCATATACTGTGTACATAATTGTCAAATAATTTTTTTATTAGGCCACACGTTGCTCCTACTTACGTGTTTCATTCGTGGTGAGGCATTTTCTCTATTTTCCAATGTCGTTTCATATGACGACGTCGAATCTTTGAAGGGTAGAAGAAAATAGATTGACAGAAAACAACACTATAAGAACTAAAACAATGATGGTAATCGCAAACCTGTTGGCATCTGTGCAGTGAATGCAACAGTGCGGGTTATACATGGCGGAGTGGCACTATGTCGTTCATTTAACGAACTGCTGGAGTGCGTTCGCCAATTACTTTCCGACATCGCTGCAACAACGTCCTCCTGTGTTTCAGATATTCCATCGGAGTTAGGTTCCCGCAGTTCATTATAATGCGCAAGCGAGGTATAGCTGTTGCCATTTTTCTCGAAAGAAACTCCAGTGTTATACGGGTTTACGTGATAGTTTTGGGAATCTTCAGAGTAATGTGGATTTTGTAAGTGTGTTCTATCGCAGTTTTCATCGCTCGTTTGATTGTTTTCAGATGACGTGACCTCAGAACTGTACCATCCCTTAGCCTCCGCAGGCAATTGAAAACTGGTGTCAGCAGCGACATTACCAGTCGCGTTGTCGATTGAATGATACTGGTAGGATGGTTTTATTATACATGTGTTCTGCGACGCCCACTGGCCATAATTTTGACCGCCGAACGAACCAAATACAGGTGCGTGGTAACCGTGATGTGAATGCGGTTGACCACTGTAGGATTCTGAACATAAAAAATTCCAGTTATAGCACAACAATTACGATCTGACGACATCTCACTGTACCGGCGTTATGAGTGCGGAAAAGAAGGCGTTCATTAGGAAGGGGCATTAACGTTAGAAATATTTGAGTAGGATATTTGAACAAATAAACTTAGGTCATGATCCTGCTGACATCGTAATTTTATGTGCGCGCATTAATTAAAAAAAAATTGTTTACGAATTAGTCTTCAAACTTTTAGAATAAACGTTTAAGCACTACTGGATACTTATATTTCATGTTAAGGACTTGGAGTGTAGGATTGCAATCCATATTGTGGGTTATTGTAGTTCTGTAAATGGTAACGATGGATAACTTACTATAGTAAGTGCCAGCTTAACCCCATCTGACACATTCATCGCCTGATCTAAGTAAGTGTGACGTAACTGTTAACTGTAATGATACAACACCTCTGCAAATCATGTAATTTAAAATTTGAATCAACTACGCAAAATATTACTGATTATATTCCACGTAGTATTTGGGAATACATTTAATCAAACGCTTTACCCTAATAAAGTTATAGAACGAAGAAATGAACACTACATAAGAAACAGAAGCATTGAAATGGAACCTGGAAGAACGGACGGCATCGCCTGTTGATAGGGATACTGATATATGTAAGAAGTCGAACTGTGTGGTAGAGATGGATACGATGAATCCTGGGTTTCGTGTACTTTGTAAGAATGCTCCATCAATGGACTGATCGATTTTGAAATTTATCCAGATATGTATTAATCAGATATATACTACAGTTAAAACAGACAAAAAAAGATAGATAACAGGTAACTATGCAATTTTCATATAATCCTGGAAAATGGGGAGAACGCTCACCTACTGCCCTTAACCTTTACGTTTCTACCTACAATGACGTACACTCATCTCACTTCACTTTGAAATAAATTTACGGTACGACGTTTTAATTTCGGAAAAAACTCTTGAGCTAAATTCGAATAAGACGATTGTTCTGTACTATGTTCAAGCAGTGGATAGCACTGTCTGTATTCGCCTTTGGTAACTGGTAACATAGCCTTCATCCTACAAATTAAATGGTAAGCCGATTTAGTTCACCATATGTCTCTGACACACACGAACGCGCGGTTATTTTCCGGGTTTACTACAGAAGCGCGGATGAACGATGCAAGCGCGTGAGTAAGAGTGAAAATATAGCTGATCTGAAACAATGCGGAAGCAATCCGTTATATCAACTTTTATTTTTTGTCGAAACCTCAGAGCTCTGACCAGGTTGCAGCATCATACTCGAGCGCCATCTTCATAAAGTAACGGAACACAGACTGAGGCTCGATGAAATACTGAGCATTGCATTCAAATATTCGATGAACGAAATAGTTTGCATCAACACAAATATTATGGGCTTGTGTTTCCTATTTACTTCTGACTAATTGTCAAGCAATTTACAGACGATCATCCTCGCGCAGGAAATACATTAAGTAGCATACTATAGTTCACAATAAGCAAATGTTGCGACGCTGTCACAGCTAATGTATGCACCGGAACAGCATATTTTTACAATTCCCGAACTTTGAACTTCGACCAGATTGATTCATCTATCTAAGAACAGTAATGTACAACATTGTATAAAACGTTATGTCAATGTCTATCAGTACTTAGAGCACAACTGGGAAAAATCTCATGCGGACTGAGGGAAGGGCGACTTCCTTACGACTGTGCTGTGGATTGAGAATCTTTCACAGCACGTAGTCTATTGCGGAGTACTTTACCTTTCACTGAACTTCACTGATCGAGGCATATTCAAATTATATTTAGGCGAGTCCTTAGCTTCACGACTACTTACTATCAACTACAATATGAGATAAACATTCAAGGACTATCTATAACTTTAAATAAACTTGCCGCTACTTGTTAATCAGTATTCAAACTGTTTTACCTTCCACTGAACTTTAATGACCATTGATGCACAATAGTATTATAAACCTGATCTGCCTTCGTGTTTGTTCTAGTACACTATGCAAAGAGGGCCACACTGTGGGAAGTCATACGCAAATTCGCTAGCTACATCGAGTGGGCGGTAAAGGAAGCATCAGGCCAGTTGTTTTTATCTTGCGGGTGGCTCGGTAATAAAACGAAATAACAAGAAATGAAGAATTCACTCGTGCAAAGAGCTACCAATAGTCGAAATCGCGCTTAGGAAAATAATGCGACCCTTCTTCCTTGCGACAAAGACAACGACGACATAAGTGCACGTAAACTAGGGCGACGTTTCTCAGTCCTACGGAAGACAGCCGTGCGAACAAATGCCTTTGACATTCGAACTCTCACTATGTTGAGTCAATACAAAGACACAGACTGCAATACTAAATAACAAGATACCATGGTATTTATGAATTGATGTGATACGCACGTTGGGAACTATATTTAAAAAAAAAACATGTATTGCACAATATAAGCAATGAAATTGATTAGAAATTACATTGGAATTTAAAGAATGAAAATCACGTATTAACAACACTTAGCAGAAGACTGCCTCCATATAGAATATATATGAACTTGAGATAATTCACTTACCGAGCAATGAGGAATGAGAATTATAATCAAGAGGAAATTCTACTTGGTTAATTGAGCACCTCTTACTGAATGGTTAAAAGTCCTGTAGTTCGGAGAACATCTATGCCACGATGTAAAACCATGACACCACGATACCCTTCTTTCACTAACTGTGCAGCAAACTGCAAGACACAAAAGTAAATAATATAAAATAACAATCACTACGTCATGGGGAATGAAAGGAATATAAAAACCTGTATTATTTCCTTAAATTTAGTGCTCAACCAGCGAATAAATCTAACCACATTTACTACATACTGTAGGGAGATTCTCTCTCTATCTTTCAAATATAATTTGAAAAAGAAAACTCACGTTAACGTCATCCTTGCTCTGTTTGATTCCAACAACAACTACCAGACTTGTTTTGGCCTGACTTGGGACCTGTAAACCCCTGGAGGGCAGCAAGAACCCATCGCTTGCAAATGCAGAGATGTATGGAATATTGTAACTTCCAGGAATGGCGGCACGTTGAAATTCATCTTCTGACCTATATGTATTGAATGTTTTTTTATCAAGCACACATCGTACTAACATTCTTAACTAACCTCACGTCTAAAATGCATATTTTTGGCTTCGCATTCTTTCCCGATCGTTTTACCGGGGTTTTGGAGTCGGTCGAACCCCGTAACTCGCACAGCTGGATAAGATCATCGGCAGAGATTCTTGGACAAATCTCACTTTTCAGATCGGCAAGAGAAATTTCACTCATGGACTTAAATTAGAGATATCACTTCAAATACCATTATTTTCCAGACTGTAGTAAAGTAAAAGCAGATAAGTTGCAAAAGCTTTACCAGCTCATCATGGGGAAGTGTATTGTAATCATCCGTGTAGTACGACATTGTCTGTCTTTGGGTTTTAACACTTCCTTTTGCATGCACGCGATATGTGGCACTCTTCGGTGTAGTGCAAAAAAGTTGAATTGAGCTTTTGACAACAGCGTCTATGTCGGTCTCTTAAAAAGAAGGTTTAAATTGGAACTATGATCTATTATTCATGCATGTTGAATATTTGAATACACTACACAGAATGAGACAAGTTATAATCTAATGCTTTACCAGCATCCAAGTTTCTGAGGTCAACTCTATCATAATCAGTTTAAAATCGATCTATATGTGGCTTATATGTAGACAACAAATCTTCTATACAGGCACTCTTGGCTTACAAACATTCGGTGTTACAAATGAAGCTGATTCAAGTCCAAATTGGTAATATGAACAAATTGACTTACGAACAGTCTCTTGGAGATTCTTAACTTGTTTCTATGTGGGCGAGCATATACAATTGTGTTGCCCTTTTTAAGTGTTGTCCTTATATATTGTTGTCAGCCATTTTAGCAATTACAATGCTAAAGCTGGAGTAAATACTTTTCTCTTCCAGTATCAAGTAACAAAGAAAAAACATACAAATTTTCTACCCGGTAAATCCGAAAACATCAAGATACACTCGTTAAAGCCAAAGTTCATGAGCTGAGACTTGAGTTGTTTCAAAATTGCAACGCCTACACAAAGGGGAAATGAAGAGTTTCCCAGCAACAAGGTATCCCACAGATGAGCAATTTTATGGAGTGGAAACACATCTGTGGTAAAATTATCACAAATATTAGTACACAATACACTAAGATATATATTCATAAGGTTAGAAAACAAATATTTTTGAGCGGGTAATAAGAAAAACTATAGTTCTAGTGTTGAGGAAAATATGCAGCAAGATAATGAGAATATTTACGTGTGAACATAGTGAGAAACCATGGTATGGAATACAATTCTGGAACAAATCCGATATCGTCCAAATGGCTTGCAAGCTCCGGCTCATGGAAAGCAATCAGGTGTCTGAAGACAGCCAGATATTCTAGGTTGAGGGATAAAATTGACAAAATGAATGAAGGTATTCAGCTTTGCATTATTTTATTTTCCATTCGGGCAGCATATAATCTGTATCTGTATTTAAAGTAATATAGTGGTCCTTACCTTGAATAATGGGAGAATTGTCCTTCAGGAAGAAATTGTGAAGATATTTGTTGATGAAATTAGACATAGAAGCATAGGCAAGATGTTCATAGTTGAAGTTCAAATGCAAGAATGTGGCACACAGCGAGTCCAAGCCTAATTGAAATATTGTTCACATTTAAATTACATAGTAGTAGCAGCTTGCAACTAATATTTAAAGCATAAAGCAGCAAAAAGGATATCATATTAAAATGTAAAAAGCAATACTGCAATAAATCTAAAGGGCTAATGCTATGCTGTATTTATAACTGAATATCGGAATTCGCATAGTATTATATTAGTCAATTTAATGTGGTAAAATGAATCCTGTCTACAATGGGGATTGTGGTTAGTCAGGATATCTTTTTATGTTGAAGATATTTTAATTCAGTTTGATGGCATAAACATAAAGAGAATTCGAAATGAGAGACCTATCTTATGACCAATTTTA
The DNA here is from genome assembly GCA_013436055.1 of Halocynthia roretzi. Taxonomy (NCBI): domain Eukaryota; kingdom Metazoa; phylum Chordata; class Ascidiacea; order Stolidobranchia; family Pyuridae; genus Halocynthia; species Halocynthia roretzi. The sequence continues at coordinate 303,316 of QRAM01000040.1, forward strand.
TTTGGGTTTAGCCGGATATCGACTATTTTTGAATATATGAACATATGTTAGCCAATCACTTGTAAGTTCAGAACAAATTTAAAATGCACCGGGTGAATATTTCACTAAAAAAGCTGAAAACCCTACTTCATGGCCAATGCAAAAGGCAAGTAAACATAACTTAAAAAGTTACTGCATTACCTTGCCAGTATGTGAGATGGGTATGGGACTTTAGCCACGCCTTCAAAATTCTTTTAAACTTTAAATGGGCTGTAGGAGAAGACAGAAGAGGATCATACTGGTGGCATCTAGGGATGTCCACGGCAATTTGACGATCCGAACCTAGAGGAGTCTCTTTGTCGATGTTCGTGTACTGTGACTTGACATCTCCCTAGCGATCATAATTTTCACAGAATAACTATATGCATAGATAGAATGTTGAATCCATACCGATGCACCGTGATACCTGAACATCCAGCAGAGCGCACCACACAAATCCTCGTAAGAAAGGAGGTATGTCGACTCTTGCTTCTTTCCAGATATGATTTCTCAAGTATGGATAACCCTGTTTGTAGCAACAAAAAGGTGGAGCACCACTGCATTACAGGAATAGCAAAATTTTACAGTAGAAAATAATCATTAACACTATTTTTTAACTAACGAGTTTTTAGGAAACAATTTCTAGTCTTCAATGGAGAATTACCAAATCTGATAGTTTTACTTACCAACAGGAGTCTTTTATACAATATGATTCTATGAAGCTGATACTCAACATCATTTTCTTTGATGACCAGAGGCAAAGATGAAGTTTCGTACTGAAAAGAATTTTAACGATAATTAGTTTAACTAGAGTAACCACAACACAAAGCAAGATAATGTTTTACCGTTATAGATACATTAGCTTCATCATTCTCCTTTTTATCTTTGTCGCCTTCCAAGAGTGGATAATAAGATTCTGGCTTCACATCCTGCAATAATAAAGTAAAACTCAATGTTTAGAATTGAAGGACCTTAATGTATGCAGGGTTCATTGAAAACGTTGCCGCAAAATTGTGAATAAAAGAATGCAGTAGATTTCATCTAGATTCTAGACTCACACATAACCGAAATTTCCTAAATTGAAGGATGCAACTATAACAAAGACAAACCTTCAACCTCTTTTTCAGGGTGTCAAGTGAAAGTACAATTGTGCATGGATCATACAGATGACCAATTGACAAATCTTGACTGACAACTTCACCACGTAATGTCATTGCTCTGCAAAAAAAAAATTCATAACATTCTTTAAGTCAGGATTTTCCTGATATTTTATGGAAATGTGAGCATTGAGCTTTGTAAGTTATTATGAGTTAATAATGTTTGAAGATGATCCAGATTGGTATCTTGGATCCAAAAAATATCCAGTATATTTTTTGGGTATGTAAGTGGGTGAATTTCCCTTGAACCTATAAACCGTACTTCTGTCGAATAATTTTTCAGGGCTACTGGTATCGGGTGTGAACCATCTAAGTATTCAAATTACGTCCTATCTCTCATTAAATGAACAGTTGTTGTAGCAATTTTGATACCTGTAGGTCAAATGACATGGAGCAGATAAGATAAATAGAGACACAGATTAACAAATACAAGATATATATTGGAAATGCATAATATAAAAAATACATACAATGGTAAGCTCAGTACTGGAGCTACAGAATGTATGGTTTTACTCTTTCGTACTTCGGCAAATACATCACCGCCGGCGAGTTTCCATAAATGCCAGATTTCAGAATAATCCCGTTCCAGGAGAGGATCTGCACATAGACACAAGAACATTAGATCACTGGTTTTCAACATGGAACATCTGCGTCAGTTATTTAGGAAACTGTATAACAATTTGTTATTATATTAAATGCAAGTCATGTGTTGCTAGGAAATAATTCTCAAAGGCTGACTGTAATGTTCATAAAAACTCACCGAGTGCAGGTGAAGAAGCATAATTTTTAACTGTAGGAAGAGTCAAGCCATTTGTGTCACAGCCAGATGTAAATAAGGTAGAGCGCTCTCCGTATTTCACCGCATTGATTTCACGAAGCACTGTGAATAGATTGCTGTCAAGAAGTTGTCTCGGAGTAGGCCTTTTGAGAGCATTAGAATTTTAATTCCAATCCATACCAATGCGAAGTACTTTTATACAATTATAAAGAGGAAATCTTACCTCTTCGACGATTCTACAGTTAAGCATTCCTTCAAAAAACCTTTGATATCTTCAGGAACATTGATGTAGGCCTCTGATGAGCGTTCATCACCCGAAATGTGAACAAGGGCGTCTACCACATCTTCGCTGAGCGCACATTTCAGAATGTGGCGAGAAACATCGCTACAGGTATCTTCACTGAAAACAGTACGGCCCTGATTTGCACGAAGAAAAAAATGATGAAATTGAATTTTCACAAAAGTTTCAATACGAATGAAAATACTATAGTGAAAAAATGTTAAAAAGATATTAATACAGGAATGCCGATAAAAATTGAATCTTAATGGAGCCGAGCACACTACAAGTCTACTTCCCGAATTCTGATTGATACACGCGTACTTAAAATACACACAAATACAATCTTAAAAACCTGTTTTTTTCTAAAGAATTCATATTAGTTGGGTATAAAATTAAATTTAACATCAATCTATAGCATCAAAGTCATTTGAATTACAGATTCGAATTGAGAATGATAAAAGAGAAAACAGCAAGCACTTACCAAACACATTTCCAAGCATATTACACCAAGGGACCATACATCACATTTGACACTGAGACAACTTGAATTATGATCATGTCCAGTAGCATAAGAAAAGCATTTCTCAGGACTGAGATAGTTCACATGGCCGACGGGGAATGACACATCTTTACCATTGTCTGTCATATAATACAGTCCGTACATATACAATTTTATGTTTCCCTGGAAAAAAACTTTTGCATGACACTCGTTGACAATAAATAAAGGATACTACAGTGAAGAACAGTTTATCTGCTTTAAAGCATGTTTCCTTCAGATGCTTCTGGAAGTGTATAATAGATAGCCTGCACGAATGAGATTAACAAAGTATGGTAGTAGTTTCTTTTTACATGCTGTAATGTTACGTAATTTATGTCAATGTTTTGTATATTTAAATGATACGTACAGTGTTTTCTGTCATTTTGGTACTGTTTATCATGTATATATATTACCAATATTGCACACATATACGCCATTAGCCCCCTACCATCGGGCAACTCGGACAATAGGCTAAAGCGGACACCCTGGGTCATAAAAATACTTACATCTGTATCCAGTAAAATATTATTCGGATGAAGGTTGTGATGTACAATGCCATTTGATTCCAAGTGATTCAGAGCCGTAAGAGTTTCATAGGCAGTTTTTATGACTACATGATACCTGGAAGTGGTATATTAAGAAGTAACCATATCTGTAAGCCGATAACTACCCATCTAAGCCTAGAGATACCATTCACTGTGAATAGCCGACCGTTGCTTCGGAATCATGAGTTCGAGATTGTTTTCGTGAAATTCCGATATGCATAATATCCTGTCATGTTTTCCCCGCCTGAAATCCAGATAGCGGCATAGATGTTTGTGTCTCAGTGCCTTCAAACATTGTGCTCTGATAGGGAACGATATCAATCAGTAAAGTGCTGTCAAATACCAACAGTTAACAGACCCTGCGTGTGCGAGTCGTCTCGGTAACGTATACACATAAATTACTAAAAGTTACCTGCCAAGGACCTTAATTGAATTAGGGGTTACAGGCAATCCATCACTTCCGCACTTATTATGTGGAACGGGAGATGTTAGAAAAGTCGTGATACCGATTTTCCCTTTTCCTATAGCATCTTCTTTCATATTTCTTACTCCAGAATATATGTACTTAGTTAGCAGGAGGACAAGACACGAAAGTAACAGTGAAAGTGGTAGATTACTTACGTCGACCTGCATGTAAGGTGAAAGGTTAAATATAGAGGGAGTAGCACTTCGCTTCATGCAGTTACTGATCTATAGACGCTTAAAAATAAACTCTAATGAACCAATCACGCTGAAATTAGCACATATGAGACGTATTACATGAACCAACATCCCCTGAACGGCAATTGATCCGCAAGTTAGTAAGGGTTGCTCACCGCGGGGTCACTCGTTACGGCCGACCCGAATAAGGTGTTCAAGTTTCGAAATAGATTTTTTCGGGATTAACCTGAATCAATCGACCTAGTTTTTGCAAAGAATGTTGGTTTATGCATTACGCCTCATTTGTGCTAATTTCAGCGTGATTGAATCATTAGAAGTTGATTTATAAGCGTTGATTGTACTTTGCCATCTAGCGGTTGGAAGTTTTTACTTCACATAACGGTTATAAATGATCCAATACTGACACCTAGCGGTTGAAATATTTTACTTCACCTAACGCTCATGAATAAACTTCTAATGATCCAATTACGCTAAAATTAGCTCATATGAGAAGTAATAAATCAACCAACATTCTTTGAAAAAATTAGGTTGATTGATTTAGGTTAACACTGAAAAAATCTATTTCGAAACTCTAATAACTATTCTGGGTCGGCGTAACGAGTGACCCCGCGTTGAACAACCCTTGATAACTCGCGGACCAATCGCCTTTCCGCTATATATGACACAGCAATGAATGCATAATTTAATACCGAATCTATACATATGAGCCTCATATGCACATCAAACTAACAAGAGCCGTCATCCTCTTTTTAAGTCACCAACCACCTAGTTACTTAACCATAACTTTAAAAGTGAATAACGGTTCCCTTTAGTTTGCTGTACATATGAAACTTATATGTATGGATTCGCTATGAAATTCTGCATTCATTATCATATATAGAGGGAAGGTAATTAGTCAGCGAGTTATTAGGGGTTGTTCAACGCGGGATCAATCGTTACGGTCGACTCGAAATGGGTATTCGAGTTTCGAAATCGATTTTTCATGGGTTAACCTAAATCAATCAACCAATATTTGTTTTTAAAGAAATGTTGGTTTATGTACCACGTCTCATATGTGCTAATTTTAACGTGGTTGGATAATTAGATGTTCATTTATAGGCGATATGTGAAGTAAAAATTTCAAACCGCTAGATGTCACTATTGAATCATTTATAACCTTTAAGTGAAATGAAAACCTTCAACCGCTAGATGGCAAAGTACAATCGACGCTTATAAATGAATTCTAATTATCCAATCACGCTAAAATAAGCACATATGAGACGTATTACATAAACCAACATTCTTTGGAAAAATTGGGTCGATTGATTCAGATTAACTCCGAAAAAATCTATTTCGAAACTCGACTACCATTTCAGGTCGGCCGTATTAAGTGACCCTGCGTTGAATAACCCCTAATGACACGCGGACCAATCGCCGTCCCACTGTATACGACATGCCACAAATGCAGAATTCAATAGCGAATCCATACATATAAGTCTCATATGTACAACAAACTAACGGGAGCCGTTATCCACTTTTTAAGTTATGGTTAAGTAACTAGGTTGTTGGTGACTTAAAAAAGGAATAACGGCTCCCGTTAGTTTGATGTGCATATATGTATGGATTAGCTATGGAATTCTGCATTCGTTGGCATATCGTATATAGTGGAAAGGTAATTGGTCAGCGAGTTATTGAGGGTTGTTCAACGCGGGGTCACTGGTTACGCCGACCCGAAATAGGTATTCGAGTTTCGAAATCGATTTTTCCAGGGTTAACCTAAATCAATCGACCCAATTTTTTCAGGGAATGTTGGTTTATGTATTATGTCTCATAGGTGCTAATTTTAGCGTGATTGGATCATTAGAAGTTCATTTATAAGCGTTAGTTAAAGTAAAGATTTCCAATCGCTAGATGTCAGTGTTGACTCATTTATACCCGTTAAGTGTAGTAAAAACTTCCAACCGCTAGATGGCAAAGTACAATGACGACACGGACTAAATGCATCGGCCTATGGGAGTTGTTTTCGGGGTCTCCAAGTGCTGATAATATATGCACGAGATACTGATATTGGTTATCTTCCCTAAAGCTTCACGAATGCTAAGCCTAGAATTGATCTGGGACATCAAATAAAATATCTGTTTTTTAAATTTTGTTTGTAAGGCTATACTACACGAACGATTACGGGATACACATTTAAATCCATTTATCTTAAATTCACAAGCATGCAAATGCAACAGTCATGGAATATGTGTACCAAAAAGCAGCAGTGGGACTTAAATTTTCAGGAACTTCACATGCCTAAAAATCGATGGAATTGACAAAGAAAAATATGCAACTTGTAATGCGTTGGACAAGGGAAACTTGAATTTTCTATCTATCATAACACGATGAACTGGATAGCAATTTTACGTATGGGTACAAAAGCACAACACTTGAAACAAAAAACGACATACAATAGTGAAAATAACTGAAGAAGAGAATTTATTTCATAACAAATATTTGAATTTATAGATTTATAATTGTCTGGCTATCAATGCCTCTTCTTCTTCAGCTTCATTATTGCGAATATCAGCCAAGGTTCGGACAAATCTCGACCACTCGTCATTACGGGGAGTTGCGATTTGCTGGTACAGAACATCCCGAAATTTAGTGGTTATTTAAGGTATTAATTTAGGGGAAGGGTCGGCAACCTATTGTCCGCTGGGAAAACCTGTCGAGCTTATGAAGCAATTTTAAATGGACCATTTTTACTGTTGGATAAGTATCTCTGCTAGTTATGTTGGATTATAAAAATTAGGATTTAGAAAGTAAAATCTTTTTACTACGGTAGTTCATTTTTACATTTATCCTAGATCCAACAGTTATATCCTGCTACTTCAGGTATTTATTCAGGTTTATCCCGCCGGCATACACAAACAGATTGCCAACCTCTTATTTGAAGCATATATATTCCCTACCTCTCCCACATCATATATGTGTATTCTTCCTCCTTCATCGCCGGCAGCTATCTGTGTGCCTGACGGATTCCAGTTTATTTCGTTCACAGCAGATGAACTATCAAGAGTAACTGATACCACTGGTACCTGGCAAGAAAATATACCGACCGTAAACACATGATTAAGAATCAATACACTGAAATGCAGTAACATTTTGTTAACACTTTAGCATTTAGTCACGGAATTTATATAGTGATCAACCTGTAGCTAATTTTTATGGAGTTCAACTGAATTTCAATTCACTTATATCACAGGTAGAGGTCATACTCTTTGAAGCCTCTGTGAACCCATTATATCAAAATTACAATTCTCAATAGGCTACCATGAATTTATTTACACCGTTCAGTACCAAGACCATTATCAGAATGATTTCTAACATACACATAAAGAATAAACCATTTAGGCAGTTTTTTAATAATTATAAATATAATGATATCTGGTAACCCTGTCCATACAATACCTCAATGTCTGTATTAAGATTCCACAGATCAAGTCTTCCAGAAGCATCAGCGCTCGTAAACATTGCAGGATGTGCAGGAGACCAAGCAACGTCCATCACATAATCACTGCTGTCTTCAAATGAATGCAGACATTTCCGATCTCCATTCTTTGAAAAACATAATTATTCTATAGTACTAGTGTACCATGCATACTTTCTCATCTGTTTCAGGGATTGTGAACCACTAATGAATCTAGAGGTTTTAAATATCCCTGTCACCTTCAACAAAACACATACTCTAGTCTATCAAAGGATTACCCCAGCAAGGCCAGTAAAATCTACTTGATGAGAAAAGTTCCCTTCAAAAGTTGAACAGATTACCTTTAAAGACCAGAGCTTTACAGTCCAGTCAAATGATGAAGTTAGGAAGAGATGAGAAAAATCGAGCTGTCCGGTCGCACAATGGAAGTCAACTCCGGTAACTGGACCGAAGTGACCATCAAATGCATCACTGATACCAGTTTTACTGCAAATCACGATAATTTTTACGCAATTTTAACAGTAAACCTAATAGGTTTAGGCAGGACAAGGCCTCCATGAAATGATACCTTCCATGACGACACGCAGAATATACAGAACCGTCTTCTGCTCCGACGGCAAAATTGTTCACGTTATTAGGCTGGAATGCCATGCAAGTAACTGCAACCGCTTTTGATTGCTTGTGTTGTAACTCCATTGCATCCTAAGACAAAATCCAAAAGCGTTGAAGTTGAAATCACGTTGTGAATTTGAAAATTTAGGAAATTGGTAAGGTAATTCCTACCTGCGGTTGTGTTAGCATGTCCAAACTCCAGGAACACATTTTGCCATCGTTCGATATTGAAATAAGGTTATGAGCGTTCTGTGTGCCAACCACATCAACACAGAAGACAGGGTGCTTTATTAAAAATGGCGATGTTTTAAATGTTGTTATATATACCGATATCTTAGATAAATGAAAAATGAATACTGCATTTGTAGATTTATGAACAAATAAGTAACCTACCACTAAGTGGCGATAAATATAAACAGATTGTCTCAAAGTTGTTAGACACTCATAAATCCAAAAGCATTTTTTGAGATTTCTTTTGGTACTAAATTTTAATTAGAACTCCGTTATTATTGCGACAACACTACTTTTAGAACGAAGGTATTACACCATCGCCTAAGTATGTTGGCAGTAAATACTTTCTGATTACTTATGATACTGATATTTAGTCTAATAATTTACTGTATGTGCCGATGCTGAAAGCTTGCTTCTCTGTGCAGGAGTTCGCTTTTTCGTTCTATTATCCCAAAGTACGATCTGTCCGCTGTATGTACCGCCAACGACCAGGTTTGGATGAAATTTTGCAAATGACACTGCAGTCACAGGAGATTGGCAATGAAAAATGTACCTGTTTTTTTTTAAAAAAAGAAATACAAATTTCTTTCTTTTGCATAACTTTTAAAACTATATATAAACTACTAACTCTGGACTTGTTGTCTTGTATTTACTATTCCATACAAGTGCAACACCATCTGGTTCATAGGGTGCATCCTCATTAGAGCTGTAGGATGCAACACAGAGTTCTGGATACTGCAAAGGAATGAAATATGAAAATATGCCACCGGAATATCTTTCGATAATTATTGTATTTTCGGCAATTGAAATGACCCTTTTTCAAGGTGAACAGATGAAAATATGGTATAGAATACATCAGCCAACCCTCTTATCTGGAGTAGACTGTAATAATCAGAATAAATTCTGTGACCTGAGTACTCCAATCAAGGCAAGTGACTAGCCGATGTCTTGACCATCGCTCGTCTGAGAAAATTCGATTCAGAGAGAGCTTAGCACTACGATCCGCTTCACTGTAAATATTAGACAGGACGATATAGTTTAAAAGCAGGAGTAATATGAGGTTAAATCAAGAGGTAAAATTTGGAAATACCTCCAAAAAAAAACACGAGAAAAGTGCAAAATTTATATGTCAATTAAGGTACGAAAGTAAAATAATTTAACCGGCTTGTTTGTTCGATATTACACTATATTACTAACATTTGTTAACAGTCTCTTGAAATTAATGATGAGATAAAAACCTAAGAAGCATAGTGCCATAGTTCCAACCTCAATGACGAAAGTATTCTTTAATAACTTGACAAGAGTTACATTCTGTAATATGTTGTTAATGCTAATCACTGCGTGTTTAGTGCCAATTGTTAAGTGTTAATCATCATATCGAAGGCAATAGCTCACCTCTTTGATTCTGGAATCAAATAATGACGAAGTATAAGGTATGGCGGTATTTGTTAGTAATGTCAAAAAAATATATAATGATTATACGTCTGCCAATGCAATACAGTCAACTACTCACCTTTCCTCATCTTGCTGAAGGTTATATTCAGTAAATAAATCTATTTTATGCGAAAGTGCACGTTCCATAAATTTTGAAGCTCGATTGAGGAAGGATAAATAACCAGATGAAGATTCTACAGCATGCTTTTCCTCTTCAGTTAGTTCCCGGAGTGCTGCAAAATTAAGTTGGTAATTTTAGGAAAAACTGTGCATAACTTTTCATCAACATGACATAATGGTGTTTACATGGACAATAATGGAAAGATATATACACTGAACAACAGGATGCACAGTAACAAAATGACAGAAAATATTGTAATCATTATATATCTCTATAGCAGGGGTTCTTAAACTTTTTGGGCTGCGCCCCCCTTACAACTTTCAAAAAAATTCACGCCCCATGACTAGGACCGCAGCTGCCCACGGGCCACACAAATTCGGTTTGCAGGCTGCACTTGGCTCCCGGGCAGCTGGTTGCACACCTCTGGACTATATAATCAGAGTAACTTCCATTGATTATTAAATAATCATTAAAAATTTCAATTTTTTTCAAACCTTCTTCCTGTGTTTCCTCTTCTTTCTCATCGCTGTCATCTACTAAGGTAGTAACCTTCTCTTCATCCTGCTTTTCTTCTGCTTCATCTGTGCACATATATAAGACATAACGACAAATCATTTTCACAAAACATAATATGAATGCTCATATCAAACCATCCGATTGCTGTGTAGTTTGCACTGGAGTTTGAGTTTCCTTCGAATACGTAACTGTCTCCTTCGGAGCGATGGAAGTCACAGTTATTTTGCTCAGCTCTAATTTAGCCGTTTTACGAGGCCTGCGTGATATTCAAAGATTTCAGTCGAAAGAATAGGATTTAAAATAACATACCAATATAATGATGGATGAAATATATACATCGAAACATAGCCTCCTGAGATGGAAGATGAATTTCGCATTAGCAAAACTATAACTTTTCCAACTATCGCTTTTACCGAAACATGCTGTAAAAATATGTTCCGAAACTAATGTGTATAATCAATTTCCATCCATCATTATTTACCCTGAAGCTTTGATGAAATTCAACATGCACTTTAGACTATGCTGTGGTCTATTGACCTTATTATATTATACTACGACAATGCATTGTTATAAAATACCAACAGCAAAAATAGCTTCAAGGTTTAAGTCACAACACACAAAATACAACACAAACCACAGGGAATGATGCCAAACAACAAAACCAAAGCCAAAGCCAAATATACCAACACTAATTTCTTAGGGATGTTCTATCATACAAAATATTTAGGTTTTCTGAATCCAATTACAGTATAGATCTCTACTACAGAAAGCATGAGTGCAGGGAAATAAGAACAATCGGTTGATATTTGTTGGTACTAATGAATAATTCAAGACTACCAGTATATATAACTTAAAACTACAATACATATATCAAAAAGGAATAGATTGGTTATCGGATAAAAAGTAGATGTCCTTGAAGGCTAAGTATTCGCACAAATATATATCGTGGTATGAGGATTAGACACACACGGTTTTGCTATAACAACACCATGACTACACAAATGCACACTATAATGTAGTGGCAGGCAGGCAATAAATGAAAACCGATTGCTTTATAAGAATTTTTTTTTAAATCATGCAATTCCACACTTGGTGGCAAAGCAGCATCTAATAATGGTACGTTCTTTCAAAGTGAACAACTGTGGAACAAAGTGCGACAAAGAAAACGTGAAGCTTGAGATGTGTACCATGACACAGTTTTGTACCCTTGAAGTTCAATAAGACTTGGTTCTTGGTCCCAGTCCAAGCTACTTTTGCATCTCATTGAGCGGTCGGGTTCGAGAAACGCGATACAGAGATATTGTAGCAGTCCGCGATGTAGGAGCATGGTAAGAGGAACATAAAAAACGGCACTCACTAAGGTAATGCATTTTTCGTTTGGATATTATTACTAAAACGTTCGTGCCACTGGTGGTCAGACTCAATTCTGATAATACTGAGTAGCTGAGTGTGACCACAAATTGTACTAAAATCAACTGTTTTCTATATCTAAAGACTATCTACTCCTAAGTGGTGCAAAGACGAACAATATGAAATTCATTTGTCCATGCCTATGGCTATTACCATTATTACGTTCCCAAGCGAGAAACTTCAAGATAATGGAAATGATTGCAAGCCAATGGAAGATGTTACTATGTCTATGTCAGAAATTGAAAAATGCAAAGAACTTTGCAATCTCCATTTTTACCCATAACAGATTTTAGGTATTTCCATCGCTTCGGAACAAGGAATATCTTCCTGATACACTGTCCATGCACCATGTAGAGCTGGGCTGAACAGGTTCAACAATAGCACAATTAAAACTTTTCTAATCCATTCTTGGTAGCTTAGTAGGAATGGTATTACTACAGTATTAAAATTATCTAACCATTGCCAAGCAATGATATAAAGACATATGTCATATGTGAATGGAATGTAGTGATGGGATCTTAATTGATAAACGCTTTAACTTGAACATGCACCACCACTTTCTATTATACAATGTGTAATCCAGGGGCATGTAATGCATGGAAAGCATTGCAACTGTACCGAGCTGTCAATATATATTAGTAGCCAGCCAGCATTTATTATCACAGAATGAACTCGGCTTGTCTGCTTGATTTTCTACCTTATTCGTTATTGCCCACCATTGATGAGTACAGCATCTGTTTTCATTAGCTTTTAAACTAGGAAAGCAAGTAGTACATTGATTTATTTAAATTTAGGTAACCATGGGAGTAGTAGTTGGATTTGAAGATTTACACTGTTGAGATACATATTTGAAAATTATCGACAATTGCAGCAACTCTCCTGTTTTATCTGACCTGTTTGGCCAGACCAAGGGATCCAAATCTAGTACACAAAGATTATCCTCTCCAGGCTTTGGGACTAATACAAGGCAATTCTTGTAACTCACAGGACGGTAATGGTAAAAAAGGTTCACTAATTTCGAACACAGCAGAAATAAAACCAAGTGATATCCAAAACTATTATGATCCTATTGACCACATGCCAGTTAGTAGCATCTACACAAGGTTACATTCAATCTCCAGGTTTTATTCCCCTAAACACACTGTCATATAATCATACAAGTTATTTGGGTTTGCAAAGAAACAGCACTATCCAACCAAAAATCTACTTCTAATATTCCTCTGACCTGTATGAACGTGGATTTCTCCCAGCTCTATATCTAGTACACCACAACAATTTTATCATTGCATTTGGTAATGTATGTATAGAGGACACAGCTTAATTCATATGAAGAACAGATTACATATGTCAGTGAACCTACCTTGGTTTTATACTCTCATCTGCACTGGCACCTGCGACAGAGGGAGATGCTTTGGCGGGAGATTTCGGAGCCTCAGCCGGAACAACTGTAAGGTAGAAATTTTGTTACAACATACGCTGAACGGTCACTAGTCAGATGCTCACTGCATTTACAGTACCTGTATTTTATTAGGTAAATAAAATATTAGGTTAATAAAATATATTCTGTACTTAGATTACAATTTTATTTCTAGTGGAGGTAGTTTATTGTATTACAACGCGAATTGTTATCACCGTTTTAAATTAAAAATAAGAATTAGCACATTCAGCAGTGTGGTATAGAAAAATAGATATAATACGGCTCAAGGAGCTCCAAACTTCTTGGTCCTTTGATCCCGTCATGAGATACCGTACCCTCATGGAAATGTCAGCTTTCAACTCCAGATTCAGAACGTTTATAGACACCCTGACATTCACCTAAAGCAAACGTTTTATGAGAGATTTCTTATGCTGTATATACCTTGAGTATCACTGAGTCCGATATTTCTTAATAAATCTTCTGTCTCACGACGTTTCTGTTCGATATCTGATGACACATGTACCTTCTTCTCTTCTTCCTGAACATTTTTAATTCCTATTAGGGCTCTTAGTTAATTTGGGCAAATACTGTAGTGTAAAAACCTCATGGCATATATCTGTATATACTGATGCCTACAGATGACGTGATGAAGAAACCAATTATCAGTCCACATGAAACCCCAATTAGCATTCCTCTCAGGTGTCACCATGGACAAAATTGAAATTGCAAACTCAATCGAAATGAGATGAATAGACCAGTAACCACATATTAGCAGCATATTGCTAGGAATGTTGAGAACAATCTTTACCTCTCGTTTTTTTCGTAATTTATCAGCACGAATTTGGGCCAGCCATGCCTTTTTTCTTTCTAGCTCAGCTTTCCGATCAGATTTTTCTGACATTTTCGTGAAAACGACTTTTGTAGCAGATTTTTTTGGTTAGAAATCCGGAAATGTTCCGTCAATTGTCAATGCCAACCTCAACCGGTGTCGAATAGCGCAGCCATTATATACTCGTCAGCGCCCACTGGCGGAGGTCAGTAAAAGTTATATCGAGCCCCCTTGTACAACACTGGAAAAGAATGAATTTCTGAGTAAGCCGTATAAATATGAGTAACAATTGTAGATGGAATTACATTTATCAAATCTAATGTTATAAAACTATAATATTTGGTTAGTGCGTGGTTAGTTAGGTGAAAGCTGTCGCATACCGGCAATAAATTCTTGCGGATCGAGGCCAGTCTGCGGACCACCGGTTAAAGACCACTGCTCTGAAAGAAAATCGTTATTTTCCCCCAGTCTTAAAAAGGAATTTTTCATTTAACCTGGAATAACATTAAAAGGATATTCTAGGTGATGAACCTTAGATAGTGCATCCATGCATTTTCTGTCATTTTTTTCATATTTGACTCGAAGGTAGCTAAATTTGACTTATCGTAATGGGCGCAAAATAAGAACCATATAATAACAAAAAGACAACGTTACGAATGAGCCATGAATAATCTTATACGAGGTCACTACTCTTCCCCTTTATCAGCTCGTAAGGAACAATATATACCAAACCATATATAAACCCCGTAGTATCATTTCATGTCACGGCATCCCATCTTCCACGCCCACCTAGTAAGGGGTAAAGGTCGAAGTTCAGGAGACGTAAACACGGAAGTATTATAAATAAACAATTCAATAACAGTAGTCAAAAAATTCAACGGTTTGAACGTTTTCATTCAAAATACTATTTAACTTTACTTCTTGAAAATGAAATTCACGGATGAAGAATTCTCACGGGCGATGAGTGAACTGCAGGATCCTATACTCGATGATTACGAATCTTTTGTTGAAAACAAAGGCGTGAAAGTTTATCGTCAGTACGATCACGTAATTTGCGCTTATTAGATCCGTGTTCTTATGCATATTTTGAATAGTTTTTTTCAGAATACATTCATGTGGTTTTACTTTTGTCTTGGAAATGAATAGTAATTGGTGATATCAGCAATGACTCAGCTATGTTTTATGGCTAGTGTTTAATAATGACGTTATAAAATTCACTCTCCTATACGACTTGTAATTATTGTTCAGCAATGTGTGTTACTTATTATTTTCCTCCATTTCTGCTATCCAGTCCATAAATCTCCCTGGCATATATGGCTTTAAAGCAACACATATATATTGTATATGCTTAACAGAGTGTTATGTTGATGGAAATAGTGTAAAGTTTTAAAGCTCATAATTCTTTCATGTAAATGCAAATCTCTGCAGAGTCATCATTACATCATAACTTCCTGATACCTCAGCATACTTAATGCCAACTTTGAAAGTGATATCCAATATAGCCTGGGTGATTAAACAATAATGCAAAACACTGATTAATGCATTTTACCATTTTTGCTAGCTATATATGGGGAACTGGACACAAACTGACTGCTACTTATATGATGACATAACATTGAGAACTGAGAAAAAAAACTCTCTAAAATCTTATCGGTATACACATCACCGCAGCAACCAATTGTTTAAAATATTATCAAGTCATTCTCTCAGGGTTGCCATACCAATTTTCATCACTCACCACTAATACCCATGATCATACTATTCCGTTTGAAAACAGCATTAATTGATTATCTATGTTCTTAAACAATGTTATCTGATCATAGTGTTATTATTGTTTAAACAGTTGTGGTTTGATGCTCATACCAATATTTACATCCACACATTTTAGAATTCTGGACTTTACCAATACAAAATAATTGGTGGTATTGATGTTCCACCTGAAGTATGCGCCGAGGTCTACATGGATCTTGACTACAGAAAGACATGGGATACTTATGCTAATGGTGAAACTTATACTCACAAATGATTTTTACTATACTAATAAAGTTTGTTTAACCAATGCAGCTTTATTTTTGCCTTGCAGTTCTGTACTACGTCTCCAGGAATGAACCAGAAGTCATACACTGGGAGGTTGCATATCCGTGGCCTATGTCCAACCGGGATGTATCTTTTTCAGTACATACAATAAATGATACAGTTATTATCTCTGCCTATGTTCCTTAACACAAATTGTCATTGACAGTACCTCTACATAAGGCAAAAGAAGGTTCTGGATTCTCATGGTAATTCCGTTTGGGTAATATTAGGTCGTTCGCTTGTTGAAGGAGACGTGCCTAACAACCAAATGGTTCCTGTCAAGGATGGGGTATACAGAGTTTATGATTTTAAACAATCAATGGCTATAACCAGTGATGGTGAGGGCGGAACTAAAGGTAATGGAAACTTTTTTAGTCTGCAATAATTTCATCCAATACTCATTGAATTATTTTCATTTAGCATTTATGCAGTACTTTGACAATCCAAGAGGGAGTATACCTACTTGGTTAATAAATTGGGGTGCCAGCACTGGTGTTCCAGATTTCTTGACTAAAATGGAGAAAGCATGC